>JAPDOI010000663.1:0-321345 GCA_029168955.1 Aplectana chamaeleonis
ATACCGGACCCAATTGGCGGTGCGCCGGACCCCGGATAAAGTGTGCGGGACCCCAGTGACAGCGCGCCCAACGCCGGACAAAGTATACCGGTCCCAATTGACGGTGCGCCGGACCCCGGATAAAGTGTGCGGGACCCCAGTGACAGTGCGCCCGACGCCGGACAAAGTATACCGGACCCAATTGACGGTGCGCCGGACCCCGGATAAAGTGTGCGGGACCCCAGTGACAGTGCGCCCGACGCCGGACAAAGTATACCGGACCCAATTGGCGGTGCGCCGGACGCGGAAATAAAGTGTTTGAGACTCCAGTGACAGTCACGCCCGACGCCGGATCAAAGTATACCGGACTTTATTTGGCGATACGCCCGGACGCCGGATAAAGTCTACGTGCGGGACCCCAGTGACAGTGCGCCGTCTTGACGCAAAAGTATACCGGACCCAATTGACGGTGCGCCGGACCCCGGATAAAGTGTGCGGGACCCCAGTGACAGTGCGCCGGACGCCGGACAAAGTATACGGTACCCAACTGACGGTGCGCCGGACGCCGGATGAAGTGTGCGGGACCCCAGTGACAGTGCGCCCGACGGCGAGACGTGCAATTACCGGATACCCAATTGGCTGGTGCGCCGGACTCCGGATAAAGTGTGCAGGACTGGTGACAGTGCGCCAAATCGCCGGACCAAGTATACCGGACCCAATTGACAGCGGTGTGCGCCGGACCTTGGATAAAGTGTGCAGTACCCACGGTGACAATTTCGCCCGACGCCGGACAAAGTATCACCGGACCCAATTGACGGTGCGCCGGATTCCCAGATAAAGTGTGCGGGACCCCTGTTGATGATGCGCCCGACGCCGGACAAAGTATACCGGACCCAATGGTGGCGGTGCGCCGGACCCCGGATAAAGTGTGCGGAGACCCCAGTGACAGTGTGCACCGTCGCCGGACAAAGTATACGGTTCCCAATTGACAGTGCGCCGGACGCCGGATGAAGTGTGCGGGACCCCAGTGACAGTGCGCCCGACGCCGGACAAAGTATAAGGACCCAATTGACGGTGCGCCAGGCCCCGGATAAAGTGTGCGGGACCCCAGTGACAGTGCGCCCAACGCCGGACAAAGTATACGGACCCAATTGACGGTGCGCCGGGCCCCAGATAAAGTGTGCGGGACCCCCCAGTGACCTGATTACGCCCGACGACGAGACAAAAGTATACTGGTACCCAATTGGCGGTGCGCCGGACCCCGGATCTCAAGTGTGCGGGACCCCAGTGACAATTACTTGACGCCGGACAAAAGTATACGGTACCCAACTGACGGTGCGCCGGATGAAGTATAAAGTCTGCGGGACCGAAATGACAGTGCGCCCGACGCCCGGACAAGTATACCGGACCCAATTGACGGTGCGCCGGACCCCACGTATAAAGTGTGCGGGAGCCCCAGTGACAGATGCGCCCGACGCCGGACAAAAGTACCGGACCCCATTGGCGGTGCGCCGGACCCCAGATAAAGTGCGGGACCCCAGTGACAGTGCGCCCAACGCGGGCCGTACCGGTCCCAGTGACGGTGCGCTGGCATTTGGATAAAGTGTGCGGGACCCCAGTGACAGTGCGCCCGACGCCGGACAAAGTATACCGGACCCAATTGGCGGTGCGCCTCGGTGCGCCGGACCCCGGATAAAGTGTGCGGGACCCCAGTGACAGTGCGCCCGACGCCGGACAAAGTATACCGGACCCAATTGACGGTGCGCCGGACCCCGGATAAAGTGTGCGGGACCCCAGTGACAGTGCGCCCGACGCCGGACAAAGTATACGGACCCAATTGACGGTGCGCCGGGCCCCAGATAAAGTGTGCGGGACCCCAGTGACAGTGCGCCCGACGCCGGATGAAGTGTGCGGGACCCCACTGACAGTGCGCCCGACGACGGACAAAGTATACGGTACCCAATTGACGGTGCGCCGGACGCCGGATGAAGTGTGCGGGACCACAGTGACAGTGCGGCCGACGCCGGACAAAATTTACCGGACCCAATTGACGGTGCGCCGGACCCCGGATCAAGTGCGCGGGACCCCAGTGACAGTGCGCCCGACGCCGGACAAAGTATACCGGACCCAACTGACGGTGCGCCGGACGCCGGATGAAGTGTGCGGGACCCCAGTGACAGTGCGCGGACGCCGGATAGTGTGCGGGACCCCAGTGACAGTGCGCCCGACGCCGGACAAAGTATACCGGACCCAATTGACGGTGCGCCGGACCCCGTATAAAGTGTGCGGGACCCCAGTGACAGTGCGCCCGACGCCGGACAAAGTATACCGGACCCAATTGGCGGTGCGCCGGACCCCGGATAAAGTGTGCGGGACCCCAGTGACAGTGCGCCCAACGCCGGACAAAGTATACCGGTCCCAATTGACGGTGCGCCGGACCCCGGAAGATAAGAAGTGCCAGGACCCCAGTGACAGTGCGCCCGACGCCGGATGGAAGTGGCAGGGACCCACTGACAGTGCGCCCGACGGCAAGACCAAAAATATACCAGACCCAAATTGACGGTGCATGGCAGACCCCGGATAAAGTGTGCCGAGACCCCAGTAGCAAGTACGGCCGACGCCGGACAAATATGCAGACCCAGTGGCGGTGCGCCGGACCCCAGATAAAAGTGTGCGGGACCCCAGTGACAGTGCGCCCGACGCCGAAACAAAGTATACCAGTCCCAGTAGCGGTGCACGGACGCCGGATGAAGTGTGTGCAGGACCCCCAGTGACGAAATTACGCCCGACGCCGGGACAAAGTATACCGGACCCAGTGACGGGTGCGCCGGACCCCGGATAAAGTGTGCGTGACCCCAGTGACAGTGCGCGCCCGACGCCCGAGACAAGCAAGTATACCGGACCCAAGTCGACGGTGCGCCGGACCCCAGAGGAAAAGTGTGCGGGACCCCTGTGACGATGCGCGGCGCCGGACAAAGTATACGGATGATCGACGGTGCCGGGCCCCAGATAAAAGTGGTAGGACCCCAGTGACTAACCAGTGCGCCGGTTTGACGCCGGATGAAGTGTGCGGGACCCACTGACCAGTGCGCCCGACGAGCAGACCGAAGTATACGGTACCCAATTGACCGGTGCGCCGGACCGCAGATGAAAGTGTGCAGGACCACGGTGACGAGCGCGGCCGACGCGGGACCAAAGTATACCGGACCCAGTGACGGTGCGCCGGACCCCGGATAAAGTGCGCGGTGACCCCAGGCGTGACATGTGCGCCCGACGCCGGACAAAAATGCGAGTGCAACTGACGGTGCGCCGGATGATGCGGGACTGACGATGCGCCCGACGCCGCATAAAGCCGGACCCAGACTGGCGGTGCGCCGGACGCCAGTATAAAGTGTGCGGGACCCCAGTGACAGTGCACGCCGGACTTGCCAGATAAAGTATGTGCGGGACCCCAGTGTGGCGGTGCGCCCGACCCCAGCCGGACAAAGTGTACAGAGACCCCGGTGACAGTGCGCTTTAGACGCCGAGACAAGAAGTATACCGGTCCCGGTGGCGGTGCGCGGACCCCAGATAAAAGTGTGCAGGACCCCAGTGACGAGTGTGCGCCCAACGCCCGGACAAAGTATACAGTTACCCAATTGACGGTGGCGCCGGACCCCGAGATGAAAGTGTGCAGGGACCCCAGTGACAGTGCGCCCGACGCCGGACCAAAGTATACCGGACCCAATTGACGGTGCTGCCGGACCCGGATAAAAGTGTGCGGGACCCCAGTGACAGTGCGCCCGACGCCGGACAAAAGTATACCGGACCCAATTGACGGCGGTGCGCGGACGCCCGGATGTCAAAAAAGTGTGCCAGGTACCCCAGTGACGAGTGCGCCCTGACGCCGGACAAGAAAGTATACCGGACCCAATTGGCGGTGCGCCAGTTTGAATAAAAGTGTGCGAGGACCCCCGAGTGACAAGTGCGCCCTGACGCCGGACCAGTATACGGGGCCAGGCCGGTGCGCGAACGCCGGGCGTGCTGGTGCCCAACTGACCGTTGCGCCGAGACGCCGAGATAAGTGTGCAGGACCCCAGTGACGTGCCCGGCGCCGGGAAAGTATACCGTGGACCCAATTGGTGGTGCGCCGGACTCCCGGATACAAAGTGTGCGGTACCCCAGTGACAGTGCGCCCGACGCCCGGACAAAGAACTGCACGGACCCAATTGACGGTGCGCCGGACCCCGGATAAAGTGTGCGGGACCCCAGTGACAGTGCGCCCGACGCCGGACAAAGTATACCGGACCCAATTGACGGTGCGCCGGACCCCGGATAAAGTGTGCGGGACCCCAGTGACAGTGCGCCCGACGCCTGACAAAGTATACTGGACCCAATTGACGGTGCGCCAGACCCCGGATCAAGTGTGCGGGACCTCACTGACTGTGCGCCCAATGCCGGACAAAGTATACGGTACCCAATTGACGGTGCGCCGGACGCCGGATAAAGTGTGCGGGACCACAGTGACAGTGCGCCCGACGCCGGACAAAGTATACGGACCCAATTGACGGTGCGCCGGACGCCGGATGAAGTGTGCGGGGACCACAGCTGACAGTGCGCCCGACGCCCGGACCAAAGTATACGGGACCCAATTGACGGGTGCGCCGGGCCCTGGATAAAGTCGTACGGGACCCCAGTAGACAGTACGCCCGACGCCGGACAAAGTATACCCAGGATGACCCAATTGACGGTGCGCCGGACGCCGAGGCCGAGTGTGCGGGAGCGGTGAGCAGTGCGCGCCAACACCGGACAAAGTATACGGATCCAGTTGACTGTGCGCCGGGCCCCGGATAAAAGTGTGCGGGACCCCAGTGACAGTGCGTCCCGACGCCGGACAAAGTATACCGAACAATTGACCCAGTGGTGCGCCCGGGCCCCGAGGATAAAGTGTGTGCGGGACTCAAATGGGAATACGTCAGACGCCGTCAAGCGTATGCGGGACCAAATTAAGGGTGCGCCGGACGCCGGATAAAATGTGCGGGAGCCCAGTGACAGTGCGCCCGACGCTGGACAAAGTATACGGAACCCAGTTGAGGGTGCGTCGGACGCCGGATAAAGTGTGTGGGACCCCAGTGACAGTGCGCCCGACGCCGCACAAAGTATACCGAACCCAATTGACGGTGCGCCGGGCCCCGGACAAAGTGTGTGGGACTCAAATGGGAATACGTCAGACGCCGTAAAACGTATGCGGGGCCCAAGAGGGAGTGCGTCAGACGCCATAAAAATGTGCGTGACCCAAATGGGAACTGATCAGACGCCGTGAAAAAAGTGTGCAGGATGTCATGAAGTGTTTGTAGGTCAAGCCGAGCCGTCACGGCGCCCCTTGCACAATCGGTTTCGGTTTTTTCCTTGTATTTTCGCTTTCTGTGACTACTCAGGCAGGCATTTGGGATCACCTGGCGAATTCCTGTCTTCTTTCGTCTTCCCAAAAACAGACACTGCGATTTCCCCGAGCTTAAGTCCGTTACCCGTCATCCGACGTACCCATTATCCGAGTTGAAGGGTGCGTGGTGCAGTGGCAGACATGAATAAACATGGTCAAGCGAATTATACGTCCTTATGTGTTTATCACATGCACAGCCGGTATAAAAGGTGCCTCATCTCACTCGAGTCCTCATTCGGCATTCTGATGCCGGCCCTGGAAGGTGACTTGAAGTCCCTTTTCGGAGGCCAGCATATTTTTGGACGCTGGGGGGATAGGGAATCCTCACAGCTGGGGGGGGGGGGGCGGTTTTCGCCGCGGTCCGTAAGGAGGGTGGTTCCTCACCGCATACCTCGGCGAAGGTTACGCCCTTGTTGCGGACCGAGGCGGGGATTTCTCTGCCGTGGACCGCGACATTCACGCACCTCTCGAGAAGAGGTGGATATAGAGAAAAACTAGGGGGAAATCTCGAACATCGCCCGGACAGCCATCGCAGTGCCAACTGCGACTGAATATCGCTCCGAGCGGGACTGCGGTCGCCCGGAGAGCGGATGCTGTGGCCCGAGTAAATGGCTAATTTTTGCTCGGAGCGGAGAGACAGCGTCGCTCGAGTCGCTCTCCGGTCTCGCTCCGAGCGATGGTTTGCCTGAGTACATAAGCACTCCAAAAAACTCCCTCAAGAAAGTTTTCAGGTGGATCTAAGACTTCGATCCAACTACCGTATACCCATCATAACGTACAGTATCTACCGAAAGTCGATAAACGGACTTCAGATTCGTGTCCCCAAATACCCTGTAAAGCGAAGTTTCGAGGCGAATCTGTCGTGACGGCTAGGAAATTATAAATTAGCAACACGCCCAGAAAATTTTGAGCGAGTGGGAGGCTTCAAACTAAACCTGTCGAAATTTTCGGAAAATCGGCAAGTGGACCATTCGTGTTAAGGACTCCGAATGACACCCCAGAAAGAAATTTTGAGCACATTTTTTCCGACCCCTCTATGGCAACATTTCTTCGCCTGATCCCTAGTAAATGGCCTGACCAAGATGGAAAAACTCCTGCGTAACCAGGCCGGAAGATTTTCCTAGCAGCTACAACCTAATAGTTAGATTCAGAAACGCTCTTAGAAACGCTCCTAATCAGAATGTTTAGTTGGGAACGGCTGGATAGCCCAATACTATTTGCATCCCTTGTTATACGACCTGATTTTCATTGAACCGTTATGGTGTGGGAGTGAATTTTGAGAGGATTGTTTAGCTAACGCGTTGTGGCTGGTACGTGAATTAAAACGCAGATCTCCAGACACTAATTGAAAAGATGGCATCAGGGAGGTACTATTGGTCAATCTGGCCGTATGCGACTTTTTTGAAAGTGTTTTCTAATCCAAATTTATAGCTGGTAAAGAGATTTTCGAGACGGATATGGAAGGAATTTCTGATTTGGGTCAAGACTAGGAGACAAGG
Organism: Aplectana chamaeleonis; assembly: GCA_029168955.1. Lineage (NCBI taxonomy): Eukaryota > Metazoa > Nematoda > Chromadorea > Rhabditida > Cosmocercidae > Aplectana > Aplectana chamaeleonis. Next base: position 6,901 of record JAPDOI010000663.1, read on the forward strand.
CGATTTTAGGGTGTTCAGAGAAAATTTCAAAACTTTTCTAGGGATTATTCAGGGTCGTGAACATGGAAATTATGTTCATACGTCGATTTTCGAATAACTTCGATTTTCAAAACGATACAACAGATTTGCTTCTAAACTTTTCTGTGAGGTTATTTTAAGTGCACAACACAAACCTGAAGTTTGCTTATCGATTGTCAATCGATTTCGGTAGGTTACGGTGGGGGTAATTTGGTCGAAGTCTCAAACCTACCAGGTTGTTCAATAAGTTTTGTCGTTCGATAAGAGAGGGCGTTGCTACCGGCCCAAATTTTTTCGTTCTGTTGGAAAACTCTTCATATGAACGTATGTGGTTTCATTTCAATCTGTCAATTCATTCCTTGTTTACAACCCATTTAGTGTTGCCGTGTCACAGCAATGGAAAAATTTGAATATCGTGCAGTGATAAAATTCTTATTTTGGAAGGTGTGGCACCAAAAGAAATTCACCAACGAATGTTAAAAGTGTATAATGATTGTTCACCTACATACAATTAGAACAGTAGAAAGATGGATTGCTGAATTTAAACGTGGTCGTACAAGCCTTGAAGACGATCCACGTGATGGACGTTCAAAAAGCGCTTTAACACCAGAAATCATAGCCAAAATATGGTTTTGGATGATCGTCGATTGACTGAGAGAGATTTAGTAGAAGCTCATTAAATCTCAATAGGCAGTGTGAGCCATATTTCAAGTGAAATTTTGGGTTTTAGAAAACTGTGTGCACAATGGCTGCCGCAATCGCTAACAATGGAACAAAAACACATTCGAATGCGACTTTCTCAGCAACATTTGGAGCGTTTCAAAAACTATAAAGTGGATTTTGTGCGTCGATGCATCACTATGGATGAGGCTTGAGTCTATCACCATGATCCTGAATCAAAACAAGAGGCTAAAGAGTGGTGTGAACCTGGTTGTTCGGCTTCGAAACGAGTTCGTGTCCGGAAATCGGCCAAGAAAGTTATGGCATCAGTTTTTTGGGATGCGAAAGGAATTTTGTTTGTGGATTACTTGCAAACTGGTGAAACAATTAATTATGAAAATTATTGCAACCTTTTGGACCAGTTGAAGGAGAAAATTCGTGAACGAAGACCCGGTTTGCAGAAGAAAAAAATCTTTTTTTATCAGGACAATGCACCGTGTAACAAGAGCATTTTGACAATGGCTAAAATCCATAAAATAAAGTTCGAATTGTTGGAGCATCCACCGTATTAACCAGATTTGGCCCCCAGCGACTTCTGTTTGTTTCCAGAACTCAAAAGACTTATGCGTAGCAAGCGTTTTTATAAATGAAGAGGTCATAACGGCTGTTGAAACGTATTTTGCAGACCTTCCGAATTCTCACTTCAGGGATGGGATCCACTGATTGGAGGATCGTTGGAGCAAGTGTATTAATTTTCATGGAGATTACTGAATAATAAAGCGTATCTTGGACCATAAAATTGTGTTTTTCTTATCGAACGCAAAACTTATTGAACAACCTGGTAGCTGTAAATTTCTTGGGGGGGGGGTTGTTTGGGGTGCTGAACACGAATTTGGGGTCCATTAGACGGTTTGTGAAACACTAAAGTCGGTCACGCCAGTTAAATGGCATTATAACCACCATAACTTACAGTAAGCCTGAGAATATCGGGAAGCGGATCCCAAATTCGTATTCAGAACACCGGGTCTTCCCTAGGGATATGTTCTGAACCAAATCCGGAAAAAAATTGGACGAAATTTTTTCGAATTAAAGTTTTCGACAAACTCGATTCTTTAAAATTTTTCAAATGCAGTTTTAGCTTAACTCGAATTTAAAAATATTGAATAATCGAGTTTTCAACCTGCTCGGTTCTTCAAATTTTCGAATAATTAAGTTTCCTTTAACTCCCCTGGGGCAGGTGCAGAAAATTGCTTCCTCGGTGGAGTATGAAAAGCAGAATATCCTTCTCTTTTATCACGATTTTCCTCCCATTTCAGTCAAAATTAAAACTCCTTGAGCGCACTGTTGCATTCTTGAAGTTAAACTATGGGTTTGGGCTGAAAATGTCGAAATTCGTTGTAATCAAGGAAATTTTTGACGTTTTTCGTCTGCTCAGGTGCGTTTAGGAAAATTTGAAAACTTTGGCTTGAAGGACTTCCCTGGTTAAAATGTGTAAGAATGAGACTGGCCCATGAGGCCGGCGTGCGTGTCGAGCGGTCGCCGCGTGAGCCGCTCTCGGGCGAGTGTTCAAACTGCCGCTTGACACGCAAATCGGCCGCATGGTTCGCCAGTCTCATTCGGACACTGGTTGGGTTCGCGTATTCGGTCCCACCACATTCCCCCATACAGTTTGTGCGCTGCTAAGGGGACAATTAGAGTCCTGTCGCTGGAACGTGCAACAGCGTGCAATGGAGGGGTATCGATCAAGCGGCGCCACACGATCGATTCCCCTCGATTGCATGCTGCCGCGCCTTTCAGCGGTGCCATTCTAATCGGCCCTATCGCTATTATTTTTTCCGCTCTAGGACTACTTGCTACTTTTGTTGCAGCATTGTCACGAACTCCGCTACCGGTACCAGGCCGGGTGTCACGAACGAGCCGCGAAAGTGAACTGTTACGATCGTCTAGAGAAGCCACGGAGAGTTTGCGGCCGGAACGCAAGAACTCCTATTGATTCGAGAATTCACTAGTTGCCTGAGATTCATTTCCTCTACCTCATTGGACTTTCTTACTCATTCCCACACGGATATTTGGCTGATGTTCCAAACTCTTTGCCGTTCGGGCTTTCCTTTTGCATTGTTTGGAGCATCACGTACGTTAACTTGACCAGTTGTACAAAACGGGTACTGGTTTAGAGAACCTACCACAACGTGCAACTCGTTTCTGTGAGATCGATACTGTACCGCAATTTTCACAAGGCCGAACCACCATAAGGCTGTTTCGCCAAAAAATGGAGCCACTTCAATTAAATTTTGTGGTAGGCTCACTAAACTAGTGCCCTCAAATACTTGTTTGCAGTTCATGTCAAAGATCGCACTGGTCTTGGTTGATCACTTATTGACTAGTCATTGTTGCTTATTTTGTACATAGTTCATAGAATACAGGGTATTTGAGCAGTGTCTTAACAGGCTGTGCCATTTGTTGACAATTTTATACTTTGCCGACTTGTGTTTAAATAAAACATAACGAGTTCGATCTTTTGTTGCACTATCTTGTAAGTTCTCTATCTCAAGACGGAGCTTCAGTTTGCCTTTTGATTGTGATAGTCTTTCTTCACCAAAGGCACAGTCCAAGCTCAGGGACCAAATTTGAGATTTCCAAATAATTGTGAAATACACCGACTCCATATAACACCTGCCAAGTGCGAGATCTCGAACCCTTCGAACAAGCGACATATAGGAAGAAGCCACCTTGGGACCAGGGCTGGGCACACAACCCGGCATGGCGATTCTGAATATGCACCCCCCCTTAGCTTGGTAATTTTTAGGCACCCCCCTATGGGAAATCGGAATCGGCTGTTTTCCGAAAAGTCGAGCACAATAGCCATGATTTTAACTTCCTGATTTTTATGAACAAGGATGTAAAAAAAGCACTGAATTTAGGAAATTCCGAAAATATCAGCAAGAAAGGTAGTGTAATTTCTAAACTTCAAAACAATCCCATGAGGAAAATTTGTTAGTGAAATGGTAAGTTATAAGAAAGGTAAAACAATTTTCATTACAAAACAATTGAACAATTACAAACAACAGAACTACTACTATTGCGATAATTAATGTTTTCTGTCGAATGTTTTCATAAACCTAACCCCTATGGGAAAGGATTATATATCCCATATGAAGGATTAGTTAATCTGTGTTTGATTGTTCTGATGTGGAAATCAGAACTATTTTGTGTTGTGGAAGAATGTTAGGATTCATGTGATGCGTAGGGAGTGGAAGACCCGAGTTTTACCCTCCTAGGATGCCGCAATCCCTTAGATGCTCGGCTTGCCGTGCGATACGGTGTGTGTATGCAGCTACACAGCGCACACGGGAGTGGACGCGCACACAATATTAATAAAAAAATTATTTTATTACGGAACGGGGCGGAGAAAAGGATTGAAACTGAAGGAAATGGAAGATGGTAAAGGTAGTCTATTCTGGATGTACCCACTTTAGAAATTTAATGTAAATAAACAAAGTTAGAGCGGGTGTAAATATTAAGCCGTGACAATGTTCATTCAAACGAACCTAGTTGATCAAATGTAGCATTAAACATGCGAGCGATGAATATTGTGGGAAAGAGGAGAACCTAGCAAACAACTTAGATTCAATAAGATCGATTTTTAATGTGATTCAAGGACCTTAAATCTCGTCCCGGTTCTACCCCAAAAACCGGGACGAGTTTTAAGAATTGCTATAAAATGTTTGAACGAATCTCCTCTTTCTCTCAATGCTCTTAGTTCTCATGTTTATTGGTGTTTTTAATCAACTAGGTTGCTTTGAATGAACATTATCAAGTCCAAAAAATTAACTCCGCTCCAACTTAGTTTGTTTGCATTATATTTTTATAATGGATACATTGAAAGTGTTCTTTTTCTGCCTTTACTCTAGTTTCAATCATTTTCTCCTCCCCGTTCTGTAATAAAATACATTTTTCAAAATGATATTGTGTGCGCGTCCAGTCCAGTGCGGGCTGTGTAGCTGCGCACAAACACCATATCGCACGGCAAGCCTAGTCTATGAGAGTTTACGGAAATCAAGGTGGATAAAACTCGGGTTTCTATGCACAGGGTACTTCTCAATCAGGACGGCACGGTCATCCGCGTTTTTCATAGGAACTTGCAGTCTTCAATTTTTACAGTTGGCTCTCTTCATAAGTCACATACTCACGAATTGACTAGTTGTAATAATGACTGTGTTGTCTGTACTTTTAAACTGTCGAAATGAAGCCTAGCCTGCTCGGATGAGTCCGGGCGGAGTAAGCAGCGGAGCGGTCGGTCATGGCAAAATATAACAGTGATGAGGAGATTTTGACATGATAAGCCCGATGAGCCTTGCTTCGACCGGCTCCAAATGAGCGACCTAGGCTATACATGAGTTTGCTAATCTTTTTTTTGAACTTGTACGATAGCTTTCCTGGGCGCTGTCTTTGTATCTTTGCCTCGAATCGGTAGCCACCCGCGTAATCAATGAACGTTGCACCAAAGAAACCACATCAATTCTTACTTGCTACAAGATAGCAGAGTAGTGTTTATTCTTTCATCAAAACAAACTTCGACAGCAACTATGATTTATTGCGAACACAACTTGCATCTCTATCAATAATTTGAATTCTTCAAGTGTTCGACTCAAAAAGCGGAAAAGAAGATATGGCAAATCAGGAAAATAGTGTGTATAATTTTTTGCTAAAATTTGACAGAACATGCGCTTCGTTTTTATTTTTTGGTGTTTGGTTTAGGCACCCCCCTTTGCCCTCTCTGCAACGTCTCATATGCACCCCCTAAGGTTAACCGGCACGCGTGCCAAGCCCTGCCTGGGACGCCCACATCAGGAAGCCACTTTGGCACGCCCCTTTTACGATCTTTCGAGCTCAACAGTAGCAAGATGAGCGATGGTTTCCGGTCAATAGCCCGTTCTTCCTTTCATTCTTAGCCTCTCTCTTTATTCAGGTGAACTCGTGTACTTTTGGTTGCAAATAAGAGTTTCAAGTCTCGGACCACTCCTCCACCTTTCTTTTGCAGCTCAATTCTAGGCAATTTCCTAGAGGCCATAGCCCGGTGCCAGCGGTCTTGTACGATCCCACAGACATCATTTGAATCACAGTGGGACCGTTTTCAAAATAGGCAGCTAAACAGAAAAAAAACCATTTTGGGGTTGGTCTGTGCCTCTGAAGGCAGCAGACACGCTCAGAAATGATCTCGATTACATGATGAAATCCTTGAAAAAGAAGCAAAGTTTTTACATACGAAGTAATAAGCACGACTTTATGGAAAACAGAGATGCACAAACGAAATTGTAAAGTGAGCTAAAGTAAGACATAATTATACAATTACAAACATTTGAGTAATAAAAACTATAGCTTAAGCATTACAAAAAACCTACAGGAACAGCCAACAAGTGATTCCAGAAGTTTCGAAATGAGACACACATTTAAAAAATCGATTTACCGCAAAATAAGCGGTTTGATCGTGTAATTGTAGATATTGCTATCTATTGCACACAAAACGTTCAACACTACGCCGCCACGGCTCCGCGGCTCCGACACTGGCAGCGGACTTCTACAGGAGAAAACGACGATGAAAACAACCATTTCGATGATCCTTGCACGGGGACCAGATATCGCTGCTCGCAGAACTCTGGAGGCGTTCTGGATGAACTCCAGAAACCCACAAATTAACAGAAAGGACGAATGTGTGGCTATCACCCAAGAACTAGCCCCTTTTGTTCACCTTTGTGGATTTTGATCTCCCTATAGTCTTGATCAGCCTTCTGAAGGCTAAGGAGGTGGATGGTCTGATGTGGTCCCGCTCATTCACCCGCCATCTGAGTTCAACTGAAGGTGTCTGGCAGGCCTTGGTCTGTTTTCCAAAGGTTAGTACCCTTAAAATGCCTTACGACGTTGTTTTTCGTCTATTTTTCTTGAAGACTTTCTCCTTTTGCTATGGAATAGTGCTTGGTCGGCTAAAGCCTTATGTGTCTTTTGCATTCCAGGCTTCGACGAAGGCGAAAACGCCAAAACGTTAGCCGAAGAAAACTCTATCATCTTGGGCAATTGCTCAATCAAGTAGTATTAGAATACCATATCATGCCGAGATTTATTAAAAGTCGAACTTGGTACGTGTACAAGTAATATTAGCATAGCAAGATCAGGTTGTATACTAGAAGGTAGGCATTTCTTAGATTTCGATTAAGGAGGAGAAAACGCCCACGATTTACTGCTGCTTCAATAACTTGCCGTCAAATTTACGTTTGGAACACTTGAGCGTTAGTGGCACTATCTCAGACTTCGCAAACTTTAAGTATATCGAGCCTGCACGATTTGCAAAGAGCCTGGATCGTAAGGAAGTTTTTGCTCTTTCAGAAGTGATTATAATTCTTCCACCTCGAGTGATAGATTGAAGCCAGGTGAAAAAATTATTCACTCTCACTTTGACTACCCAATTGATAATCCTGTGCACTATGCATAGATATGTCAAACAGAGCTCGTCGTGTTTGTAAGGAGGGAAAGCCAAGGCAGATATATTTAAACACTAGGAGGCCCTGGATCAGGCTACACGGTAATGATTCCGCCAGCGTCCCTTCCGCTTCTATCCAAAACGGAGCCCTGAAACTTTCTCTATTGTTAGTGCGTAGGAGAAAGAGCAATCCCTCCATGTTCTTCAAAATGCTTGTTGGTGAGGTTGATTTACCTCTAGAGCGCTTCTACATACTTGAGTCTGCCGTCTAACAAACGTGGAAGTCAGGACAAATTTTTTGAAAGCTAAAAACCGCGGGAGTGGATCCTTTTCCACACAAAGTGATGGCTCGAAAATTTCGAAGTTCTCTAAAAAGTATTCTTTACTCACCACTCTAGTACAACCCAAGGGGCTTGTTGATAGATACTATTCCGCCTTGTGCTTACATGTAGTTTTTATGTACGTAATTGCTTGTGTGGGTGCTAATTTGAATTCTAAAGGTTTCTGCTTTCATTATTCCATTCACTTCTGTGCCGCAACCAGGTTTTTTAACGGTGAAATCGATTTTATTGGCCAGACGTTTCGGATAAAATCAATGACGAGTTGCGTCGGTGCATAGCTCGCGCGGACCTAAGCAACGATGTTACCCTCGTGAGCATCCCGCGAGACAATATCAAACATCAACTTGTCAGAAATAGGCTGTACGATCAGTCGTGTGTCACTACCAACTGCGTAACTTGCCCGCATGGAAGAAATGGAGACTGTGCGCGGAGCGGGGTTGTATACCAACTCCAGTGTTTGGCTTGTAATGTGGTATATATAGGAGAGACAGGAAGATTCTTGTGCGTACGCCTAAAGGAACATCTGGCGGAAAAAGGCGTATGTCTCTCCTGACACCTCTTGGTAAACACAGTTGAGCAACACAATAACGTTGATTATGATATCAAATGCACTGTGCTCACGCAGGAAACGGACATCGTTGTGAGGAAGGCCCTCGAGGCTTTTTATATACGGACACGTAATCCGAAGCTCAATAACCGAAACGAGTGCATGACGATAACTAATGAATTCCTACCGTTCCTCCCGCTGTGTGGGTTGTGAGTTCCTAACTTCTGCTTGTGGTCACCGCGCACAGTGATTGATCCTATTGATTTCAATGGTGCCTCACTTGCTCCCATTCGTCCTCGAGCTGCAGCGCGGCTTGGTCTTGGTGGAATCGAAAAGGGTTGGTCTTGTTATCTGAGCTTTCACCTATCTGAAGTTCCTGTGGATAGTCGCTACTCGCAGGAATGGAGGAAGCGCTTGACCGTGTAATTTGCAGGACAATTGTGTGGCCGTGATTTTCAGGCCTCTGATAACGGCGAGATTCCCGAAACGTCTGGCCAATAAAATCGATTTCACCGTTAAATAACCTGGTTGCGGCACAGAAAAGAATGGAATAATACTAGTAATGCCCAGGTTTGAAGAAAACCGGACTTGGAGATTATTGAGAAATATCCCGCCATACATCTATTTCGTCTGGTTCATGAGGCTCTATCGCTTCGTCAAAAAATCGTCATCATCCTCGTCAAATCACTCCGATTTCTTCCAACGGTGCAGGACAACAAGGATATTACCAAGATTTGTCAAGCAGATAAAAGAAATTGGGATCGATATGTAAATCTTTGATGAGACCGACCCTAGGGGATTGTCAGCGGCTATCGCAGTATCTTCTAGGTGTTGCTGTCAGACAAAAGCAGTACTTCCCATTGCATTCGATGTTGTTGAAATGTACTACGAAGGAAGATTCTTGTCGTCGTCTTTTTGCCTGTGAGCAGCTTGAGGAGGATTCAGGGTGAGTCGAGACATATTAGCGATACTATACGGTCTTAGGGCCAAATCTGGATCTTTGTGCAAAGTACGCGACAACCGCAGGATGCGCGCTTCAGGTTTGCGGTGGCAGGTTGGGTGTCGAGACTAGCTTGAGAGAACATACCAACCAACTGGCATGTTAGCATGCCAGACAGTCAAAGAAGTGGTCGGGCGAACCCATATCATGCTAGAGTAACAGTTATCGGAATGAAATTTGCACTTATCAGAGAGTGCTTTGGATTTTTTGAGCCTTGGACCTTGCTTTTCTTCCGCAATTCTGAACGTCGGTCCTCACATCATCGCTCTTCGCAAAAACAGTTGCTGGCCTGCACAAATCTACGAGATCAGTTGGAGATGACTTACTTTACTTAATCGGTTGGCTTTCGCCTGACGCAAAGCGGTCATTGGTCTTCCGCATCTTCACCGAGGTGTGCCGTCCTAGTAGTCAGCCGTGTCCATTTTTCACGGTCTTCAACCACAATTTGAACACATTCCATCCAGCTGTCACTATTCCATTTCCTGCGAAACGAAACATCGCGCCTGAATCTGTCTTTCGATGCCGAGTGACTTTTAAATCCTCTTTAACCACATCCGTCCAGAACTTTCGCCTACACGCCCAGTGTAGGGCCGTTTCCCAGACAGGATTTGGAAGCATTTTTAAAGCGTGTTGTACGAGACGATCCGGCGTTCTTCTTAGTATATGCCTGAGCAATCGAAGTCGACTTTCCATTGCTGCTTGAGATGGCGTTAGAGATGCTGGCACCTCTCCTCGTGTCAAGCTGTTGATGTACTCGCGTCGATTTCCTCTGTAAAGCGTCTTTCGTTATGGCATACACGCGGCCAGAAATATCCAAGCAAACGCCTAAAAGCTTTCCTCTCCGTGCAATCCAACCTTTCCATCTGCGTTTTCGAAGTGCTGCCCACGTCTCCGCGATCCGTACATCATGATAGGGCGAATAGCGGATAGGTAGACGCGCGCAACTTGACTTCCTTCGCGATGGTGGTAGACCGCCAAACACTTGGTTAGAGAATTGAATGCAGACGTAGCTTTCGGGCAACATCGTTGTCGAATATCCGCTGCATAATCTACCATCGTTCTTCAGCAAACAGCCCAAATAACAGAAATCGTCCACCAGTTCGGATACGTTGTCCGCTGTCCACACAAACCCAGTTGAAGCGCCTCCTGAGAGACCCACATCTGCTTGCATTTGTCGGGACGAAGACGAAGTCCATAGGCTGCGGTATACTTCGAAACGAGGCGTTCACAATCCTTTGCAGTTTTGCGTTGTTTTCAGCGAATAACACAATGTCGTCGGCGTACCTGCCCAGGTCGAGAAACAAGGAGCGTCCTTGGATGATGTTAGGATCTGTACATCCGCAGGAAACTGTTCTGCAACTCTACGCATGATGTCATCAACGGCGAAGTTGAAAAGAAAAAGGTCCTGCAACGGCTCCTTGCCTTACTCCTGTTTTCACCTCTGAAAGCTGACGTAAATCCGACAGGTGTACGAACTGCTGCTGTTGTTCCTTTGTTCATGTCCTCGATTAACCGAACATACTTCTTCCGGGACTCCATCTGCTCGCAGAGCATTGGAGCAATCGACCACGGATGAGGAGTAGTCGAACGCGGCTTCAGCAAGTCCAAAAAAGCAAGCTGTAATGGCTTCTCTGAAAACCGCTGCCACGATTCAATTCACTCTTTCTCACGACGAACACTTGGTCGATGGTATCGATCTTCCAGGTCGAAAACCGGCTTGCTCATCTCTGGTCAGTTCCTTCCACGATGTGTTTGATAAGTCGCTCGAGAATGATAACGTTCTAAAACCTTGTACATGACACGAAGTAGAGAGATTCCTCTGTAGTTCTTAGGATCCGGGTGACGGATAGCTTCTTGTGAAGAGGTACGATGACGTCGACATGTCTCCACAACGAATCGTGGGTAATCCTTTCGTCTCATCCATATGGCACGGATGGTGCTGGTCACTTTCACGAAATCCCAGACGGAGGAAGAGCTTTCAGCATTTCAGCAGTGTGATGTTGTCATCTCCACCTGCCTTCCTCCATTCTTCATTTTCCGGACACAATCCAAAAACTTCAGACTCAGTCGGCGGTTCCTCACTGACATCGTAATGTGCTCTGGAACATGCGGGAGCCTCAGGCATTGGATGGCGCTGGACGATTCAGTAGTGAACTGGAAGTAATCCTTCCTGATATTGGCAGCGTCGCATCACCAAACTGCAACTCCATTGGTAGTGTTCAAGACAGGAGAACATCTCTTCATCTTCCCGCTATAGCTCAGTCTGCGAGCAACGTGTAGGCTTTCTTCGGATTCTTCTCCTCCCAAGCCTCTCGAACTCCTCTTAGCTCTACACGTCCACCTCGTTCGCGGTCACTTTGAAGCTGCCGACGCAACTTCCTTCCTCAGACGCTTCTCCTCCACGAAGTTTCCTGCAGTTCGGAGAGCACATACTACCTGTTGTAGGTAGATGTTGTTTCTTCTGGAGACGTAGGCGAACTTCTTCTTAGGCTGTACAACCGGGAGTGCCTCTTTCGAAGCGTCCTGGGATGCATTTGACAAAAAGAATCCGCGTCGCAAAGTTTCTTCCTAGTCCGTACTCCTGATGTGAATAGAAATGCGTTGTCGAGAAATTCCTTCTGCACTCTTTCATCTCTGAGACTTGTCAGTGCTCAATCCTCTGGAGAGGCTGAGCCCCTCGCTTTTCCTCTTCTGAATCCCCTCTGCAGTGAAGTTCAACAGAACAGTGACGGTGGATCCGAATCGAATGGGCGACATCCCACACAGCTCCAGATCTTCTGAGTGTCCGATACTGGAATATTCTCGTCAGGACATAGTCAAGCTGTAGTTTCAAAGTTGGGTCATCTCTCCGCTTCCGCTGCTCTTTCTGGAGATAGCCGGGTTGGTCCCTTGCCACGTAAGCCGATGGCGGCGATGATTCCTCTTGAATGTCAGATGCAATAACTCAGACCACTGCGTTCACAAAAAGTCGACAATGGCGGTAGCCATTGTCCGATGTTTGCTCCACTGGTAGAACCATTTACCGAGTAACTTCGGATTCCTGATCAAGTCCCATCTTCGCATTTGCGTCAACTCCTTTCCCACGACAACAGCATGCGTTGACAAGGTATCCTGGCCAGCAACGTATTGAGTTCCTCATAAAACGCATCCTTCGAATTGTCTTCGGCGGCTTTCAGTGGGCGCATGAGCACTCACTCATCCACAGATTGAATCCTCTGTGATCCCGCAGTCGTACGAATGCATTCCGGACAACGACGTTGAGCCGAACTCCTTGATCCATACACCATTGAAATCCTTCCTTACAGCTATTGCACAGCCTCCCACTCTCCTATATCGCTGTCAGCGTTACCGCAGTAGATGGTGTACTCTCCGACGCTGATGACGGGTCTATCCTGAGGCGGGTTTCCTGCAAAGCAGCAAACGGTGCATGGAAATAGCTCAGAAGTCTGGATAGCGCAGTTTTTTTGATATCACTCGACAGCGATCGACAGTTCCAGGTGGCGAAATTGTGGCTTGTGGCACAAAGACTCCATGACTTCCCTAGGTACGGATCCTAAGGTGTTATGGACCAGAGGCCTTAGTGCCGGACGGCGACACCTTTATGCAATGTGCGGGATACTTTCGCGATATAGTTGTGCACGCTATATCGCTCGAACGTTCCCTGTGTACACTCAAACGTCTGCTGGGTTCAGTAGAAGCAGGGGCACCAACGAGCAGGTACCAACAGACTTGTATACACACCCCCGACTTGTATACAGTTGAGATGGAGGCTATCAAATGCAAGTCGGCAGAACACCAATGACGGCCCTGTGCGAGTATCGTTGACGCCTAATCCGTTCCCGCCATCGTTTTACAGAGAGCCTGATCCAAAGCCCTGAGGCGGACACCAAGTTTAGAATATTATCGACAGGAGTACTTCAGATGTGTCTCAACCGACAGCAGTCAGTCAACGGAATCGGAATTCTCACCATTTCAAGCAGTGTGGGAAGGATTTAAAGAAGTTCGCGATCGAATCGATCGCAAGGAAATCCGTCTTTCGGTGAGTGACAAGCGAGGGGAGTTCGTGGTTGCACCATTGTGACTCGACCGCGAGATCACTGAACTTCATCTCGGCGACACTTCCATTTATACTCGTTCCACAGAAAGGCAGTTTGCTATTTAAATGTAGTAGACTGAACGATAGATGGATTTAGAAAGTTGGAAAAGATGCTGGACTGAGCCGATAAGCTGCCTCAGAAGATTGAAATTGATAAATCAATATGCCAGTCTGTGTTCTATAGCCTGCTGAAAACGCACAAGCTATCATTAGAAGACTTTGAGCTCGCTAACGGCCAGCACATATAAAATCAGACCTATCATAAGTTGTGTGGGAGGGCCAACAGATCGCATCTGCCTGGTTCCTGAACAAGATTGTGGGACAATTCTGCTCAATGATGCACCATCGCATTTATCTAACACCACTCAGCTCCTGGATCGCCTACGAGCTAGTAGAATTGATGAAACCTGCGTGATAGAGTCGTTTGATGTTACAGCGCTCTACTGACGAGCTGTAAACAATCAAGAAGCTCTCCAGGCACTGTCCGAGATGCTAGATGAACATGGGAGGACAACAGTGACTTTGGGTCTGGAGCATGATACAGAATATGCATCTCGTAAAGAAGTGCCAAAACTTGCAAATATCTTCAAGTGGTGTGGAAGCTACTATCTCCCAAGTAAGGGGACTCTGGCCATGGCCAGCGTTCGGCAACCGGTCCTGGTGCAGTTTGCTTTATGAGCAGAATTGAAAAACCCATACGGACCGACTGCCCACGTTGTACTGTCGATACATCGACGATTGTTGTGTTGTAACATCCACGCAAACAGTAGATGGACGTGAATTCGTTCACCATTCTGAACCAACAACAATCCCAGCAACATAAGATTCACGCCAGAAACTCCTCAAAATGGATGGCTTCAACTTCCTTAACACGCAGGTCAAGCTCCTCAGTGACACATTTAAAGTGAAATGGTACCGGAAAACAAGCTCCAAAACATCTTTACTTCAACGCAAAGTCAGCGCACCCGAGCCGTAAAGCGTGCGGTAGTGGGAAATATGTTCAAGACGGCGCTAACGGCTTTGTAGTGGTGTCATGGAGCGCGAGGGAATCCAGAAGCCTAGCGAGAGATATACGCCACCAGTAACGGATACACAACGGAGCGTCGCACGCGTGGTCGACAGAATCGTTCCCTCAAATGCCCACGATGGCAAGATATATCCCTGCCCTACTGCCATGTTTGTTTCGGATAAAATCAGATCCCGCTCCTACGCCTTTTTTTGTTCTTCGGATAAAATCAATGACGAGTTGGCGTCGGTGCGCATAGCTCGCGCGCGACCTAAGCAACGATGTTATGCCACTTTCGTGAGCATCCCGCGCAGACAATATCAAACATCAACTTGTCAGAAATAGGCTGTACGATCAGTCGTGTGTCACTACCAACTGCGTAGTAGCTTGTCCCGCATGGAAGAAATGGAGATCTGTGGGCGCGGAGCGGGGGGTTGTATACCAACTCCAGTGTTTCTGGCTTGTAATGAGGTATATATAGGAAAGACAGGAAGATTCTGTGCGTACGCCTAAAGGAACATCTGGCGGGGAAAAGGCGTATGTCTCTCCTGACACCTCTCTTGGTAAACACAGAGTTGAGCAACACAATAACGTTGATTATGATATCAAATGCACCTGTGCTCACTCAGGAAACGGACATCGCTGTGAGGAAGGCCCTCGAGGCTTTTTTAGATATACGGCTCCGTAATCCGGAAGCTCAAATAACCGAAACGAGTGGCATGACAATAACTAATGAATTCCTACCGTTCCTCCCGCTGTGTGGGTTGTGAGTTCTTAACTTCTGCTTGTGGTCACCGCGCATAATGATTTGATCCTATTGGATTTCAATGGTGCCTCACTTGCTCCCATTCGTCCACGAACTGCAAACGCGCGGCTTGGTCTTGGTGGAATCGAAAAGGGCTGGTCTTGTTATCTGAGCTTTCACCTATCTGAAGTTCCTGTGTGATAGTCGCTACTCGCAGGAATGGAGGAAGCGCTTGACCGTGTAATTCTGCTGGTAAATTGTCTCGACGTGATTTTCAGGCCTCTGATAACGGCGAGCTTGCCGGAAACGTCTGGCCAATAAAATCGATTTCACCGTTAAAAACCTGGTTGCGGCACAGAAGTGAATGTAATAATACTAGTAATGCCCAGGTTTGAAGAAAAACCGACTTGGAGATTATTTTCTGCTTTCGTTTTAGCAGTTACTTCTCCGTCTTTCATTGCGGAACTGTTTCATTTAGATGCGTATGCTGTCTTTCCTCCGCGGATAAACAAATAAATAAATATATTTCCTCCCATGCGTACTTGGCGTTGCAGAGGAAAGCCTGTCCGAATCAGAATGTCCGCCGACGCGTTCGCGAGCGTGTCACGCGGCATTCTCAAAGGTGCCATTCGGATGACCTGCTAATCGAGTTAGAGGTCCGGAAAAAAGTTTATGCGTCACTACAACTCTGGAGCGCATTAACACCAACAGCGAGGGGCAATACATTCTCATTCGGACGTGGACTTTTAGGTGATTTTTCCTCCAATCTCCAATTGAGATATTTCGTACTCTAGATAATTTCTTAAATAATTTGTGCATTTCTGTGAATTTCAATATCCCTCTCCTTCTGGAGATGGATTAGAAAAGTGAGGTTTCAGATTCAACTAAGGGTCGCTTTTGTGGGTGGTAGAATTCAGCGCATTTCCTCAAAACTATAGAGGCACTCCTGTTTTCTTTGAAATTCTTAAACTCACAACTTGTAAGGAGAAGAACCTAGTTCAGCATCCGAGTACTCTCCGTACACGTAATCATAACTTGCCCTCCAAAGTTTCTAGTGTGAAGATTTTCTAAGCTTTTTCACGCTGTTTCGAAACTATAAAAGTCACTAAGGAAAAGTGGTTGTTGTTTTCAATGATTTCGTCCGAATCGCTCGTCCATTCGTCACTGGAGCGTGTGTTATTCCTATTTACTATACTTTGCCGTGAATTGACGCTCGCTATCAAAGATCAAGATTAAGTGGAGGTGTTGCAAGACCCTGTGCACTCCACTGGAAAAACCGCTGCATAATTGAGGTGTTCCGCCAGTGGCGTCGGCACACTTGTACGCCCTCAGGCTACATGTAGAACCTAGAATACAAGAGGAATTCCGAAAATGTTGAAATCGGGGGGAAACCGGTGGATGTGGTTAGAGTTGTCAAGTAGCACGATCAGTTTCGCGCAGGTCCGTGCCAATCCCTAGCCGGATTTTCCCACAGCGTCTGTCTGAAGGTGGATCAAACAAATCGAAAACATTGCCAGAGATACTAGAAGAAGGCCTGCAATTGTCGGAAGGACATACAAGTGCGGCTCAGGTGCTCACTACTAAGAAGGATCCTGGCAGTTAAATTGGTGAAGACGTCAACCTCGAACCTGCCTTCACCTCGGTCCTTACCAGACACTTTATCGCCTCCATGGTGTCTATTTCGACTGAGCTAGTGATAATGTGGACAACTCCCATGACTTCCCTATTCCCGATATCATTTGAAGAAGATGCCGTTTTTGTACCTTCTGTCGAATTTTGGGTATATGCTCGATGACGGTTCGCAGACCCCATTGGCTCTATGGGATGGTCTCAAAACCCTTACGTTGAACTGAATGGTAGCCTACGGTGTCGTTATTTCTGAAAAAGAATGTCAACTCAAATTCGCGGAGTTGTCAAAGTTGGGAGTGGATGATAATCTTGCTGTCTATGTGAGCCTCTCTCGTTTCGCTTATATCCAAGGTCGTAATATTCAATTTCTTGGCCAGCTGGCACATATACTGGGCATCAATTCCATTAAAGCTACTTGAGGTGTGTTATTCAGAGAGATTCATCCAGGTTAGAGGCATTACAGTAGCGTTGATGAGCTCTAAGGTACAATTCTTGACTTATGAAAAGGAAGCAGGCCAACGCTGATATGAAACTTAGGAAGTTCCATGTGTAACCTTGTTTTCGAAATTGAATTTCACGGGGAGATTCCTGATACACTTCGATTTGGTAATGAAGAATCACTTATTCGCGGTTGTACAAACGTTGAGACAAGTGCCTTTATAGTTTTGAAACAGTGAAAAAACTGCTAAAAATAAATTTTGCGGGGAATTTGTTGTGGACTAGTGTATACGGAAGAAAACAAGTCTCCGAATCTGCAAAAAGGTGCCCGCAACTATCTATCGGTCCAGTTACCCTAAGAAAATACGGTGCCTTTATAGTTATGAAACGCGCTGTAGTAGGAGAAGAGTTTTCTTTTCCAAGGTAACATAGCTAATCCTTGAAGAATTTGAAACGTTCTCCCCAGGGCGTTCCTCAATCTTGTAGCCAAATGGTCTGAAAAATCAAGTTTATCACTGTAAGCAAATGCCAAACCCTTTGCTTTGCGAGTACCAACAATTGCAGATCCTTCACTATCGCAATAAATCGTGTTGTTTTCTGAATATCCAATCCTGATGCGCACTTCTTTTCGCAGGAGACGACATAACAGCCATCAAGGGCCCCGTGCGCCCCATTTATTAATCTGCGCCACAGATGGCGCGCTCCAAAGCCGATCAATTCAGTGGGTATTGAAACTGGGAGTTTCGTTATGAATGAACCGGAATCAAAGTGTTTCAAGGTACCACATGTCTGCCCACCAATAATATATAGGTTCTTTTTGATAGAAATCTTCCAGCTACAATTAAAAGACATCTTAAAAAAAACGACGAAAAATCGAGTTCATGGCGTGTATGGGCAATGTGGAAACGCTGTCTCAGTCTCAGGTGTTGGGCCGGGGTCAGGGGTGGGCGGCAAGTGCCGTTTGCCGGATGTTTTCGGAGGAATTTGTCGATTGTCTTTTTGCCGTTTTTCCTCTCACTTCTCGACAAAATTCGGCAAAAAAAGTGCGCAATAGATAATAAACGCCGCGATTAGGATGCGCATGGTAAGCCCGACAAGCCGTGATACGACTGGTTCAAAAGGAAAGAGACAGGCCATACGTACATTCAAAACTTTAAGCCGTTTGGTGTAACCTACAGTGCGATCGGTCACACCTAAGGGGTCGTTTATACCTCCGCCGCCGAGCGGCGCGGCGAAGTGCAATTCTATAATATTGATCGGGCGGCGCCGCGTGATAAATATCATAGGATTGCGCTTCGCAGCGCCGCTAGGCGGCGGAAGTATAAACGACCCGTAAGCAATGACTAGTATCGTATGGTGATGCTCGTGTAGATCCACTTGTCTGGAAGAGTACCGTGATCTCCGCCTACTCCTTGAACACAGCGATTTCAGGAAAAACAGTGAATGTCTCAATTTGTTCCGGATATGTGAAAACACATTCCTATTGAGATCGTATTGCATCATATCAAACGGATAGGAGTTCACCGGTGACCGTTGACAATAGAATATGCTATATTTCACTGGGAGCGCGCAGAGCGACGTGAAAGCTTGGGGGACCCAACTGGGAACGTGCCATGAGCCGGGAAATCGCTGGTAGTGCACTTAGGGCCGGTGGATGAGTGCAAAACTTCGCTGATTGTGCGTTAGTCTTGGAGTGTAAGCAAAATTTCATGCAGTTCAGGAGAGATTCAAAAGGTCGTAGGGGGAGAGGGTTGTCAAAGATGGAGCTGCTTTTCTAGATTTCTCCCAAGACTGTCCGAAGACGTACTTTTCAGCAGCATTTGTACACGCTGTTATCTTTTATCCATATTCCGGTCGAATAGTAAACACGCCGTGAGACACGCCAGAAAGTACGCCGCGAAGCGGCGTGGCTGCCACGCTTCTTAGAAAGCAATCACCTAAAGCAACATCACAGTAAAGGCAGGGTTCGCGATATGAACAATTTTTGGGCTCTTTTCATGAAAACGTAGGTCTGATAATTACAAAAGTAAAAATAAGTGAAAAAAAAGTGAAATTCCGCAGGAAAAAGACAAAGAAACAAGCCAGGACGGCTAATTACTGATGTCGGCCACCTCCCCAATTAACGATCGCTTATCCGTCTTTTATTTTGCTCTTAAAGTAGCCAGTAGTCTCTGAATGTGCTCAGCCATTACTTAGGAAGAAAGATAGAAGACGGCAAAACATGCTCTACAGAAATCTCGATAATTGCGGACGGAAGTACTCCAAGCAATAACTTGTTCCTAAGCGTTTTTCTCCAATTTTTCTAACTAATTTTCACTTTTGTGATGTCCAGATCTACCATTCCATGTGAAGAGCACAACAATTTATTTTGTCGAAAACTCTGCCTCTAAACTCTTCATTTTTTGAATAAATTTCGGCTGCTCACTCTCCTAAGTTGGATTGCATCATACTCTAAATTGTGGTGCGCGCGAACCGAGGGCAATCGCGGGGTCGGGGGCAGGTTAAAACGCCCCTTTCTCAATGAAAATGATCCGATATGGCTGATTGGCGGAGGTTCCGGCATGCTTCATGACTGCCGGAGCTTTCGTGACAATGTTTCAAATCTGGCGGAGTTTTCGCGGCAACTTGCTGCAGTGTCCGCACTGCCTTTCTCTAATAATCTCTCGTGCAGGGCGCGGAAATGGCAGCCCACAATGTACGCTGCACTAGAAGGTGACGTGTTTGTGCTATCTTGGTTGATAATCAACGCTCCTGCGGGCGTTGGTGGCAGGTTGAATCGCCAATCCTGCCTCTCAACCTGCCACCGACGCCCGCGACTGCAGGAGCGGTAGACGGTAGTCGGTGAGAGGTGACTAGACGGAGCTTTAGGTGTAAAAATGTGGGTTTGACTACATACTTCTGAGTGGTCGGTGGGAGGTGATTAGGCAGAGTTTTCGGTGTGAACGGGTCAACTGTAATGTGGCATTGAGGGGTCGGTGGGAGGTTGAAACGCGAAGTTTCCGGCATGAATGGGGGAGTTTTCGGGCCATGCCCGCCTTTTTTTCGTTTTGGGCGGAAACACGCTATCTGATCAACTCCTCTCAACCGGCCACCGACGGGCGCGAGTGTGTGAGTGGATTTGACTTCGATTACTTACTGCGCGCAAGCTGCTCAAAGATTTGACCCCATCACACTGTAGCCAGAGAGATTTTTGTGCGATGTTTGACACACAAATCAGATGAATGACTACTATTTCAAAAAGGTTAAAATTAGAGAATCTTAAAAATTCACTATGCTTTCGCCGCAACATTCTTATTGCCTGTGTTGAATAGGACACTCACTGTTTTTTATACGTGGTATTGTTCCAACGTTAGAGGTTCAATTTCTTTTGGTGTTATTGAGAAACTATCTCTTAACTCGGTCTTAACTTGCCACTGAAATACGAAATGCCAAATTTCGGTCCGCAATTGCGTCTTGACACGCTTTTGCGGCCGCGCGCATTCGAGTCGGAAGAGTTTCCAGCGCCGCAGCCGCCGATCTGTTGACTCTAGGTGGGTTTTGGAAATTGTAAACTAAACAAAATTGGAGAAAACTGTATAAAAAAGTCACATCGAGTTGGCTTTGGCGCTGGAAAGTCGACTGACTCGAGCGCGTGCGGCCGCAAAGCGTGTCGAGACGCAATTGCGGACCGGAATTTGGCCCAGAGAAGCACAGTATATAGTAATTTTTACCCCCTTACTTCTAGAACATTATTACCGTTTTTCATCTTCTTATTTTGCCGTTTGCTGGCCGTTTTTGGGCAAATTTTGTCGATTTCCGTTTGCCGAATTTGCAAAATCGTTTGCTGCACATTCCTGGCCGGGATCATATATCCCGCGACCAGCGACAGTGCATATCAGGCATATCGATTTTCGGTAGATATTGGTGGCAACCCGGGATGAGCGGAACAAAAATATGAAATTTCGGAAGTCGGTTTTCGGGTTTCGGAACAAAATTTTTATCTCGGTTTCAGAAATCGGGCGCGAAACGCCTGAAAATGCGCGGAAATGCGGTTTTCGGAACGCGAAACGCGGAAAAGTTCAGAAATCGTCTAATGTTTTCTTCCTCCCAGATGACCCGATACTTTCGCATTCCGAGCGTTTTTCGCGGGTTTTGGAACGCGAAACTCCGCTCTTCCCTGATGGCAAACATTGTGTCGCGTCGCTCGAAGTATGATTTCGGCCTTAAACTTTCGAGCAGATTTCCCTCTCGATTTTCGCTTGATAAAGACATGTTTGATTGATTTACTTATTACACGGTAGAACCGTGCCAAAGACAACAACAAAAAAAGAAAGAAATACCCAACTGCAGTTAAGAGACTAAAGGCACCAAAATTAGTCGAACAGCAATAATAAAGCAAATGGATCAACTGACTATTAGGCATACGCCGGCATCATGAAGAAAAGAGATCTTACAAACATCACTCCTAGGACAACAGATAACTCTCAAGTGTCTTTTTGAATTCACTGAGTTTCCCCACTACCAAACCTGATCGAAGTAGTTTATTGATTTCAGACCCTGCCCTATTGACAAAGATGTGCTGTCGTACATTCCGCCTGGCCCTCACGACCCCCATTTTCACCGGTGCTCCCCTAGTGGTTGATGGATGGTCTAGGGTTGAACAGCCGGCTAGCCTTGATACCAGCACTCCCATGAATGATCTTATACATCATTATCATATCAAATCTACTTCTCCTGCGCTCTAGAGTGGTTAGGCCCAATATAGCGTTCCTGGTGACATGACACACGTTACCATCAGTCTGAAACCACGATGTCTTGAAGAAAACTCTACGTGTAAAAGTATTGTCGACTTTCTCAAGCGCGCCGATGGATCCTTTTTTGTATGGGTTAAAAACTACCGTACCATACTCCATAAGCGGACGTACGCACGTTTTATACACCTCGGTCAGCACGTTTGCATTAGTAGTTGATAGTGCTCGAAACGCGCTGTGCATCATCCTGTTGACCATGGACGCGACCTGGAGGCAGTGATCATCGAAATTAAGATCATCCTTGATAAGAAAACCAAGGTCCTTAATCTTGCTGACCTCGCTCAACTGCAAACCGTCGATAGTATAGAAGCCACTAACTCGCCTCTTACCAAGCTTCATCACTTTAGTCTTTTCGCTGGAAAGCGGCAATTTCCATTCATTCAACCATTTGGCTACATCATTAAGAGCTTTTTGCAAACACTCCGAATCTTCCTCTGTCAAAATAGGTTTAAACAACTTAAAGTCATCAGCGAATGCCGAACAGCCGACGTTGTTCAAGGATATGATCGAGGGAAGTTCATACGTATAAATATTAAAGAGAATTGGTGAAAGCGCTCTTCCCTGGGGAACAGCACTAAGGACTGCAAAGCGAGAGGAGAACGTACTACTAGGTCTGCTGAAAGTTCTGCCCGTGAGAAAAGCACGAACCCAAGCCACTATACGCGGATGGATATCCACTATTTCTAGTTTGTTTACTAATTTGCGATGAGAGCCCTTCTGAAAACCATTTTGGTGTTCCGAGATGATGGAGTGCTCCTCTAGACGAGCCATAATTCTTTTTTTATTACTTTTTCAAAAAGCCTTGCAAGGATAGACGTGATACTGATGGGCCGGTAGTTTTTGGGATCCGAAATCTTCTTCGTTGTTCTTGTGAGATTATAGCATTCTATCACGATGATTTTCGAGGTGAGATAGATGTCAAGACATCTCCAAAACGTCGCCTACTCAGATAAAAAGAGCCCACTTCCCGCCGGCCAAGTCGGGCTAGTCGACTTCGCGCGGCCCCAAATTTGTGGGCGTGGCACAGCGCCCCACTTCCCGCTGACAGAGAGGCTTTACCGTCTTTCCGCGGAGTGTCGGCGGGCAGTCGGCTATTCCTGGGGGTCATCGAACACTCACTCATCGATTCCCACATTGGAATCATCATTGCACCACATACTAGAGTGGAGCCAATGAACAATGGCCGAGCAGAGAACGCTGCGTTGAGACTCTTTCCAAAACCCGCGCTGTGTGCGACGCTGGCCTTGGGCAGGTGAACCACTGTCCGTTATTGGCATCTGCGAATGGGAAGGCTGTAAGAAGCAGTGAGTGTAGGAAGCTTCCCCTTAGAAGCTCACTCCTTACTTGTCAAGTGCAGTTCAAGATGAAATCCCCAGGAGCGGATTTTTCGAATTTTGTTAGGAGAGAACTTTACTTAAAGGGTGATTTTTGAATGTGCCGCAAACTGTTTTAGGACTGTCTTCTGTCCGTCATCAGATTAGCCGTAAGGCGGTGGCAGAAGGGCCGCAAAGTGCGGGTTCACCATATGCGGGCAGTCAACGAAACAGCGCTGCCGACTGCCCGCGACCGATCTATTGGCCTTCCGCGGGAGGGGTTACGGGACGTCGGCTAGTGGTACCGCGGGAAGTGTGCTGTCTCTATCTGAGTAATTGGAATCTGTCACAGAGGGGTGCTTATCCCGTATTCACTGGGTGTTTTAAGGAGGTCACAGGCACCCTGCAAAGCAGTACACCTGCAGGGCATCTCCTGACGTGACCCTTACGTCTAGCCCAGGAATGATGAATGGCCGATGACCTCACGAAGTTGTACTAGCGCCTCGAGCAATCTGCGACAACTGCACGACGGGGACTTTGGCTGCGTATTTCACCACACGGCCAGCATTCGATACTCAGCTAAGCCGAACATTTGCGATATCGATCGGCTGGAAACGGCCGCCTTGTGGTCCCGTCCGTTCACGTGCTCCCAGTAATCCTCTTCTCCTCAAATCCAAATGAGTAAAACCGAGTAAGTTGTCGAGCAGTAATTCTCGTGTTATTAGCGGTGGTCGAGTTGTCGGCGCGTTTCCCGTCGAGTGTTTGCTTAGTGGGGGTCTCAGCGTGCGCGGAACCCTCCCCTCAATACAGTCGACCCGATTCGGCCCGACAGCTTGTATCGACCTGAAATCCTCACACAATGTCCGAACTGTCTCGGCCAATGATCCCGAGATCTCAGATATATCATGGGTAGGCTGGTTTTTCTCTTAACTACCTCAATTCGCTCTCCAGTGTATGGCTTTCAGTGCTGTAACATGTGTTCATCGGATCACATTTGCGAAGAAAAACTAAAGATGGTCTAGTCCTCTGTGACGTGAATGGATTTGCAGTAAAATTGATCTGTGGGGGGGGAGGGGCCACGAATAAAAACCTGCTCCAAATTTATTCGAAATCATTTCAGAGCTCCATTTGACTATAGCCAGTTTTTTTCTGTTTCAGTCAAAAACATGTGAGGCAAGAGTCCTTCGAGCCAGAAATGTTAGGATGATAACCCATAAAATCTTAGTATATATAGAGGCAAATACCGCGGCTAATTATGATCGATTATTCCTTTTACCCTCGCTCCGCACACGCACGCGGAAGAGCCACTGGGTTGTTGCGTTATCCGTGCTGACTGTAGAGTGGAATATATGTTTTCGCTCTGAAACGGGCCCTTTCTTCATGTACTTATTTCGGAGTTCAATTCATTTCCGGTTGTTGCGTGCGTATAGAGCCTTTCAGGGTGGCGTCGCAAAGAAACTGGCTGTCGCGACGCCGATGTTAGTGAATCGGGTGCTTTGCAGCGCAAACCGTGCCGCGCGACGCAGGCGATCGCCGCGGTTTTAGAGTGCGCGGGCGCAGCGAGCCTGCTCGCGAGCTGGCAGCGACTTCGCGCGATGGAAATGGTTTCGAGCATTTTTGTCGCTGCTGTGCCGCCGTAGTTTCTTCGTGTTTGTTGGTCTTCCTTTGTTACTATCTGCCCATTAATCCTCTGTAAAAACGCTTATTTTGCCTATTTCATTGCAAACCTCTCTAACACACCGGTCAACGCTACGTGGTTACGGTAACGTGGCGTGTTGCAGAAGTGTACAGAGGTGTACGGACGTCGCGCGGGGCTATCATTGGATTCGCTAGTGTTCCGGCCCTTTACAACTCCCTGACGCCATCTGAACGCTTGCCACCCTCCTCGGCTGCAGCTGATTGGTCGGCGGGCATCGTCTGCGTGCGCCGCGCGTCGCGTCTGGCTGGCGCATTGCCAACGTCGTCGCTTCGAAAGCTCCCATCGCCTGTTCATTCTACGACTTTATTAAGAAATGAAGAAACATACACAAGTATATAGTATACATATAGTATTTGTATACCTATGCAATGAATAGGATGCGTAACAAACACAGAAGTGGGAGGGGGTAAGAAGTGAAACCATTTGGCAAAATCGTTTCCACGAATCCCAGCTTTGCCTACTAGATCATACATCTTTGACTACTGGATATGGACTAAGATACATGCTGCTATGCTCAAGACGTCCCTTTGCGACGACTCACATCTTAAGGAGTTGGAAATTGAGTAAACTTTTCAAAGGTACTGAATGCTGAACTATAGGTGCCCTAAGCACAACTTTTAGAAACGGCTGCAAAATGGAACATCCCTCATTAGGCTGGAGTCTGTGCAAAGAGTTTTGCACCTTCGCCCCCTTCCTCCAATCCTATCAATGGGTTAGTCTGCCACCGAGGAAACTGTGCGTGAAGAGCTTTTTCCTGAAAACGATGATAGAATAACATCGGTACTGGTTATATCTCTTGCTGGGAGGAGACTATCAGCCCATTTTGGGAACCCCCTCCCAGAAAGAGATCTAAATAAGAACCATAACATCTCGCTGCTGGACAAAAAATTGCATCTGAAATGAAGTAATGTGGGGTGGGATTCATGAACGCTAACAGTGGGCTACGGTTGGGTTTGCCTCCAGAGAATGCGTGCTATTTCCGCCGCAAACCCAACCGTAGCCCACGGTTTGCCGTTCATGAATCCCAGCCGTGATCTGCACGTTTGGTATTGGAAAGGGATGAATGACAATACAAGCTCCACTGCTTATTCTCCAACCATCAAGATTCTATTAACGTTTTGATTATGTCGTTTTCATTCCTATTCACTGCTGAAATAATTTAGCTAGATGTGTTTGCCTATATTCCCTGTTGTATTTATCCTGCTGCTTCGATTACAACAGCTTACAGTTGATCCCGTTCACGAAATTGAATCAGGGTCAGAATTCGGGCGAAAACTTCGGAGTCATTGAATGACAAGCGAGGACGGCTGTGGCGTTGGCAATGCGCCAGCCAGACGCAACGCGCGCCGCATGCCGCCGATGCCCGCCGACCAATCAGCTGCAGCCGAGGAGGGTGGCAAGCGTTCAGATGCCCTGACGCATTGGTGGAGAGGTTCCCACGAAGAATATACCTACTTAGTTCGTTATCAGTCGGTTTAGGAGAACGGAGTGGATTTCCAAACATTTCTCCATGATTGGCGAGGGTAAAATTTTACATGATGTTTTTCAGCTGTCATGAAACAATTGGTATCAAGAATGTATTTACTTCTGACGACTTTTTTCAATCCTAATGAATTGTTGCTGCCGCCTGGTGGTGCCGTATGCATGAACGTTCAAGGGTAGGGTGGCGTACCAGTTGTTATCATCACGGTTTTCTTAAAAGCAAGGACTGTTTTGAACTTATACCTATAATAATATTCATCACGTTGCTACATTACCTTCAGCAAAAAAAAAACCCTGTTTGAAGCCACAAATCGGGGACTTTAAGAGGAAGCACTGTTTCTACGAAGGTTGCCGAAAATAGGCTGACGTGATCACATAAATAGCCTTGCTTCATCCGATCTGAACCGCAACAGCGACAAAGACATTGCAAACGCTCGCAAATGTAGTTCTTTTTAACGTAATCGTACTTTTCTCATGAAATAATTGATGCGGGAAACGTGCTCTAATAACAGCGCCGCCCACACGACTTTGTACACTGTGGTGCAACACGCCACGCTACCGTAACCACGAAGCGTTGACCGGTGTGTTAGAGAGGCTTGTACAAAGGAACTCTAAAAATACGAAGAAATTGCGGAGGTACGGCAGCGACAGCGTCAAAAATGGTCGAAACCATTCCCATCGCGCGACGTCGCTGCCAACTCGCGGCGAGACTCGCTCAGCTCGCACACTCTAAAAGCGCTGCGTTCGCCCCCGTCGCGTGGCACGGTTCGCGCTGCTTAGCGCTCCCTCCCCCATCACACCTTCTTATGCTGCTTCCCCTTCTTTTCCCCACTTTCCGCGCTGTCTCGCCGCTCGCTCCGCGCAAGCCGCGAATGATACTATGCTAAGTGAAATTTTCGCTGTTTTCTGATTCTCTAAGTTTCTTGTCTCGAAAAAAAAAAGTTTCTTGGAAGCAAAGTGGCCCCTATGATCAAATCTACTCAAAGTCGCTTGACACGTCCGTGTTGGCAAATAGTGAGCTTGACCCGGAATCGAACATGTTTTCAATTACGCTAGTTCTTCTGGATGTACTCCATTTTTACGAGCTAAAATGGTTTAGACGTTTCAAAAGGAATGTCTCGTGCTGCATTTGGTACCGTTTCTGAAGAGTTTCCTTCTTATCGCGTTATAGATTTGCTATTCTCCAATACTTGGGAGATTGTCCTTAAAGGTAGTGTTCACGATAAAAAATTGGTCTGAGACTTTTTCACTGAAATCGAATGTACCGGGAGGTGCTTTGTGGCCTTGGGGGCCACTGTTGTATCGAACCTGGCCACGCACATTTTTTCCGTGCCTCGATGACTCCTGCTTCCGGCGGGGGAGCGAAACTCCGGGTAGGTGCTTAAATTTAGTGCGGCACGGTGAAATTGTCGTGGCCAAGTTCATCGAATCATTACAACAATAATGGCGAAAGAACGGCTAAAAACGAGCCAAAGATAGCCCTATTCGGCCCTCATACTTGTATGCGCTATGCCCCACCCGCCCACTTTTTGGTCTTGGAGAGAGTGGGCGAGGCGGGCATAGCTCAACCAAGTTTGAGGGCTGTAAAGGGTTATCTTTGGCTCAGTTTTTCGTTTTTCTCTCGCCATTATTTTTGTTGCAGTTTAGTATATTCGATTTCCGATCTAAACTCGCTGTTATTTCTATTCTGTTTTGTTTTCCCGAGTTGGTTCTCCTCTTCGCTATTCTCATGCAAAATTTTGGGAAGAAATAATACAGTCATGGTGTCTGAAATACTGATAAATAATTCGCTTTCCCGTAAATGCTAAAGTAGAAGAGCAGATGTAATTTTTATGTATGATCAAAAAGAGATTACTATCTGTCAGCTAACGGCAAGCGCTCGCTGGCAGAGTACGGCATACGGGTAAACATAAGTGATTCTGTATTATTTTAATGAATTTCTGGGTTATATAATTTTTCGGAATAATATGGCTTGCGAGCATTATTGTTGGCCTAGGTTATATCTGCACCACCAAATTCGTGAGAGTTTGAATCACTTCTGTATTTGAATCTAAGGAAATGAATGTTCAGCTACTACTCGGAGGAGAAGACGTTCAGCGTGACGTCATGTCCGAAACCGAAGCCCACCCGACATCCTCCGATCTCGCAGACGAAGCTAAGCGGCAGAGGGCTCAAGGTAATGGCTACACTGCATAGGGTCAAGCGAGCCATTGTGAAGGATCTCAGCGCAGCTACGATCCCCTCCCCTAAGTGACCAAAATCTTCACGATCCCTTCTCCGTATTAGCGTTTTTGGCCCGAAAAATTCTATTTCTGGGTCTAAATTTTTTCGACCCCTTGATTACCCGTTGAAAAATTCACAACCACGCTTGATCATGACGCTGCAGACAGTGTTGTCATCTAGTCAAGCAGTTGATCAGTGCATCCTACTAGACGTAGAAAGTTGATCGATGGTAGCCTTTTTCTTGATGTAGTAAGGAGGCGCATGCATTTTATTAGTCGGAGGTCTTGAGTTCGGATGAGTTACATTCTGAATGGCCAGGTTGACACATGCCTTCCTTTTTCTTTTGTTCCGTGTCTTGATAGTTCTTGTTACAATGTTCCGACCCCTTTAGGACCTTGATGACCACGATATTGACGGTCTGCTGTCTAATTTGAGCATTGAGGAACTGGAAGAACTGGACAATGACTTTGATCCTGATGTAAGTTGGGGTGATTTTTAGTGTCATTTTCTGACTGTTGCGTTTTCTAGCATTTTGTGTGTTTTTTCTTTTTTTTATTCTAGTTTCTTTTATATGCTTATTGAATCTATTTTGTAGTATGTGCTAGATTTTCATTGTTTAGTCCCACTCCTGTGTTTTGGGTTTCATTCACTAGGGACTGTTTTACCCACCCCCTGACGATTTGGAAACAGGATCAAGCGGGATTGCGAAATTTCGCAACAGTAGGTAAGGGGGGGTCGCAAAAATTTTGACCCGAAAATGAAGCTTGGGGGGATCGCAAAAAAAGTCAGACCAAAAATTAAAATTTGGTGAAGATATCTCTAAAATTCTCGATATTTTGGTCACTAAAGGGAAGGATCTTAGCATTGCTCAGCTTTCAGACGCCTGAGTCCAATTAAGGCGAATTTTAGGCGTCTGACAGTTTTAGTAATCAAATATATTGATTATTTTGGTTTTATCGAAGGACTCGGAAATCCGAAGAATCTATACTCTGATTTATGAAGAAATCGTGTCTAGGGGAGGGGACAAGCCAGTAACAGTCAAAATTTCCAAGGGCTGCCTCGATCCACAGTACCCCTTTTCGCGGCGGGACCAGCATGTATTCTTGGCTCGCATGCACCCATGGATTCTTGGCACGGTTGTTCGATCAATATGCCTCGCATTTTCGTCATCACAGTGTACGCCGTGGAAAACTGTTCAAATACGACTTTTTTTTTTAAAAACGGCTGAAATTCTGTCTGCAGGGCCATTTTCTTGTATGTGACGTCATTTTATCGACCGAATCGATGTTCGCGTGAAGATAGCAGAAATTTTGAAGAAAAACTTGAACGACAAGACCTTTTTCGTGCTTAATGATATTTTTCACACATTTTAATCATTTTACTCTTCTGTAGTGCTTCGAAAAAAAAAAACGAGTTGACAAACTTCAAATTTGCTTCTCTTCAATCCAGTATGTTATTTTAACTTTATTTCACCTTTTCTTAAGGCCCTTTATTGGAAACCACGGAGAGTCTGACCCTGCGTGAATTGCTTATGCTTGAGTAAATAACGAATAAAATGAACGAATTCTCATCGACGAAGACCGAACAGATGCGCCACGAATGCTCTCGCCTCAATCATCAAGAAAGTTTTCGTAGAAGTTTTTGAAAGTTGTCTAAAGATAAAGTCATCTCAAAGGAAAACACAAATTGAGCATGCACTCACACCGTTCAGACAGTGTTGAATCCACCATACATGAGTTTATCTTCTTCTTCTTCTTTGCAGCCACATAGAGGGTTTTGTCATAGGCGGAGGAACTGGGCGACCAGTAGTGGATTCGTCCATAGGTCCATTGGTGTCAGCGTGGTAGGTCTCTCCGGACAGTTGAATAAATGTGCGGTATCATGGCCGACGATACCGCAGTCCGGGCACACATCAGATTTGCTGCTGTCAATCTTGCTGACATAAGACATTAGCATTGTAGAGTGACCACAGCGCAATGATGCGAGCGTGCATCTCAGCCCTTCTTCCGAGTTGAGACTCTGAGGTGCAGACGGGGGCGGTATATCTCCTAGTATAGATTTATGGCCACCTTCACAAGATGACACCGTACGAACTTGGTGTGCTCCTCGCGCAAAAGACGGAGTCGTTCTTGCTGTGAGTCGTGCCATCTTTGCAAATTGACTTTGTTTGGAGCATCGGCGAATGGCTTTCTTATACTTCTCTCTCACGGGTTTAGCACTCTCCACGACGGGTGATTTGGTTGCTTTATAATGTTAATGCGGAATTGCTGGGCCTGGAGCTGACAGTGCTCCTTCACTGGTAATAGACGGGTCTCAGCATGCAGGTGCTCGATTGGGGAACTCCTTGCACATCCGGTGGCGATACGGAGCAGCATTTTGTACTCGTTGCATCTTTGTCCAGGAGGATTCTGAGACGAGATGCTGCCAAACCGGTGCGGCGTACTCCAGGCGGGCTGCAGAATTGCCTTTATACGTTGTGAGTATAGTCTCCTTGCTGCTACCCCACGAAGTGCCGCCCAGGGCCCTGAGAACGTTGAGCTTAGCTTTAACGACTGCCTGCTTCTGCTCGGTATTCTTATGAAACTTGAGTGACGGATCGAGCACAAGACCGAGCAGCTTTGGAAAGCGAGCAGCAGGCAAACGGTCTCCATCCCACACGACATCCGGATGAGCGCTGTGCTCGGATGGGTCCGTCGTGAGAACGGACACTGACGACTTGGCTGCAGAGATACTTAGCATCTTGCGGTCGAAAAAGCCCTTTAGTGTGATCAGGTACTCGTTGATCTTATTGGCGGCCACCTGTAAATCCTGATCTCGACACATGATTGTTATGTCATCGGCATACGCGACGACCTTGATGTCCTGTGGAGGCTCAGGCATATCTCCGAGGTACAGATTGAAGAGGGCTGGCGATAGAACTCCGCCCTGAGGACTCCAGCTGCCATAGGAATACTGTTGGAGACATGGTTCTGAAACATGACTTCTTGCCCGCCGACCTTTAATAAAGGCCGATATCCAGCGCTTCTGCCAAGATGGTATTGACGACTCCAGAATGTTGCTTGACAGGACTCCAAGGTTAACCGTATCAAATGCCTTGGTGAGATCCAACGCAACAGCTACAGTTCTCAATGGCTTGTTAAAGTTGAACCCGTCGATAGCATAGCTGGTAATTTCTAGCAAGGCCGTAGTTGTGGAATGTAGCCTCCTGAACCCATGTTGAAACAACTGCTTCTCGTTGTGCTCCGCTAGATCCTTGACAATGAGCTTTTCGGCCACCTTGGCGAAAGGTGACATCAAGCTAATGGGACGATATCCCTTTACTGATGACTGAGGTTTGCCAGGCTTGGGCAACGGATGACGTTGGCTGTCTTCCAGTTTTGCGGAATAGTGCAAGAGCTAAAACGAAGTGTTAATCATATCAACGATGAGCGGAAGGATCTCAGTCGGGAGTTTCTTCAGTACAGCAGGACAAATGCCGTCCGGACCGACAGCTTTGGAGTTCCGCATGTCCTTTATAATCTTCTACTTGCGCCACAGTGAACGCATCGGCCGTGCTCATGAGCGGGAGGCGGCACAGCTCTCTTACTGTCACTCTATTTTGCGGACCTCGCCTTGTACTCGTGACAAAGAAACTTTTACCGAGAGAGTAGGCGGCTTCCTTTTCCTGACTTGAAAACGTTATTACCGAACTCAATAGTGGAGATGGTGGCTGGCGAGCTCTTTCCCGATAGTTTCCGAAGAACCTTCCAAGTAGCTCCACTGTCCGTCTTGAAATTCAACTGTTCTGTGAATTTTTCCCCACTGTTCTTTCTTTGTGCTGGTCGAGATCTTTTCTGATCTCACCATCCAGCTGAGCGACGACAGGGTCTAGATGGTCAACTGCTCTTCTGGCATCTCTAGTCCTGATTTTCTCAAGAATTTCTCTGGTTACGTTTGGATAGAACGTCTTAACTCGGCCAACAGGGATAGCCGCCTTCATGGCCCCGCGAATTGCATCAGATAAGTGATGCTCCTTCTGGTGCACATTGCCATTCCACGGGTAATCAGCCGCTAGGCGTAGCGCAACCTCACTGAACAGGCACCAGTCTGCTTGGCCTAAATTGAGATAAGAACGTTGACGAACACCAGAATAAGGAGCAAGAGAGTTTGAGAGATCGATGTGCACAAAGACGGGAACATGATCACTAGACAATGTTGTTGAGGTAGACCATGAGCAAGCGTTGGAAAGGTTGGACGAGATAAGAGTTATGTCTGGGCTAGAAGATCGGCCGTTGGCAGGGAGACGAGTGGGCTGATCATCGTTTAAGATGACCAGGTCGCACTCCTCAGCCCATTCTTCGACTTCTTCTCCTCTAGCATCAGAACCAAGGGACGAGCAGAAGGTGTGGGCATTGAAGTCGCCCGCGAAAACAACTGATGATGAGAGGGAATAATCGCTGAGTTGTTTGAGAAGAGGAATGGGATTGTAGGAGGAGGGGCATGAGGTGGTAGGGGAATATATATGTTGAAAAGAGAAAGGGTGTTTTAAGAGGGAGATGGATTGGAAGGTACTCGAGAGTACCATCCGTGGGGGTGTTTGGTATGAGGTGGGAGGAGAGAGGATAAAACAAAGGTTGAAACTCCTCCGCCAAGAGCTGACCTTGGAGCATGGAAGGCAGTGTAGCCCGGGATATTAGGATGAGGATAGGTAGGGGATGGAGAGAGCTTGGTTTCTTGAACCATGATCACGTCTGGATGGTAAGGAGGTGGGAAGAGAGAGAGCTAAGAAAGCTTAGTAGGAAGGCCGTTGAGATTGATATGTACAATGGAAAGGGGGCGATTTGGAGGAAGAGGAATCAGAGTTGGTAGGTGAAGAGCATAAAACACAGCGAAAAGCAGAGTTATAATGCCTCACAGAACTGAGACCCGAACAGGAGAGATGCACCCACCTTTGGCATCCGGAGCACTGGACGCTGGTATGTCTCCTGGTAACATCCTTGCCGCACGTGGCGCATAGGTACTTCTGAGCGGGTCCAGGATTCCTCTCCACGCCGGCCCTTTGCAGGAGAATCCGAAGGAGAGCTGCGGCCGGCCAGCACCTCTCCCATGACAAAACCCTCTTCGCGGAGGGGGTGACGTCGGTTTGCATAGAGGTGATCTTCTTTCCTCCACACTGCCACGGCGTGAACGTACGACATCTCGGCAGCACATGAGTTTATGATTTTACTCATCGATATGAATTATATTCTTTTAATGAATCACTCCACAAGAGAAGCGGCTGCAAGCAGGCAATTATTAGACATATCGATTGATCAAATGTGCCAAGAATCCATGCGAGCCAAGAATCCATGCTGGTCCCGCCGCGAAAAGGGGTATTGTGGATCGGGGCAGCCCTTGGAAATTTTGACCGTCACTGGCTTGTGGGGAGTGGGGTCGGGGAAATTGTGGAAGTAAATTTTATGGTGATTTTGAAAATTTGATGGGGGGTCGCTCCGATTTCGAAAAATTACGCAACGCCACTCTTGACTCTATTTGGAAAACCATGGTTTTGCTGCTGTAGGTCATTAACGGGACATAAATGACTCGTGCTGGAAATTCCCTAAACGGCTGCAGGGATTCCAAAAAATGGCATTTTCATTGTTTCACAAAAAGGTAATTCCCTTCAGGAGATTTTTGGGGTGATCAGAAAAAATTTCGAATTCGGCTCAAAACTTTCAGCTGGTGGTTATTTAGGGCGCTGAACCTCATCGGGGAACTATTCCTCACCAGACTTAGGGATATTGTAGGTTACGGTAGGCATAACGCCTTTTAGCGGGCGTAGTTTACCTCAAAACTTCGAAAATTGAAAAATAGACCTCGTGTTCGGCTTTCTAATTAATACCCACAGAGAAATTTCGAGTCAAATCTGAGTCTGACCGAGCTACCGTATAACCACCGTTACATACCGTAACTTAAGTGATAAACCGACCACAGATCTGTGCAAGGCAGCCCAAATACCCTCCATAAAACATCGCAATTCACATCATTCGAGGCGCGTGCGGCACGCGTGACCCCTGGGCCTCTGTCTGCTTTCCGCTCTCTCACTGTCTCTAACCTCCGCTTCGTATCTGCACGCATAGGATCCATGTGAATTTCTCTGTTTTGTAGTCTGTAACCCCTATGTAGGAGTTTTAAGACGACTTCATCGTAGCATTCTCGAAGTCGTCAAAAGTCGCGTTTGGTCTGCAAAATTTCCCCCCATTTTTAAGCTTCGGATCAAATAGGACGAAATTGTGAAATATTGAGAAATGGACCTCAGATTTGTATCCAGCACCCAAAACAAGGTCTAGAAACAAGTTTTAAGCTAAACCCGAGACATTTTTTTGGACGATCTGAGAATTGCCATTCGTTTACACCTTTTCTCTTTGCTAAGCTATAAAAATGCCCACTTTCGGAAATCTTCTGTAAATCTCGACGGCATTCAGGAGATTTAGAAAACGGACTATCAATAATGCTGTGTCCCATACGTACCACTATCTAAACATGGTTATATAGAAGCCCTCGGGAAATGTTAGGTAAGCCTCGGTCAGGGTCAAACGGTTACTGTCCCGTGGGAGGTTCATGTAGTCCTTTCAATCGATGGTGTCGCAACGTTTGCTCTGTGCGAGTTGAATTGAGAAATGTAAACAATGAGCGCTCCGCTAATAGTTTTATACGCGCGTATGGTTGAAATCCGCACCACGCACAAACATAGGAAGGATCAAAGGCTAGTTTCCTGTCCATTCGTTTGAGAACGGAATTGGGTGTAGGAGCCGGTGTTTAGTAATTTTTTCGCATGAAAGGCTTCGAAATTCCCACTGGTTATAAGTCTCCTTGGTTAGAAGTTTGTGGCATTCCATACCCATTTAAAGGCAGCATATACGCTCAAGAATTGTGTCGATTTTATGACATAAATCGAATGTTCGGGATGATTTGTATAGGAAACTGACAAAAAAATCGACGAAAACTGGATGTAGATGGAGGAATAACGGGTTGTTTCTGTTATGGAGGGAAAGTGAAAGAGTTGCACCGCGGCATGCCCGATCAGCAGAAACAGGGGAGCCAGCGGTGTAGTGGTTGTGTAAGCGAAGCTAATAGATTTTCATGGCTTCTAGGTCGTTGGAAGCTTCAAAAACTAGCCAAAGGGACCGTATACGAACAATCAGTGTGGACGAGTTTGTATCGAGGGGCGGAGGCTGCAAAGTCAATGGGTAGGGACTGGGATTTTTTTTGATTGGATATGGTTCAAATATAGAAGTTTTGACTCGTTTGTGACGATTGCAATGGGACATTCATTCTATTTGGAGGCATACAACTCCAGTAGCTCCACGATCTGGGGCGGCATGCATGAAAGCTGCGAAGGAGGTCAAGAAGACGCTCCGCGTCGGCCCCAAAGTGCATGGCGTATATTGGTATGTCGCGGACGTAAATGCACCTTCTACAGCAAGCTACGCTAAGCGGTATTTTTTGTCATCCCAGTCGCTTTCTGACACTTGTTTGTCATCCCGGGATGCTCGAAAATTGGAAGCAAACGCGACTGGGATTACAGATAATGCGCGCACAGAGTTTGTAGTTGAACACGCACTTGCGTCGCGATACACTAATATACGCCACGCACTTCGGGGCCGTCCGGTGGCCCGACGCTGAGCGCACGGGACGCGGGGCGGCTCCTTGACCTTCTTCGCAGCGTTCATGCATGCCGCCCCTGAACAACTTTTTCGAACCAGTATGCTGCCCTTAATTTGATCTACTGATAAGGGTTTATGAGAGCGCTTTTGAAAGATCTTGGAATAAGGAGGTTCTTTTAATTGGCAGTTTTTATGTTATGTGTTTTTCCAGGGCTATTTTCATTTGCTTCGGTGGAAGATTTTTTAGAAAACAAGGAAAATCAAACTTTTGTAGTTTCAGATTTCTTATTGTTCAATTTCTTGCGCTTTCTCAAGTAATGTTTGAATCTTCCCTGCTTTCTCAAGTCAAAAGTGCAATCGCGATGCTGGGTGCGAGAATCACGTGGTAATCGAGACGGCGTTTTTGAACTGTGATGCACATTGTTAGCGGCCCTTGAGCGCTTCATGAGCTGCGTGGAGGTATGGTTGCCAGGAACAAGCAAGTTTATCACATAGAACAAGGAGTTATCAAAGGGTGGTGTGAGTTTTCGGCCATTCTCGACGATTTTGGGGAGACTATTGTAAATTTTCTAAAAAAAAAGACTTTTGAGGTAGTTTGTGAGCAGGGTCTGGCAGGCTTGCGACCGGTCGCAACGGGGGGTCTCAAAAATTTCGGATTTTATCAAAAAAAAATGAAATTGGGGGGGGGGTTCGTAAAATTCTCGAAAAAATGGGGTTAATCTCCAAGCCACCCGGAAAGGTAGAGTGAGGCAAGAGTAGTAAGTCGCGTATGAATTCTGAACAGTTTAAATGAAGATTAGCTTCGGGGGGGGTCGTAAAAATCTTGGTCACGAAAATTTTTGCATCCTAGGGGGGGGGGTGTTCGTAAAAACTTCGGTCACCAGGGGGTTGTAAACTTTGGTCACCGGTCGCAACGGCCTGTTCAACCCTGTTTGTGAGTGAAAATGGGAAAAAATAAAAGGATCGTTTCTTTTCTGTAACTTTTCGTGGCTTTGGAGATTTTGTATTATCCAAGTTTGTGACAACGACTCCATCACTCTGAAGCGATTTATCAACTTCGCTGCAAGTTTATAAGTGATTGCTTATGTTTGTCTTTGAGAAAGACTGGTTTAGAATTATTATATTCTCGAATCACATAGTTTTTGGATGATTGATCTAATGAAGGAAATTGATGACCGTAAGGTTTTCCGATTTGCCTACATTGCGGGTTACACTTCAATCCAAAAAGAAACATCAAATAGAGAATAATTTGAATGTACGGATTAATGACAGGAAAAATGGAGCTACTGAGCGCATCCGCGGTGCGCTTATTATAGTTGACTTCGAAATTGGGTTGTTTCTATTGGAGCTTTTTCTCGCGGAATCTGGAATTAAATAGAACCTGGGACGTCCACTAACCAGGGGTGGCATGCATGAATGCGGCAGCGATGGTCAGGGAGCCTGACGCCGCACGCATGCGCCACGATTTGAATTCAAGTTGCGATGCATGCACGTGACGTTGCGCCTCCCTACCCTGGCCGCCGCATTTATGCATGCCACTCCAGGGATTTATCCCAGCGGAAACTTGAGTTTCAAAAAATGATCTGTTGCATTCTGTGGGGAGGAGGGAAAAAAAAGAAACAATTTGAAGGTCGTTACATTTCTTTAATGCACCCGGGTGGATCGAAAACGACAAAAAACCCTCTTTCACTATTGGAAATTCAAACACTTTTAGCCCAAACCTTGTCCCAGGGTCAAGCGGGGTTACGAAATTTCGCGGGGGTGGTGGGGGTCGCAAAAATTTCATCTTGAAAATGAAAATTTCTGATGATGATCGTTGGAACTTCGGTTCCAAAATGAAAATTTTATGAAGATATCCCAAAAGGTCTCGATATTTTTGGTCACCAAAAGGAAGGATCGTAGCATTACTCAGGTTTAAGACGCTTGAGCGTGAGTACTAAACGAATTTTCGGCGCCCAGGGTCAAGCGGGGTTGCGAAATTTCGCAACGGGGAAGGTCGCAAAAATTTCAACTCGAAAAAGAAAGTTAGGGGCATCGCAAAAATTTCGGACCAAAAATTATTGTTTGGTGAATATCCCAAAAATTCCCGGTATTCTTGGCCACCGAAGGGAGGGATCGCGGCATTGCTCAGGTTTTAGACGCTTGAGTCCGACTCAATAAACTTTTGGCGTCTGACGGTTTCAGTTATCGAATATAAACTGCTCAGAAATCACTCCTCGCATGGGGGAAACGCAAAAAATTTTGGATTTTGGAAAAACATCGATGGTGGGGGGTCGCTCCGATTTGGAAAAATTACGCAACGCCCCGCTTGACCCTGTCTGCGCCTGACAGTTCTGGTAATAAAGTATAAACTGCCCAGAAATCGCGCCTCGGGGGAGGGGGTCGCAAAAATTTTGGCTTTTGTAAAAAAAAATTAATAGTTGGCGGGGTTCGCTCCTATTTCGGAAAATTGCGCAAAGCCCCCTTGACCCTGCTTTGTCCGGGGGGGGGGGTAATTTGCGGCATTGAGCACGAATATAGATTTATTTTCAGTTTTTTGGAAGATTACTGTAGGTTACTGTAGAAAACTGATTTTTTCCTACCTTAACCTACAGTAATCTTTTGAGAAACATGAAATGGACCATACATTCGCGTTCAGCGCCCCAAATAACCCTCCTGGATAGAGCTTGGGCTGAAAATGTTCTAGTCCAAAAATTTGTTTTTTGCAGTTTTTGATGTGTACACGTGCATTAAGGGAATTCTTCAATGTTGAAATTGTTTATTTTTACCTTTCCCCACAATACTCAACAGAGCACTTTTCGAAATTCCAGTTCATGCTGGGATCAGTTTCTAGTGTAGCCCCTTAGACCGCAGTGTGATGCGATAGTAGGACAATCATGAGTATCAATTGATTGCCTCACGTTCATTCGTACTAAAAGCCTGTTGTTGCGACGGACCGCGATTCCAAAGAATTGGGGCCTAAACCGTTTTGTGCCAGCTCAGCGATCGTTATAGTCGTAGTTCATCAGATTCCTCGTATGATAGCGATTGGCGATCAGTGTATCTCAGGGATGAGCAGAATGAAAATATGAAGATTTGGGTATTGCTTTTCGTATTGCGGCTTAATTTTTTCTTGAGTTTCTAAAATCGACAATGAAATGCCTGAAAACGCGCGGAAACCCGGGTTTTAGAATGCGAAGCGCGAAAAGTTCAAAAATCTTTTTTTTTTCGGGGATTTTGATCGAATTCATAGCGCGGGTGGGGCTAAGAAGCAGTTGGGCTGGCACGTGTGGCGCGCGCGACGAAAATCGCTGCATTCAAGTTGTCGTTGGGGCGCGTTGACCGAGCGCCAAATAGTTGTTTTTTTCAGGTGCCCATGGTTAGGCCGGGATCATACTTTTCTCGATCAGCGACGGTGCAGATCAGGCATATCGATTTTTGGTCAATAAAGATTGCGTCGCGTCGTTCGTTGCTGTATGTACGATCCCGGCGTTTATGCGCCCCAACGACGCGAACGCAGCGGTTTTCCTTCGCGCGCGTCACGTGTGCCAGCTGGACTGCCCCCTGCCCCAGCCGCGCTGTCAACTCGATCGACATCCCCCTTTTCCGACCCAGATGACCCGGTATTTTCGCGTACCGCAGCACGTCCTCAGGCTTTCCAAATGCCGGAAGTGCAATGCCAAAAATGCGCGAAACTGCGAGTTTCGGAACGCGGACCTCCGTTCATCCTTGGGGTAGCTGCAGCTCATTCATATTTTCCTTGTTGGGGTGTTTCAAGTCTGCAAAGGTCTCTGAACTATTACCATTTACATTAGCATCATTTTATCGTAAGCTTATCATTCTCAGTCAAAACAATGTGCTACATATTTGTTTCGGTAACAGAAGGGCGAAATAGTGAAAGCTGTCTCGCCATGAAATTTGTAAAAGAATGTAACTTGTGAACATACCTCATGGCTAAGGTAATTTCCGTGGCGCTTTGTTGAAGAGGAATGCTTCTTAAAGGAATTATCATCAGAGGAGAGCAGAGAAATGCGAAGAGTCATCGTTATTGTCTGGGTTGACTAATGCCATTTGAGCAATATATGACTGTCATGTTCAATTATTTCTCACTTGCACATCTTTATGAACCTTCACGGCGGATTTTTTCACTTCCCCAACATTCAGAATACCATGCTGCCACCTTCACAGCGCTGTCGTGATCAGACGACAAAATCCCCTACTGGTCCATTCAAAAGAGATCATCTCATGAAGTTTCTGGAAGAACAAGCGAAGAATGAAAAGGATTGGGAAGATGTGGTACCGTTTGCTGCCGGAACAAAACGAGGTGATTTCATTCCGCAAGGCTGCTTTGAATGTTTGGAATATGGATGTAGCATGACACTGAATCATCAGAAATCTGAAGTTTTAGGTAAAATATGGGAGGGTGATAGTGGTCGCGATTCTGATGGCACGACATCGGAGGATCATCCTATATCGAGGATAGCTGGCATGGAAATGCCAATAGAACTCGATTTGGACGATGACGATGACCTTGACGAAGCGCTGGATGGAGCACCTGAACGAGACCTTGTGGACCTGGCCGGCATCCTCGGTAATTTTTATTTATTTATTTATCCTTAGTTAACATATGTGGACGTGTGTTGTTGTGTTGTGTGTTGTTCAACGTGTGTGTTGTTCAACAACATCAGATCAAAATTGTCTATTTGATTTTCTTATTTTGACGATTAATATGCGACCTTGCATTGCATTGCGACCTTGCACTCAGGGCATCAAAATACATTTTTATTATGAATTCACTTATTCCTTTCGTCAAGGAATAAATGGCTTCTTCTCGTTTCCAAGTTCTTACTTTTAGATATGGGAATCGTTCAAATCAGGCTCTAAGAAAGTTTTATCGTCAGTTTCTGTGTTATAAAGGAAACTTCGGCAAATCGCATGGAAGCTCCTATTATAGTGAAAGTGGCCATTCTGAATAGAATAGGCATTAGTAGGACCATTTTCGAATTTTCGGACATAGAATACGACCATGTCCTCGAGAGCTGCCTAGAATCACTTTGAACGAAGTGATGTGTATATTTAAGTCCGTGGCTTGTTTCCTAAAGGAAAACATATAAAGTTCACCCGCGGCTGGCGCGGGCGTTTAAATCTCACCGGCGGCTGGCGGTAAAGAAGCTGATCAGCTGCGCTCTTCTCACGGCGTGAATGGATTAGCGGGCTGGTGCATGCGACCGCCCTCCCCGGCCGCGGGTGAGATTTGAATGTTTTTTTCTTGAGGAAACAAGCCACGGACCTAACAGTGGGCGTTTCTAAAGCTTCATTGTTAGGTGAGGGGACTTATAATCAGAATGTTTCGTATAGGGCTTTTGTAGGTTGTTTCGATTTTTTCTGACTTGCCGGAGAACTCCCGTGTGTGGACTATATAGGATGCTAAGCACGAGTCTGGAGTCCGTTTATCGACATTCTGAGGTTTACGGTAGGTTGCGGTTGGTATAATGCCATTTAGCTGGTAGAGCCCCCCCCCCATAATATGTCGAAAATCGACCCACCAACCGCAAACTTACGTTCGCCTGCTCTAAGAGTCCCCACAGAGAAGGTTTGTTACAAATCTGAGACTAGGATCAAGCGGACCATTTTCTCAGACACGACCGAAATTGTCGAGCATGTTTTCGCCCCCGTCAATTCAGGTGCATCCTCGGGCTTGTGATTGGCTATAAATCTATTAGAAAGGTTTCCCAACGTTTCCTATTTGGGGACCCAACATTTCAAGAGTACCACCCAAATTTCCACAATTTTGGCAATTTCTACGTCCCCCTTTGGTAATTTCTACGCCCCGTTGTGCCGTTGTCCCGCGGGATAGTAACCGCTTCACCCTGCCCGAAACTTCCGAACTGCCACGTACCCTTGCGACCTGTCGTAGTCCACCGAAGATCGGTAAATTCAGATATTTGTGGGGAAGTTCCCGAGGAGAATAGACCTGATTTGGTCGTTATCACTCGATCGAGGAAAGAGGAGCGAGACGCCCCTCTCCCCTCGAATTATGCACAACGATTGACGTTGAAAGCAGTCGATTGCGGGAGAGACCAAGGTAAGTTCTCCTCACGGTTGTTCCCTTGCCCCCCCCCCAAACATGATGGACGCGAAAACAAAGCCGCGCCGCACGGTATACGGTGATGCAGACGGGCTAGTCGCGAGGTGGTCTCGCACTTTGCAAGTTGAGGGAGCAGATCTGCCACTCAAGGACTACGTAAGGCATCTCTGCCTGGATTTCAGAGGAGATAATAAGCTTCTCGATAACCTTTTGTTAGAGGTGAATATTTTTGGATCGACTGCAGTTTTTCAGGAACAGGAGACTGTCGAAAACAGCGAGCTCTAGCAAGCTGATTTTCGATCAGTCATTGAACAATGGGAAGATGTGCAGTCGGAAGGTCGCGGGAAGACCTGCAGTCGGGAGAACAAGAGAACTCCTGCTGTGGGAATTTCCCCTATTGCTCTGCTGTCGAGAGGTCCCTTCGCCTCCCCCCCCCCCGATTCGGGGAAGTTCCCCAGTTGTTTCGAGGGAAGTTCTACTGTCGTTCTCAGGAACTTCCCCACGAATATCATTTTCAGCCATTTCTGTAACAGCATATCGTAAGTCGATAATAGTCCCGTTTGGAAGAAAATTCCTCAACTGGAAGTCTCGAAAGAAATACGTTGAAGTCTTTCCAAATTCCACTAAAGGACCTCAGATTCTTGATTGTCTTCCATCACATGATATCCATTGGGAAATCCTGAGTCAGATCTGGAACTTTTCTTTAATGTTTCCAGATTCGGCTGACCAATATAATTGAGACGCTTAAAGGCAGCATACACGCCCACAAACATGGTGGAGATAACAGCATAAATTAGCCCGCACGGCTCCTACCATGTCGTCAACGACGTTTGAAACGCCGAA
Source organism: Aplectana chamaeleonis (assembly GCA_029168955.1). Taxonomy (NCBI): domain Eukaryota; kingdom Metazoa; phylum Nematoda; class Chromadorea; order Rhabditida; family Cosmocercidae; genus Aplectana; species Aplectana chamaeleonis. The sequence continues at coordinate 49,898 of JAPDOI010000663.1, forward strand.
AACCATCCAGGATGATAATATTTGACAATGAAGGAGCAATCTTGCCTTCCGCGACTGTGTTTTCCACCCATTCGAGTACGAGAATGAGAAATGAAACTTGAGAAAACATGTGATAAGTTAGAGTGATAGCACTATCAAATGGGAGTGCACGAGAGAACCAGCTTGAATTACTCGAATATAGCATGCCTGTTCACCGATTAACTCTGGTCCTTGTTTCGAGAATGCCGCTCTACTTCGGCTGACTTTTGAAATGGAGGATTTCATCGGTGAACAAACATGTTATATTCGAGTAATTCAAGCTGGGTCTCTCGTGCACTCCCATTTGATAGTGCTATCACTCTAACTTATCACATGTTTTCTCAAGTTTCATTTCTCATTCTCGTGCTGGAATGGTGGGAAAGCACAGGCGTGGAAGGCAAGCTTGCTCAAACATTGTCAAATATTATCATCCTGGATGATTTTCGGCGTTTCAAACGTCGTTGACGAGATGGTTGGGGTCATGCGGGCCTATTTTCTTTTTTTTTAAATATTTATTCTGTTATCTCGACCGTTTGTGAGCGTGTATGCTGCCTTTAATCAGCAAAAATAAATGTAGCTTTTTTCAAAGGAACTCAGGACGCTTGAAGGGCATATTCGGATTTTGCGCCTGAAAATTGTTTTATAAATGTATATTTCACGACCGTCTTCCTTTTGGCGACCAAATTTTTTTTAGAAATGTCCAAAATTATCATGAATCTTCTTATTAGGGTAAGTTTTGTTCAAAATTCCTACGACTCCTTCGTCAAATTATCAAATCTTCCTAAAATTTGACGATTCCCCCTCCACCCACCCCGTTGGTCACGTCTGGTCAAAACCTCGCTGAACCCTGTGGAAAATTAGGGGAGGGGGGAACGCCTATAGCTTTTTTTTCAAAGGAATTCAAGGCCACTTGAATTGATGCCATCCTAACCCGCTGCAACCTTTTGGAATCGCACAATCGCCGTAACTTTTGAAACTTCACCTCGCCGCCGTTCAACGACATTCTGCACCACTCGCTTAGGAACTAATCATCTGCGCCACATCATCATCGTCATAGCTGTCTCAACTGATTGATTGTCCCAAATATAATTTTTAGTCATAAATATTATCTTAGTTTTATTGTGAACCTCGCAGCGGTTGGAAACCGTAACCACACACACTCTCATTCATCCATACTCTGTTCTACCCATACCAGCCAAACCGTAACCATTTTTACCAAGCGTTTTCGTTTCAGGTATGCATAACATTCTTAACCAGCCACAATACTACAATGCTTTGAAAGGGAAGGGACAGGATGACAGTACGGGTACGACGTTTTCGGGTATTATTCGAGCTTATGAGCCGAAAGAAATGCCTGATGAGCCGGAGAACGAAACAGACGTTGACCAGTGTATTAGGTGAGTTGATTTGCCATCTCTGATCCTACCGTACCTGATTTTCCCCTTGTTAAGGCGGCTAGAAGAGGACGACCAGGATCTAATAGATGTTAATATTAACAATATGAAACGAGTTTCCAAGGTTAGTTCTTTTCTTGTTTAGGTTAGTTTTTTCGTGGTTTCCCTCATTTTAGCTGATCGTTGATGTGTTTAGGAACGAATCCAAAAACTAATATCTGCTGCCTGCGCTAGTAATCATATCACAAAATTGAGTATGGCTAACACAGCGATATCGGACAGTGAAGCCAGAGTGCGTTTCTCATCAGTTTTTTTTCTTTTCTGGTATTTCGGCTAGGGCATAGTACATACTTCCTACAGCGGGCTACGCGATTTAGTGTTTTTCGTGTCAACTGATAGAAAATCGATATGGCTGATATGGATTGTTGCTGTCGCACGTTCCGGAGAGCACGCTCTAGACTTAATGTATTTCTTACAGTTTTTCATTAGCTGTTTCTAAATTTTAGTCTGGTGTACTTGTGAACCATCGTTTCTTCCTTTTTATTCTGCCATTTTTTTCACGTTTAGTATTTTTTAAATTGAGTTAGAAGTTTCTCGCATTTGAGTTTTTTACATTTTCCCCTGTAGTATTCATTGTTCTTCTCACAGCCCATTTGATGGATTGATTTAAAGCGCAATTAGCATTTACGTTTGTTTGTGTACAATCAAACGGATTTCGAACACGAAACTTTGCCGTCAAATATAATGGGAGATACAATCCCCCCAAATTCTAGTGTTTTGGGCAGAAATTCTACTAATCTTCGCGCGAGAACTTCATTTTTGGATGGCGGGCGTAGTTGCTGATTCCCTAAACTCGTAAAAAAATACGATTCTCCTTTTTTTCTGAGTTTTGTCGTATGCTATTTTCTTATCTTCTAGATTAGTTTCCAGCATGGAATTGAGAAATAACGTTATTCTGGTGGAGGGGAAAGGAGCGTATGACGATGAAGCGTAGAAACGGTGTGCGTCTTCGAACGGTATATCACGACTGGTTTGAAGAATGTCACCAAAATTTCACATCGGCAGGGTCAAGCACGGTTGTGTAATTTCTCAACGGGTGGTCAGGGGGTCGTAAAAATTTTATCCCAGAACTGAATATTTTTGGCGGAGATGGTAAGAGCTACGACCCAAAAACGAAAATTTGGGGAGCAGATCATCAAGATCTGCGAAAATTTCGGTTACCAAGGGGAGGGAATCGTAGCGGCGCTGAGGTCTCATGCGGGCCCTTTTTTTTCTTTTATCTTCCGCTTGACCCTGCATCTTTGATTTTAGATAAGGGTAAGCCTACCGAGTCAGGTTCCAGTGGAGTGTGCTTCTTGCAGCGAGGGGGACCTTGGAAGCATACAGTTGAGTAACGGGCTTATTGATTTCTTAACGAAAGCGATGACTATCTTTCGTGTGGTTGAACACTCCCCTCCTATCAAACCCGGTTTTTTTTTCGGGTGAGACTGAAAATTGACGATCAGAGCCTCTACCCCTCTCCCTGCAATTCAATCTGAGGATTTTGTGAGAGATTTTGAAAGAATGTCTTTTTTTCTGTTTTGAATGAGTCATTCATACTAAACGAAACAAAATCTTGGAAAGCTATTTAACTTCTGCAGACAATACTAAAACTTTGCTGCTAAGAGCTTGGATTCGAGCAGTGTAAACCAGCATGTTTACGGAGTGTGCGGAAACGTCTTTCAAACGTTTCCCAAAGTTCCTGGAGACCCAAGCTTTACAACCTTTCTAGGACGTTCCACACCATTTCTGTGCCTACGCGCTCGTCTACCCCCTCTTCATACCAGTTTTCGCTAGTAATTAACTAGGAATTAACCAGTTTTAAGTGGCCGATACACGCAGCTCACTCATATTGGATTTCGAAATTTTTTTTGAGCGGGGGGGGATCAGAGCGTCCACTGTATTTGAGCACATACTCAGTACATCAGAAACTTGGAAATATCTCTTTTACGCTTCAGAAAAAAAAAACCTTAACTTGCTGTAAAGGGCCGTTTGGATCACTGAACACTAATAAAGAATCCGTTTTTGAATTTTGGGAGTATTACGGTAGCTTGTCCTGGCTGAATAAAGTTTCATCTACCATGATCTTCACAACTTCTGAAAACGGACCTTTATGATTTTCCGGTGCCTCAAATAGCGCCTCAGAACCATGCTTTCTTGTGTATTCCGAATAGGTTAAATGTTCTCCGTTTTTTGGTACCAAATCCGTTTTTGGTTGACTCAGGAGCATTTAGGGGACTTTTGTAATTTGGAATTGTTTTTTGCCTCCCCTTTACTACTGAGTACCGTCAAAATTTGTACTCGTGTTCGGGGCAATCCTTAGAAAGGACTGCACCAGGGAGGCGGTCTGCTAATAATTTCCCGATTCAATGACAATTTTATCTGCTTGAAAGACTTTGCAGCTGTTTGATATTGCGCGAAATGTTTCTTTGCAGAAAAACAGCATAAATGACGTTGTTTTGGTTGGGTCGAGGACTTCTCCTAATTCTTAGATTTAATCATTGTGGCGTTTTTCATGGTGAACATTGAGATTGTTTGATTGAAGGCCTTTGAAGGGGTTTTGAAAGTTTTCCATTAGGTGCAGTCTGTCAGCTATTATTGATTGAAGGCCTCTGACGGCTTTGTTTCAGGGATTGATCGATCTTTTGGAGACATCCACATCGCTGAAGGTGTTAAACATAGAATCAAATTTCATCAGTCCGGAACTATTAGCTAAACTTCTCCGAGCAACTCTTGTTACACAGTGCCTGACTGAGTTCAAAGCAGAAAATCAGGTTAGTTGAAATAAGGGTTTGTATGTGGTTTTCGCTGCGTAACTGTTTTCTGTTGAGTATAGATTCAGAATTCAGCTATAGTCGGTTTAGTAGGTACGTATTGTTTCTGAACAATAGGAAACGAAAGCCAGTGTTGAACTGAGTTTGGAGGTTGAAGTTCGAAAGTTGTTGGAGTATACTGAAAGAAAACATGTTTTCCACTGACCATCAGTGCGACTGCACGCTGTGTTTTTGTTCTGAGAGCTTTGTTGGTGTCAATAGAGACTGTCAAGGGCCACTCACACCGCTTTTACAGGTGTTGTTGTTTTCCCTTTTGTTCAAGCGTAATTCTTAGGTGTTTGTTTGTTCAACGAAACAGCTTTCCCTCGAGCCAATATCTTATGCTGGAGTACATAAGTGTGCGAGAACAGAAAAAAAGAGAAATTTCGCCCACAAGTCAAAATTTTGCCCATTACGGGGTTCTTTACGCATTCCTGCGTGGGTACGAAACGATGCCCAATTTTCCTCAAGGCATTGGAATCCCTGGGTGGGCGAAACTCTGAGACGTGAGTGCGAAATTTTTCTTGGACCCCATCCCCATTGTAATTGAGCCAAAAAATCTTGTCTGACAGTTTTCGATTAACCTTAAGTGCAGGGCGTTTGTTAAACGCTTTTCTTCTCAATGACAAGTAGATGGACGGTACTTTGCTGAAATTCTAGGCTACCTGATGTCAATAATGAACGATAGTTGGAGTTGTTACATGTGCTTCTTTGAATGCTTTTCTCCTCAATGCCAAGCAGGCGGGCGGTGTTTTGCTAGATTTCGAAGCTTCCTGATGTCAATAATGAACAGTTGTTGACTGCAGCAGGAGATAATTGGTTCCCTTTTTCTGCAGGTGTGAAATTACTCTAAGCAATACTGATTACACAAGATGTAGGAGTAGAAAGCGTCATGGTACGCCATAAGGTCCCATTATGGACCTTCGTCCTTGTTTTTTGATCGGAGCATGTGTAAGAGTCGCGTGACAGTTTAGGCAGAATAAGCTATAATTTGATGCCAGTGTTCTTCGCATGGTGGTTTGTGTAATGGGGATATCCTCGTCTGCCAGCTGTTTTGTACTTATGAGCTTTTTTCAAACGTAGAAACAGGGAAGTTTGCATCAAAGGTCAGACGATGTCTGAGGGCGTTTTTACCCTCCATTTCTCTGAGCCAGGGGTTCGCAGTCATAAGTCGTCGATAAAGCCGGTAGTAATTTTTCCGTAGCCAAGCCCAAGGCCGGCAGCGTGGGCAGTTGTGTCGTGGAAAATGTAGTCTAGTTTCCCACAGAGAGGGACGCAGAGAGAAAGAGAGAGAGACAGACAGACAGACAGACAGACAGAGGCTGAAGTTGTTGTGAAATTGAGTTAAAGGCAGTGTTCACGATAATCTTCACTCTTGAGATTATTCGCTATATTGATTAAGTGGCCCCCGAGTGGAACTAAAACGACGTAGAAATTGAGAAAAACGCACCAAAAATGCACGAAATCCTTAAGTATCACCCCACCTCTTAAGTATCACAGGAAGTGTTTGTTGTGACAATGAAATCTTCTGTGGACCCGTCTTTTGCAATTCTCTACTCTCTATTGCTCCATTCTCTCCTTAGCACCCTAACTAATCCTGTTTTGCCTGAAATATTCGTCCATTTTTGATTAGCTCAATTTTTTACCAGCGATAACCACCATGAATATGTGCATGCAACCGGACAACTAGACCATGGTGTAAAATAATGTCACTGAAATACGACGTTTTAATACGTTTTTCGCCGTTTCTTCGTAATTTTGGTTACACTTGGAGGCCAACGCATTGTTTTATGTGAAAACTCGGGGACGAAAATCATCATGAACACTGCCTTTAATTAAGTTTGAACAAGGATAAGGATTAGTGCATTGTTTTGCAAGGAAAATCATGAAAAAGAAAATATGAAAGGAATGAGATCATGAAAAAAAATCTATGACTGATAAAGAATACTTTGCAATGGCCGATGGCTGTTAATCTATGCGAACTGTCGATTAGAAATAATAGACGAATTGGAGCCCATCCACCAATTGAGAGAAACAGACAAATTATTGCCTCTCATGTCAGGACAGGTTTCTGTCGCATTGTCGCATGCAGTGCCCGAGGACACGACATGTCATCCAGCTGGCGCTAAACAGTGCGCACATTGTGAAAAAGTGTAGATTGGTCGCGACACAGGCACGACACCGTCGCGTGTGACGGCTGTCAGTTCTAGGTGCGAGTGCCTGCCGAGCTGGGCGCGGTGGATTGTGCCAGTTTCTATACCGAGACCCCGGCGCCGCGATGCAAGTATGCACTGGGCCCAATTGGGGACCGCCACGCGAGCGCCCATGCTGTACGCAGATATGCTATCATGCTTTGATACGAGTGTATCCGGGCAGCCTAGGCTCTTGAATGGTTTATTTTAGAGCAAACCTCGATACTAGTATTAAAGAGCTGTGTCTGATATTGGGGTGGTCAAAAAAATTCCGCACCCACGTCAAAATTTTGCCCATCAGGGGTTCCAGCCCCTTGGGGAAAATCAGGAAACGTTTCACATACATATCAGACTTCATAAAAATCCTATGTAGTCAATTCGTGGCCAGAAATTCGAGAGCGGCGCCCTTGACCACACATCGGATACGGTACCGTATTAACTTCGATCTCTTTACATGTTTGTGAGCGAGTATCAGGGTTGAGCAGGCCTTTGCGCCAATTTTCGGCGGAGCTACGACCCTCCCTCATGATGACCATAATTTTCGAAATTTTTTGGAATGTTTAACGACCCCTACCCTCCGAAATGAAGAATTGCTTTACATTTCTTTGAAAAAATGTTTTTCACATTTCAGCTCACCAAGTGGTTTAGAGATAATTCTTTTTTTTCTCACAATTTTTACGAGCCCCCCCCCCCTCAATTTTCATTTTTTCTTGGTTTTCCAAAACTCTAACGACCCCCCTTGCGCCGGGTCACGACCCTGTTCAACCCTGGCGGGTATTCTGCCTTTAAGATGTCCAACTCAGTTTAGGGGCTTCTCAGCGATGTTTCACTTACTAAGCCTATTCAGCTGTCACACTTATTCACATGTGTTGCCAGAATGCTTTTAACCATCATATTTTTCCGACTATTGTGATATTTTTCTGTTATAGCGCCAATCAGTCTTGGGCAATCAAGTTGAGATGGACATGATGCTGGCTGTGGAAGAGAATCCATCACTTTTGCGGGTGGGTGTCGCGTTCCAATCAATGGAGGCCCGTCACCGTGTCTCAGAAGCATTGGAGAAGAACTATGAACGAGGTTTGATGCTGAAATTTGCGTTTCTTCTGTAGCCTGAAAATCGGATTCTTTTTTCAGTGAGGTTACGACGATTGGGAAAGTCAATGGATTAACCTACTCGTTTTATTTTTTTCAATCAATGCTTTGAATGCCAGGATCGATGTGAGATGATCTATCGCCAGCGCCTTCCAAATGTAGTTGTTGTTTCGATGTATCTATAACGTGTACATTCTAGTTGAAGCATAGATGTAGAGCTTAGCCTCGGTGTTCATCGATGAGATCTAGTGAGATCCCTACATAAGGTCAGTGTCTACCTTTCCCTCAGAAGCTGTCTGATGAGCAGTGGTGTAGGCGCGCTATTCATCAAGCTTCCCCCTCAAATGCTTTACCCTATCCCAGTCCCCGTCCGCATCGCATAGTGTGATCCTATTTTGAACCTTTCACCATTGTATTTTTGAGATATCATTATTGTGTTTTCATAAGTTATATGTGCAATGCGTTCTGAACAAATCAAATGTGATTTTTGGCCTTTGTCATGTGTTTTTCTTGCAGCTGGATTGTGAACGAAAACTCGTGCTCGTCTGAATGTGTAGTGATTGCTTATAGCAGAGTATAAATATATTTGGTCTCTATCACACCATACGCGCTTTGCAACGGAATCGGATTAGGGGGACCATAGGGCTGTCAGTATTGAATTGGCTGCATACGGAAACAGGATATTTCAAATGGGGTAGAAAACCTTATACTAACACCTCGTCGATTTTTTGAAACCAGCTTTAGGCTTATTTAAAATGGAAGGTACAAATACCATGTTCTGGATATTGTAGGTGTTGTCTTGTGTAGTACCAATAATCCGTTTTCAAAATTTCCGGAATCCATCAGAGATTCACGCTCCGTCCATAGCAGACGAACAGCGGCGAAGCGTCAAGGCGTCAAAGCATCATGCGCCAGCGCTCAAACGCCGGCGCGTGACGCTAGACGGCTGGCGCATTCAACGTGTCCGAGGATGGCACGTGGTTAACGATGGTATCGACAATATATGCCTCCACCGTCAGCCAATGGCCGGCTGCAGTGGTCGCTGTGGAGTCAGATCAATAACAAATGCTGAAGGTCGAAACCTCAGCGTCACTTTACGGTCACTTGACGCTAGGACGTCTGCTATGGACGGAGCCTCACTGGAGAGTTCCAAGAGTGTGCATTTTCATAGCTTCGTCAAGAGAAAAGGGGTACACGGATGGTATTTTTTGGATGTCCAGAAAGATAGTTCAGGATATGGCTCAAAACTTTCTAAGACCCTATCATAGTCGGTTGAAGGCAGGACTGAGCCGTCTTCTCCGGTTCGTAGTGGTCGGCTTTATACCTATCGATTAGGCGGGCCCATTCAAGCGCACTGAGGACGGTGCGATTCGGGCACAGCGGGGGATCTTGAGTGATGTATTGCATACGCATCGACTGAGGCGGAACTGGGCAGGCGGGCGCAGTCCGGACACAACGGGGAGATTTTTCGACCTCAGTACGCAATGTTTTGCATACGTATCGACCAGGCCGGGGCTTGCGGGCGCAGTCCGGTATTACACGCTATACTTGTTCCAAAAGGAATTCATTTCGGATATTCGACTTTTCGACTATAGTCGGATATCGCACCGAATATTCGACTTTTCGACTATAGTCGGATATAGCACTTTTTCGAATATTCGACTTTTCGACTGTAGTCGGATATGGCCCTTTTTCAAATATTCGACTTTTCGACTATAGTTGGATATCGCACTTTTTCGGATATTCGACTTTTCGACTATAGTCGGATATCGCACCGAATGAATATTCGACTTTTCGACTGTAGTCGGATATCGCACTTTTTCGAATATTTGGCTTTTCGACTGTAGTCGGATATTGCCCTTTTTCGAATATTCGACTTTTCGAATAAAAAGTCGACTTTTTTATCCGACTATGAAAAAAATTCAAGTGCAAGTAACTGTTTTGTTTTACATGAAAACACGTCGATTTCTCACTCATCCTCTCGCGGGCGTTCTGACAGATTAAAGCATCATTTTTCAAACCAAAATCAGACCGATATGGCTGCTTGGCGGATGTTTAGGCGTGCCTTATAGTATTTGCCACAGGTTTCGTGGTAAGAGCTTATATCTGGCGGAGTTTCCGTAGCAATATATAGCTAGCGTTATATATTCTTCACTTTAGATGTGAAAAAGGCAGTTCGCAATGAATACGTTCGCCGATCAGTCAGAGCTGTCCGATTTTCTTGTAAAGAAATTAGGTTGATTCTATATGTACATAACCTTGTTTTTGAAGTTGATTATTACTGTAGAGAGCCTATTACATGTTGATTTGCTATGAAATGTCATATGATCAGAGTTCTACTACCGTAAAGACAAGTGCCTCTACAGTTTGGGAACAACGTAAAAACATAGATGTTTCAAAAAAAGTTGCTAGAAATTATTCTTCCTGGGAGAATCTGCTCTCTGCCGACGGGTCGCGAAATGCCTCATACGAGTACATGAGATTCCCAGGGTTTTGGAGGTACCGTGCTTATCTGGGCCGAATCGGTCCGCAATTGCGTCTCGACACGCTGTGTGGCCGCACGCGCTCAAGTCAGCCGGGTTTCCAGCGCCAAAGCCGACTCGATGTGGCTTTTTTATACAATTTTCTCCAATTTTTCTTAGTTTCCAGTTTTCAAAACCCACAGTCAGTAGATCGGCGGCTGCGGCGCTGGAAGCTTTTCTGACTCGGAAGCGTGCGGCCGTAAAGCGGGTCGAGACGCATTTGCGGACCGGAATTTGGCCCAGATAAGCACAGTATCTAGTCTAATTTTATCGCGAGAATTTACGTAAACTACGGACATATTAGCCCCAGTTGGTGGAATTTTAGATACGTCACCTTCAAGAACTACGGAAATTCTTGCCGAGAATGCGGGAAAGAGGGTGGAAGATTTTCGCCTTGATCGATCCACCCTGTCCTGATCAGCACTATAGGGCGATCGACTGCATTGCCGTTTCTTCCCACGGCCTGCAGCGTCCCCGCGGTCAAACGTATCGTTGGCACGGTATTTCATTGAGCGGTTCGGGGTCACCCTCCACGATCAGCCACAGAGAGGCCGTTGCGGTCGGTGACCAAAATTTTACGATCCCTCTGTGGACAAAATTCCTACAATCCCCCCCCCCCCTTCTTGGGATGAAAAAAATTTCACGACCAAAATCGTGGCCCCTATATTCAGTACTAAACCTCTTTAATTTGACATCTTGAAGTTCACATAACTCGAACCTTCGTAGAGTTATTCCTTTTTTAAGCCAATCCTTGTTGGGACCGGCGTTGAGCCAAAATTGCGACCCGGGGGTTACCGTCGCAACGGTTATTTTTCACGGATAGGCTTGTGAAAAAAATTGGAAAAAGTGAATTTACTCACCACTTACTTACTACTCCTACCTCATTCTACCTTTCCAAGTGGTTGAAGATAAACGCCATTTTTTCCAAAAATTTTACGAGCTCACCCCCCCCCCCCGCAAATTTTCATTTTTGTTCAAAAATTACCGCAATTTTTACGACCACCTCCGTTGCGACCTGTCGCGAGCCTGCCCAACCCTGGCCCATTAATTCTCGCAACAATTAAGGTGAGAATTCACGGGCTTAGCGACAGCGAGATCGAAATAGAGGATATCGCCTTAGTTTTTGCGTGGAGTATGCTTAGAGCTTGCACCCTTACACCTTCGATGCAGTATAAGCGGGTTTTAGCGAGCGTCGCGAGGACCCAAAAATTCCTGCGCTACGGAATTAGAGGGCGTATTAGGCCGCTCCCTTGAAGGCACTTTGCTACCCATGGGCAGAGTTGTGAGCGGTTCAATACGAAAGGAAAACTTGACAGACGCACAGAAGGAAGCCCGCAACGATCCATCGGTCGCACGAAAATATGGTGCCTCTATAGCTTGGACGCGCACCGTAGTCGTCCAACAAATAGCAGAAATCTGTTTGCAACATCAATAAGGTTTGTTAAAAAATCGCTACCATCTGACCTGCACCCACAAAGTTTCTCCCAAAAGCGAATATAAATAAAAATCGTGTTTAAATTAATAACTAAAATCAAATACAGATTCCCGGATGAGCGTAATTATTTTCGAGGAGTGTGATTGACAAGAAGTTTTTTTGTAGTCAGGTTGTAAGATCCGACTTTGCGACAATATTCGGATTCTGAACTATTCGAATATCCGACGTTTCGACTGTAGTCGGATATAACCCTTTCGAATGTTCGACTTTTCGACTGTAGTCGGATATCGCACTTTTTCGAATATTCGACTTTTCGACTGTAGTCGGATATCGCACTTTTTCAAATATTCGACTTTTCGACTGTAGTCGGATATCGGACTTTTTCGAATATTCGACTTTTCGACTGTAGTCGGATATCGGACTTTTTCGAATATTCGGCTTTTCGACTGTAGTCGGATATCGCACTTTTCATATATTCGACTTTTCGACTGTAGTCGGATATGGGACTTTTTCGAAAATTCGACTTTTCGACTGTAGTCGGATATCGGACTTTTTCGAATATTCGACTTTTCGACTGTAGTCGGATACCGGAATTTTTCGAATATTCGACTTTTCGACTATAGTCGTATATCGCACTTTTTCGAATATCCGACTTTTCGAATAAAAAGTCGACTTTCTTATCCGACTGAAACAGTCGGATACTCATCCGATTATTCGATTCGGAACAAGTATATTACACGCGTATCGGCAAGGCTGGCTACGGCCGATTATGACTGGGGCCTGAGGGGTGTTTTTGGGTGCTGATCACAAATGTGGTGCCCTTTCGTCGATTTCTTCAGAAGTTTTGGCTGATTTGGTATTCTGCTAGCCAAACGCGACTTTTCACGACCCGGAATGCTGGGATGAAATCGCCCCAAAACTTCTTAATGGATGTTATATGGGATGCTCAGCACAAATCTGTGACCCATTTATGGATTTTCTTTGGACTACGGTATGTGACGGTGGATATACGGTAGTTTGGTCGAAGGCTTAGATTTGGTTCAAATCTTCCTTGTCGGTGCTATTTGGAACGCAAAACACAAATTTGGGGTCCATTTGTCGGTTTTTGAATTATAGGCCACGCCAGTTAAAAAACGCCTACCGTAACCTAGAGTAGCCCTAAGTCTATCGACAAACAGATCCGAAATTCGCGTTCAACGTCCTGAATAATCCGCAGTTGAAAGTTTTGAGTCTAACCAGAAAAATGATTTTTTGAAGACTCGAAAAGTTCCCTTGCCTTTTCACGAATCAATGATAATGCCCTTTTTGGTGTTCCCGGAGGCATTTGGAGAATTCTCAGCTCGAATCATTTATGTACTGTCACAAACCTACAACGACGAAAACGGGTTTCCAAATCGTTGTGGTGCTGGTAAAACAGTCCATTGTTAGGCGAATGGTCTCGTATTCGAAATTCCGTTATTTACCTATGTAAAGGCTATGAATCGCGAGATTCTCATGGTTTCTATGCGTGCTGGTGCGGAGCGGCGGTTAGAAACAATGAGAGAGCGCATGACAGAGGATGGAGCAGATTCGCCCGCGCCGCTCGTGCCATGAGTCGTGAGAATTACGACGTACAGAGGATACGTCCACCCCGCACGTTATGCACGCGAAAAAACTGGTCCTGTGAAAAGAGGCGCCCTCGAAGTTTTGAACGTAATACATGTCAGCATAAAAGTTTCATGATGCGTTCGTGTATTTGTATTCCCTGCTTGATTCCATTATTTCAGACGAAGTTCAAGGAAAGTACTGTGTCCTATGAACTTGTACGAAGCTCATTCCCTGGTCTATAGTTAGTCCCTGATGTTGTCACAGTTCGAAACAGGCGTGGAAGTTCGCTGTTTATCGTTGGAACTATGGCGATAGCTGGCCTGTATCGCGTTACACACACGCTGCTCTCACAGATTGACCTGCCTAGCCCATCCGAACCAGCCTACAGCCTTCTTAGCTGGGCATGGAAAGCGTGAGAACGCCTCCATCGCCATCTCGCCTGTCTCGTTGGATTGTCGTCGCTCAACTCGCAAACCTCTTTCTTCTCGTTGTGCTCTACCTGCACGCCTATATTTCTATCATAGTAAGCTACACGTTTGTTAATATAAATACTGAGCATACTCAGAGTTCACTTCTGATTACATATTTATCTAATTCAATAACAATTGAAATAGCTATCGTGCCTGTTCTGCGAATCCAGCACACTTTTATGACTTTGGGTGCTTAGTGTTTTGTAAACGCTGCAGAGCTAATACGGTTGCAGCCTGTGGCAGTAGAGAGACGATCTGTTGACACTTCATAATTGACCCAGAATAATGGAAGGGAACTGTCAATGAAGCGTGAGGGTGATTTCGAATGCAGATAGGCACATTTACATCTTCGAGCTTTGTCTTCTTGACAGGCTCGCTTCTCATAAAACATGCTCCAAGGTCCGAGACATGTTTTGCTCTTTTATGGCGTTATGGACTCTGGGGCGTATTAGGGGGACCGGAAAAACGTCGTTTCTGTGCATGTCAATACTTGATCTGCAGTCTGATTCAAATCCGTGTGTAATGATTGAGCAATTGTCAAATAGTCTTAAAGGCAGTGTTCACGATAAAAACGGTCCTCGAGTTTTTTTTTAAATAGGTGACTGAAGGCCTGTCCGTGCCAGAAACGAAGAAAAAAGCGAGGAAAAACGCTTGCAATTGCGCAAAATTGATGTTGTGATTATTGCAACGATTTTCAGCGTGGATGAGTTCCGCGCGAAGTCAAACTTCAGTGAGTCAACATTAAACACGTTCATATCCCCGGGAACTCGTCTCAAGAAAGGCGGGCTGGCTGCTCTTGGGCGGACTGGCTTTCCAAACTGGCCACTCTACACCCCTTTTTGGCGATTCCTGGCCAGTTTTCGCTGCTTTCTTCGACCCTATTCCCTCCAGCATCTGCCAGCGTAGTGTTTCACACTAAAAAATCAAAAACGAGGTTTATCGTGAACACTGCCTTTAACCAATCTTGGTCGACCATCCAAGAACATTTGGTGGGGATTGGGAAAGTGAGCAGAGCAGGTATTTGGGTCCCGTATAACGATCAATCACATGCAACTTATTCCTTGAACGACACAACACAGAAGCGTTTTTAGATTGCTGGATCGCAGGAGATGAAAAATGGTTCTCTTATGATAACCCGAATCACAAAAGGCAGTGGATCTCTACAAATGAAACCTTTCGTAGTACTGCTAACCCAGGTTTTCATCCCAGAAAAGCACTTTTGCGTGTTTGGTTGAGTATTCGCAGCATTGTTCGTTTTGAATTGCTAAAACCTGGACAAACTGTTAATGCAGACCTCTACAGCGAACGATTGCAGCGAGTTAATCAATCTGTATTCGAAAAGTTGCAAGCGATTTTCTACCGAAAACGCGTCATTCGCCAACACGACAATGAAAGACCGTACTGCGCAAGGAGAACCCATAGAAAAAGAATTAATGAATTGGGGGGGGAGAGGTGCTGCCTCATTTACCGTCTTCGCCCGATGTTGCACCATCGGATTTCCGCTTATTCCGATTTGCGAATTTAGATGGTATCCAAAATGCCATCTCTAGATATTTTGCCGAAAAAACCAATTAATTTTCATCGATCAGGGATTGAAAATTCACTTACTAGACGACAAAAGGTTATTGACAATCATGCATCATCGATTATATGGTAAAAGACTCGTGAAAAATGTATGTGTTTCTACTTAGGATAAAAAACGACATTACTTTCAGGTCCCCCTGATCTCAGGCAATAGCAGGCCCTGAGCCCACCCCGAATGCACCCGGAGCCGCGTCCATGTTGCGCTCAGAGTGACAAATTTGGCAATTTCCGGGCCACATATGTTGCGATCCAGGCCGCATGCGTTGCGCTCCGGGTGCTACCGACGAGATTAATTCACACTGCGCCCTGAGCGCAACTGTCGGCTGATGACGTCACAGCATATCATACAGCGTAGATGGTTGCGCCCCGGGCGCTTACTATAAACCGATTTAAAGGCACAGTCCAAGCTCAGGGTCGAAATCTGAGATTTTCACAGAATTGTGAAGTTTACCCAACCTAAATAGCCTCTGCCAAATGCGAGCTCCCAATTCCTCCGAATAAGCGAGATATGGGGGGAAGCCACCCTGGGGCGCCCATACCAGGAAGCCACTTTGGCACGCCCCTTTTACGATCTTTCGAGCTCAACAGCGGCGAGGTGAGCGATGGTTCCGGACCAGTAGCCCCGTTCTTCCCTTCATTCTCAGCCTCTCTCTTTGCTCAGGTCGATTCACGTAGATCGGGTGCAAATGACGGAAGTTACGAGCCTCGGACAACTCGTCCACCATGCTTCCGTAGCACAATATTTGCTTCGAACTTCGTTCCTAGGGGGTCTTGTACGATTTCGAAGACATCATTGGAATCAGTGTGAGACCGTTTTCAAGATAGTCAGAAAAACAGAAAAACGATTCTGAGGTTGGACTGTGCTTTTAAGCAACGCAGTTGCAAAAATCGATACCTCGAAGTGGTTCAGACGCTTCGCTGATCGATTATCGCACCCATTTTAGCTAATCGATTTTTCAGGGAAGAATCCAACGATTTCCACACATTCACCGAATTGTCCCACTCTACTGAATTTCCTTGGATTTATGTGACCCGTAATTGTCCCTTTTCTAAGCTAGTGCTGATTATGAAATACCTTTAAGCTTGATACACTTACCCCTGCTTAGAATTCTGATTCCGTCACAATTTCCCTCACAACTTCACCCATTAATCTTCTGATTTCATCTGATTTTCTCCAATTATTAGGTATATTTCCCTTAAATTATTAGGTATTCTCCAGGAATTCCTGAAATTATTAGGTATTCGTAACATCCGCCCTTTCTCAGTCCTCCTAATGATATCGTTGAACGAATCAAAGATAACAATGAAAAGTATGCATGACACATATTTATTCCAAACATTAAATGTACGCATGACACATATTTGTTTTGAACATCTTCAAGGCAACCGTGCAAATCATGTACCGGTAATATGAATAATGCGGAGCGAGATAGAGTCAACGAGAAAGTGTGGGGAGAAGGAGATACAGCGTACGGGAGCAGATGCACGCGATTAATGGCAATAAATTTCACTTGGAAACAGGTGATAAGCTGAATATCGTATTTCAGTATACTCAAAATGCGTATTAAATCCAATCAACCCTCCCGAATCAATTGTTTTTTTTTCGATTTCGGACTTTTTAATTTTTCGGAGTGGATGATTAAATATAAATATCCGAGCGATTCGTTTTTCTCAATTTTTTCCAAATTGTTGAATAAATCCGAAATATTCCCTTCATGAATATTTGCAAAGAGCGTTCGGAAAGTCATGATAACGTTTCATTTCTTTATAAAGTCTTAATATTGCACAAATATGAAGAATACAGTGAATTCTAGGATGGTCGAATATTGAGCACAAATGAAGCAGAAGAAATTAATTACAAGCCCCACACAAGAAACAGTTAGATTCAAAAATCGCAGGAAGCCCAGATGCTCTTCCTTGTTTCAATTGATTCATCCTATTTCGAAATGCGCGCGTCAGTCAACGCATGTGGCCCGGAGAGCAACCTGAACGCACTGCACGTTGCAATCAAACGCACCGCAAGTTCGAATATCAACGGCTCTGCGTTTCGGTTGCAGTGGGCGGGGAGAGGCGGAGCCGGTTGCGCTCGGGCCTGCTATTGTTAGAGATAGTAAAACAAAACGCAGGAGAATAAACTAATGACAGGAATCGATTTTCGAACGAACGAAAAATAAAAAAAGTCGTTCGAAAAAAATTCCGAGAAACTCGAAGGTCCGGAGTTCGAGCGAACGAATTTCGAATCTAATCGAAGTTTCGCGTCTCTTTCGAACGTTGTTAGAGATTTCAGAACTTTTCCGAAACTGATCTTGGCTCTATATTTGTAACGTTCAGCCAAAGGCGTGGGCGTGACTGCTTACCTAGTCGGACTAATTTTTGGGGACCGATTAACTAGGGCGATCACTCCGATAGAATTCCCCGCGATCGTTCACGGATAGAATCCCCTCGGTTTCTGGCGGGGACCAAAAGGATACGAGCATGGGGCAATCGCAGAACGATCGCGAGATTCTGCCAGTCTCAAACCGAGAGCGTACGGCGTTCGCTCATCGATGCTCCCGCCATGTTCCTTCGCGGAACTGCAAGGAATCGAGCCCAGGGCTGCCGCGGAACGATCGGGAGAGTCTCCCACTCTAAACCTGAGGGCGTATCGCGTATATTCAGGGGTGTACTCAGGGTGTTAGATCGCGGAACCGCGATTAATCGAGCCGGAACTATCGTGGGACGCTCGCGCGATTCTGTCAGACTCCACCCTCGCTTGTACCACGTCCTAACATCCATGCACTCTCGTTGTTTCACCCCAACGAGTGTTGGCCACTAGATCAACACGAATCTATAAGGTATTGCCCACGCCGTGTTTCGCGCTGCTCTACAATTCTGCACATCATGAAAGCGCGGGACGATGAGGAGACTATCACTGTACCATCGCGGATCGCGAGTGCACCACGGGGGCCGAATTCATGAACTCGCGGGTTGGGGTAAGGGTAAAGGCGTCGGCACTTTTGATGATTACCCAGTGCGAGCGGAAGATCGCTAACCAGTCGTGCCCACGTCTAACCCGAGATTCTTTTACAATTGACGTATCTTCATGGTGACGGTCAGCCAAACTAACTATTGAGTGTTGTGGGGATATGATACGAGTAGGAAATTAATTTTGGTAGTAGTAATTGGCATCAGAAAAAGATAAAACTTAATTCGTAGTACGTAATAATGTTATTTAGCTGCTGCAACCTAAGAAAATATTTTGAATTGCTGGGCACGGATCTCATAATTGTTTTCAGCTCCCCAAATTCACCCCTAGGCTATGCCTTAGCGAATTTTTTCTACCTCTGGAGTCCCAGGAGTGGTACTGTCCAGATCGAAGTGAAACTCGGGTCCGCAGTTGCAGCCCGCAGCTTGAAGACAATCGTGCTGGGATGGTGACTAATTGTGCCACGACCCCCTTAGTCCCACCAGGATTGTCTTCGAACTGAGTGCTTTAACAGCGGTTGGCTGCAACTGCAGACTGGAGTAGCACTTTGAGATTAACAGTAATACCATATTCGATCCCCTCCGACATAGGTCAAGATTTTTTCGGTCCAAACTTTTTCTAAGAAAGTTATAACAGGTGCTCGACTCGAGTTTGTGGTCCATTTTCAATTTGGTTTGAAATATTACAGCAGGGTAATTTACGGTCGTTTTCTGTTTTGCTCCTTTGTTTTTGAGAGTAAATATTCCACACTTGTTCGATTTCGACTCAAGCCGCGAGCATTCGAGTCGAAGACATATATAGCCTTTCTCCCCTGCCTACTCCGCTCGGACTCATGTGAGCGAAAAAGGCATACTACACGTTTCCAAGCACAAGTTATTCGAGCATGCAAGTTGTTTGGTCACGCCCATGATAGCTAGATTCGAGGAATAATACTACATATGTAGCTGTTCATTGGAAAGCTTATATGGGATGTAAAACGAATCTCCAGGGCGTCGAGTGCGATCTGCCTGATCAGCAGCCAATCCAAGACTTCTCTGAGACTCGTACGAAGCGATCAGCAAAAAGGACTCTGCCGGTGGACATTGAAGAGTTCACGGTCATCATTGGACAAAACACTTTGATTCCCGTACGTTCCATGATTATGCAAGTTCTCGTGCACACTTTGTAAGCCAGTGCTTTAAGTGGTAAACGCATCTGCGAAAACGATTAGTATTGTTAGGGTCTCTTGAGCCTCAATAATAAACTGCTCAGTATCCCGAACCGAGCTGCAGGTTCCAAGCAGTTATAAGCTTTTTTCAAGCTTCGCGAAAACGCAAGGGGACTACCACCCATCAGGCGGTTACGGGGCAACCAAGTAAACGCGGGTGTCCACTCAGTCTCTGCCCGCAGCGAGACGAGCAGGGTAATCCGCCATCCGGCCATCAATACGATGGCTTTGCGGGCATGGTGGAGGTTTGCCTGCACTGTCCTTGCGCTTTTGCACAAAGACCTTGCTGGTAGTCTTCGCGAAGGATCTGAAAGCTCATTCTGTTTTACTTTGCTGTAGAACATCGATTAAAGAAATGAAGGTTTACAATCGCACAAATGATGAAATATACTATGTAAGAGTAAAAACATGCGTTTCTGCCTACAAATCACCGAGCACAAACGAAGAACGTAGAACATCGGCTAGTGAACTTATTTCTAGAGATTCTAGCTTCCTAAACTCCTCATTTTTACTGCTAATACTTCAACAGGGAAAAGTAGCGATTTCTTCTGTTTAGCAAGCCAGAACTTCAACCCTTGCATTCTATTTCTGATCTTATTTGTGAGTCAGACCAACCGTTTTTAAAAACAGGTTAAGTGAAAGTGCCTGAATTCCCCCTTTCGCCACCCGCTAAAAAAGAGAATTTATGCCTGAAAACATATATCAGGAAGCGTCGTTCAAAAGTACATCTAATCAATTTTTTCAACGAATAATTGTTAGCAATGATGTCTTATGAATAACTTTATCAACGCGAATCAATTCAGTTCCAATCAATTAGACTTTCAGAGGGTAGCTAAGCCGATGTGGTCAATTTTATTGTAATTCATCCGTTGATGAATGATCGACTTATTATCATAATAACATAATTGTTTTCTCAATGAATGATTTTTGTATTTATCCAACAATTTGAATGAATTTTCATTTCGTTTAGATTTCGGAAAAACTTCGTTTTTATTGTTTGTTTGCTAAACTTTCATGAAAATCATGTAAGCATTTTCTATGTATTCTACGAAGACTGCATCTTTCCACGTGGTTGAAAACCAGCTTAACAGTTTAGATTTTGGTGTTACAATTCATTACTTGAAGGAATTGAGCCAGTTACGGCACACAGTTTGACAACATCAGTTCTTGCAACCCTGAAAAGTGTAATGTGGTCACCAATCACCCATCATACGCTACTTTTAGGGGGTCTCCGGAGCATTGACAACTCGGCACGCGGGGTCTTCGAGTCAGTATGATGAGCGCAGAGGACGAAAAGAAAGGCGCTGCCAGCCGGATTGGCACTCTCTCTGCCGGCCAAAGTGCAAACTGGCTATCTCTGCGTCTCCGCGGAGAGGGATCATTTACAGCTTTGGCTGTACAGTACAGGGATAACTTTAACTTTGGGATAGGTGCAATCCTAGTTTGGGAGGGGGGCTATCAGCATTCCAGAGAGGAGTGAAGGATACAGCTTTCAGAAATCAGAAATCAAGGTATTTCCATGGAGTCTCTAGGAAACGCTCTCAGATATCTGATGTTAGAAGAAATTTAGTTTTTTTTAATGAATCTTGAGTGAACTACTGAACAAAGTTTGCCCCCAGAATGGAGCTCTGAAGTAATTGACTCCTTAATCAATCCGCTGAAAGACTTTGTAGGATGTGTTTTTCCAAGGCGGTGGTTTAAAAGAACCAGTTAACAAGTTGGTTACTTACTGTTTATCAAATCAAACGATACAGATTGGCTAATCATGAAGATTTCTCGTGGATATTACGCAGTGGGCGAGTCTACAGAAAATTTAAATTTTTTTCTTGAGAACCAATTTCCGTGGACAAATTTTTTAGTTCTCCCCAAACAAACCGCTGGGGTATTTTACATGGAAGTGTCCTGGCTTTTCGAAGAAGGGCTTTTACTCGGCTGAAAAGGTTCATATACTAGTAATTGCACTTGCTACTGCACCTTCACTGGTTTACTTTTCTAAACTTCAAAATGAAATCGTTTGTCTGAATTTCCAAACATTGTGTTTTCTTTCTAATAATAAGTATTGAGTATTTCTAATCATAAGTATTAAGTGCACGATTTTTCCTTAGTACTAGGATAGAACCGAATTAGAGAAGAAATTTTTGAAACCACAAAGCTTTTCTATGAAAAATTACAAAACGGGTTGTTATCGCGAGTTAAAGGCAGTGGTCACGATGAAAAACGTTACCGAAAAAACTACAAAAATCAGCTTAGATCAAAAACAGCTGAAAAACTATGAAGGTAGCGCGGTGAAAAACGGGCTACAAATAGAGTTTCTAGGGCCCAAAGAAGCTAGTTCGTGCACACGTGCACAGCGATGACGAAACAGATCGCAGTCTCATGCCGAGCAGTCAAAAATCATCGACATTCAGTGGACGTAATAAATGGAAATTTAACGAATAAAAACAGTTGAATAATGAAAGCATCACTTCAGTCAATGTTTTTGACTAGATGTGTACATAAATTCGAAGGTTCATTGATTGACATTCAATTTCAAGCTAGCTGATGTTCTTGATATAAGAGGTCATCGATGCCGATGATGTGGAGAGGGCTCGTCCACCATCAAAAGGCAAGAAAGTTCAGGTTTCAAATTCGGCCCAAAACAGTGGTTTTTTCGCGATTTTTTCTTATAGGTCCTACTACTCGAGACCCAGGAAAGGATTTGGAGAGAAAAAGACGACAAGTATATTTGATTGCGACCACTGCCTTTAAAGGATTCAGCCACGAGAATCGGTTCTCGAGATCCACTTCCATATTCCTCTTTTTTTTTGGTGGAACGTTTCTGTCAGCACCAAACCACATTTGTTTGGTAGATCCCCTTTTTAGTAGACCTTCTTTTCTTTTTCTTTTTTATCACATGCGTAACCAGCAGCGCTAGCCAAGAATTAAGTAGTTTTGTTGAGGAAACTGTGTAGTGCTATTAAAAACGAGCGTTAGAGTTGTTACCGATCAATCGGAATTGAAAAAGTTGATAGAACTCTATGAAGTTGTTCAACAGAAAATGCATTTACAGGTGTAATTGTGATTACAGCCTAGGCATCCACATAGACGAAGCCGTCATGGCTGTTTGCCAGAATATGCATCGAAACCTCAATCATACGAGAGATGCAAGTCGGTGGCACTGCGTCTTTTTCTTTGTGTCTCCGGCGCAGGAGGTGAAGTGGAGAGCGCAGCAAGCGCGAGGGAAAGTGGGCGAGGCATGCTTGGTTGTCAATGGTACCGCAACCCTTTTAGGGCGGTAACTACATTCTCATCTAGATCTGCTAACGTGCTTCGCTTTTCTGCGCTCTAGTGCTAGGGCTGGGCGCAGGACGAGAGGCATGCGGCGAGGAGAGTGCGCGACGACGGTGGAAAAATGCGGAGCCACTCATCTTCACTTGTGATTTCTCCTTATACCCCCCTCAGGCATGTTTTTGGGTGTTTTAGAAAATTTTCTCAAATTTTGCTCAAAACGTGTATTTGGGTTTCCGAAACTAGGGGGCTCAAAACGAATTTGGGGTCCAATTCCCGAAATTCTTCGTTTTACCAGGTTATTCAATAAGTTTTGTCGTTCGATAAGAAAAACACATTTTTATGGTTCAAAATTCACTTTATTATTCAGTATAATGCCCCTGAACATAAATACACTGGCTCCAACAATCCTCCAATCAGAATCCGGAAGGTCTGCAAAATACGCTTCAACGGCCGTTGTGACCTCGTCATTTGAGGAAAAACGCTTGCCACGTATAAATTTTTTGAGTTCTGAAAACAAATGGAAGTCTCCGGGGGCCAAATCTGGTAATGCAAATAATCCACAAACAAAGTTCCTTTCACATCCCAAAAACTGATGTCATAACCCTCTTTGCCGATTTCCGGACACGAACTCGTTTTGAAGCCGAACAACCAGGTTTGTACCACTGTTTAGCCTCTTGTTTTGATTCAGGATCATGGTGATAGCCCCAAGCCTCATCCATAGTGATGAATCGACGTACGAAATCCACTTAATCCTTTTTTAAACGCTCCAAATGTTGCTGAGAAAGTCGCATTCGAATGTGTTTTTATTCCATTGTTAGCGAATGCGGCACCCATTGTGCACACAGCTTTCTAAAAGCCAAAATTTCACTCAAACTATGGCTCACACTGCCTAGTGAGATGTGTAGAGCCTCTACGAAATCTCTCTCAGTCAATCGACGATCTTTCAAAACCATATTCTGTATTTTGGCTATGATTCCTAGTGTTGATGCGCTTTTTGGACGCCCTTCACGTGGATCGTCTTCAAGGCTTGTACGACCACGTTTAAATTCAGCAACTCATCTTTCTACTGTTCTAATTGTAGGTGAACAATCATTATACACTTTTAACGTTCGTTCGTGAATTTCTGTTGGTGCTACGCCGTCCAAAAATAAGAATTTTATCACTGCACGATATTCATTTTTTTCATTGCTGTGACACGGCGACACTAAATGGTTTATAAACAAAGAATTAATTGACAGATTGAAGTGAAACTTTACATACGTTCATATGAAGAGCGTACCAACAAAACAAAAAAAATTGGGCTGGTAGCAACGCCCTCTCTTATCCCACGCAAAACTTATTGAACCACCTGGTACTGTGGGTTACGGTAGGCACCATGTCATCTGAAGGGCAAAACCTACCTTAGAAAAAATTTCGGAATTCGTAAAACGGACTCTAAATTCGTATTCGGCACCCCGAATAAACTCCGCATAGAAGTTTTGAGTCAATTCTCGGAATTTGATCGAAGTACCGTATACCCACCGTAATCTACCGTGAGTTGTCGAAAATCGATAAATAGACTTCAGATTCGTGTTTAGCACTCCGAATGACCCTTAGAGAAACATTTTGAGCCACTTTATCCTAGCTCCCGGCAAATCGTCAAAAGTCGCGTGTCGCCCCA
Organism: Aplectana chamaeleonis; assembly: GCA_029168955.1. Taxonomy (NCBI): domain Eukaryota; kingdom Metazoa; phylum Nematoda; class Chromadorea; order Rhabditida; family Cosmocercidae; genus Aplectana; species Aplectana chamaeleonis. The sequence continues at coordinate 74,146 of JAPDOI010000663.1, forward strand.
GATTTTCCCCCGATTGGAGACTGAAAGAATTTAGTCGAGAACTTCGGAGAGACCACAGATAAACCTCAAAATCATTGAAAGAATTTAGTCGAGAACTTCGGAGAGACCACAGATAAACCTCAAAATCATGATAAGCACACCATATAACCCTCATGAGGGAGTTTCAAGTCCAATCTGGAAAGAATTAAACACGTTTAGAACCCCCAATTGCCAGAAGAAACGGTCAACAAACATTCGTACGAGTCCAAAACGCAAACCCTTCGTATAAAGTTCGAAGAATGTGCCTTCAGCAAGACATTGCTCAGGGGGGATATTTTGGGCGCTAACACGGTTAGGAGGTCTGTTTCCAGATTTTCGAAAGATTACTGCTCGTTTTGGAAAATACAACAAATACAAGAACGACTGTTTCAAGCTTATAACTTCTTGGAACCTGCAGCTCGTGGCGTGATACTGTGCAGTTTCACTCTGGAGTCCCAAGAGATACTAACAATGAAAATCGTTTTTACTGGTGCGTTCACCGCCGAAAATTCTTAGGTGACCAATAGGGAGCAGACGTGATGAGACCTTTTCACCGCTACACTGGGAACTTCCTGGTGCAAGTGTAGAGATGAATAGCATACAGCTACTTGTCAATAGTACAAAAACAGTCAGTAATAAGCGGGTCGTTTCAGAAAGACGTACTCGAACGGTCATGCGACCGCATCCATTTACATTGTTCCGATGTCGGCTTGAAACTGATGGGTTTCCAAGGAGCTCGCGGAGAACCCGGTTCGCAGGGTCCAGTTGGGCCACCAGGTGATTTTCCTGCCTTAATTTCCGTTGAAGTACTATGACGCTTTCGCTGTATTTGCTGAATCCTTGCTTCAACCTAGGAAAACGCGGACCTATTGGCAATGTGGGGCCGTCTGGACTTGTTGGTGAGGCAGGAGAAGTCGGAACGAGTGGAAGAGATGGTTTGTTTTGTCCAGAACTCTTCCAGAGAGTCAGTGCGGATTATCCAGCGTCTAACTGATCAATAAATTTTGAGGTCGATGTAACTGCTCTTTTCCGGACATGTATGTGCATAGAGTGCCGATACCCGGACCACCCGTCATCCAGGTACGCGGCATGGAATCTCACTGCATAGGGTTGCTTTTGGCAAAAATAAAAAGTCGCGTACTCATCTATGGGGCCCAATAGATTGTAATCATTTCCATTTTAGGTGAAAGAAAAGATGGTGCCTGTTCCAGTTGTGGTCGTGAAGGAAGTTGAAGTGACACGATTAGTACCATTTGAGCCCACGCCTCCGGGTTTCGGTCCTCCACCAGGCTGGTCGCCAGGAATGCCCAGGCCGGATCTCAGTAAGACCAGAAAGCTTCCGAGGTCCGTTTCATGGAGTCCATTTGAGAATTTTGCCGAAATGTTTGATAAAATACCACGTAAAGTCTGTCCGAAAGAAGCTGTTCGCCCTCGGAGCGTGTGTTGAGCTGCCGTAATAAGGACTTTTTTCTGACTTGTAAATCGATAAACAGGTATATTAGGCGAGTAATGTGTAACCGTAAGAAGACTCGTCCGAAAAATGCTTTTGTGATGGCCGTGCCACTCGCATGCCGGTCGCGTGGGTGGGCAGTCTCTTCCGAACGGACTATATATGAAAATATTAAGACACGCAGAGTGAACAAAGAGAGCTAGACCAAGCGATTATTATTTAAATAAGCGAGATTGCGGAAAATCACTCCTTTTTAATAGCGATCTATGGCGAAAAACCTCAGCGATACTCCCAAAAGGAACGCCGCGCTCTGAGGGGGGCAGTGGCAAACGGCGCTACTGTCACACACACACGATCTAGTGATTGATCCTCGCCCAGGGTCAACAAAACCTTCTATCTCTCTGGGGTCTGTAAATCGGCACCAGACTTGTCTGGGAGGAGAAAAACATTGGCTTGAACATCGGCTGGCCCCGCAAGTCATTGTATTGGCCCAACACACATTCGAAAGCATCTGCGATCCTGAATGGAAGTCGAATTTGTGGCGCCGTGAACTTTACCCTTTTATCCTTTAACGCCGGGCTCATATATACTTCACATGTTGAAGTATGCGACGCAATGCCTAAATAGGCAGAAAGTCGATATATCTCATATGCAGCGTCGCCGCCACGCGTCGCTGGAAGTATGGACCCAACACATCATTTGAGAAACCAAAAGTCAGGAAGTCTCGAAGGTCGACGGAATTTGTATAGCGAATCTTCTACTCGCAAGCAGACGCACTCAGGCGCTCTCTTCGAAGAATCAAGGAATCACTTAAGTTATACACTCTCTCACAAATAGATCACATATCACCGCGGAACGACCGCTCGCGCTAATAAGTAACATACGTCTTTTCTTCACAAATAGGATTATTTACTCCCATGCACAGTTATCGGCTTGAGGTGTGGAATAGTGTGAAACAGACACAGTCTCATCGTATCGTGTGAATCTCATCTAAAAATTCTTGTTTTTATGTTCTCTACTATCACAACCACACCGACTCCACCACCAACAAAGAGGAGGAAATCCACAACCACTAAGTACTTTGTTCCTCCAGTATTCAGTAAGTTAATCTATGAGGCGATTCCAGGTTGTGGCATTTTTTTTCTACGGTGACGATTTCAGCGGATCCATTGAGTGGTTTACTAATCTATTTATTTTTTCTCATTTTGCTCGGCTTCGAGACTTGATCCGGAGGTGTTTACCTAAGTGCTCTAGAAGGTAGCCTTAATGCTGAGTATAAGAAAATGCTATATGCGGGCTCCAGAACTTCAGTCTTACAGCTCAGTTTGACTTTGAAGGTAGCTAAAACGCTAAAAAATAGTTTCGATTCAACGAGAAGTTGATTAAAACTGGTATCAATTTATGATATCAAAAATGGTATCGATTTTGTGGTAAATCGGAGGTTTGGAGGTGATAGTATGGGAAGCTAACAGAAAACAATCGACGAAAAATGGAAGCAAATAGAGTTCTTGTTATGTAGCGAAAGTGGACGAGTTACACCGCAGCAAGCCTGCTTGGTTGAATAGAAGTGCCAGTGGTAAGGTGGTTGTGATAGCGAAGGTAATAAATTTTTATGGCTTGTACTAGAACGCTTCCTTCATTGGATGCTCCAAAACCAATCATGGCGACCGTATTAACAACCAATCTAGACGAGATTGTATTGGGGGTGGAGACTGCAAAGCGAATAGGAGGAAACTTCCAAGTTTTTAGATTTGATATGGCTCAAATTGAGCAGTTTTGATGATTCCAACGGCGTTAGCGTTCTGCTTGGAGCCATGCGAACCCAATGACCTCGTTATCTTAAAGGCAGTGTTCACGATAAATTTCACTTCCGATATCTCCACGGTTTACGAAAGTTCTGGTGCCCTATATAGCAAGGCATGCTTAAAAAGGACACGAAAGACGCGTTTTTGAGCAAAAATAGGCCCCCTCTTGTTTACGTTGGTTTTTTGAGCGTGGAGGAATTGACCGATAGAAGGATGATACCTATCAGTGCAATGAAGCAAACAGCTCACTTATCAGCACTTTCTTCACTTGATCATTCCTATAATCTGAGTCTTCATTTGTTCCTTCCGATGGGCGGATCTGGGGCACGGGGCGGATCTGGGGCACCAAAACGCTTGTTTGCAGCCGTCATTTTGCAGCTCCTGGCTCGTTTTCTACCGTTCTTTCGACTTTGGGAGCCTACGATCCTTCTCGCCTATCATTTCACTGTGGAAAGTCAACGAGGATGATCATCGTGAACGCTGCCTTTAACAACCTTTTTCGAGCTTGTGTGCCTCAATTAAGCTCAAGAAAAGCGCAACTCTGGCCGACCTATCGAATCAAGTAGAGCCACCCTAAACTGTCAGAGTTGTTTGAAACCAAGTCACTGCGAACTCATAGGTCTGCTAGGATTCGCCTTTTCCCGACTTGTTCACCTTAAAGGCAGTGTTCACAATAAATTTCACTTCCGATATCTCCACGGTTTACGAAAGGTCTGGTGCTCTATATAGCAAGACATGCTTAAAAAGGACACGAAAGACGCGTTTTTAGCCAAAATAGGCCCTCTTTTGTTTACGTTGATTTCTGAGCGTGGAGAAATACACCGCTAAAAGGATGATACCTATCAGTGCAATGAAGCGATCAGCTCACTTATCAGCACTTCCCTGACTTGATCATTCCTGTAGTCTGAGTCTTCATTTGTTCATTCCGAGGGGGCGGATCTGTGGCACCAGGCTTGTCTGGGGCACCAAAACGCTTGTTTGCAGCCTTTATTTTGCCGCTCCTGGCTCGTTTTCTACCGTTCTTTCGACACTGGGAGCCTAGTATCCTTCTCGCCTATCATTTCACTGTGGAAAGTCAACGAGGATGATCATCGTGAACGATGCCTTTAAAGAGTTTCTCTATTCTCACTGCTCCCCAAATAGGCCTCGAGAATATTGTGCTAGCATAAATAAAAGCCTTAGCCACAGATTGAGTGCGATAGAGTATAACAAGGGAAGTATAAGAAGCGTAGGTCTGGACGGTAGAAATCTAATCACATAAGGGAATGTTCACGCATTACATGGTGAAATAGTGTGGGGTACCTGCCGCGAAAGATAGATCTGAAGAAGCTATAAGCTCCGAAATTTTGCAAGCCATCGACCTCCTCCTAGTCTATGACTTGTTAAGCAGTTAAAGGCAGTGGTCGCGATCAAATATGCTTGTCGTCTTTCTCTCGCTAAACCATTTTCTGGGTCTCGAGTAGTAGGGCCTATAGGAAAAAATCGCGAAAAAAACTTTCTTTTGAGCCAAATTTGAAGCCTGAACTTTCTTGTCTTTTGATAGTGGACGAGCCCACTCCACATCATTGGCATCGATGACCATCGATGACCTCTTATATCAAGAACATCAGCTAGCTGAAATTGAATTTCAATCAAAGAACCTTCGTATTTATGTACACATCCAGTCAAAAACATTGACTGGAGTGTTTTCTTTCATTGCTCAACTGTTTTTATTGGATAAATTTGCATTTATTTCTCCCTCGGAATGTCGATGATTTTTGACTGCTCGGCATGAGACTGCGATCTGTTTCGTCGGCCCTGTGCACGTGTGCACGAACTGGCATCTTTGAGCCCCAGAAACTCTAATTCTAGCCCGTTTCTTGCCCCGCTACCTTCATAGTTTCTCAGCTTTTTTTGATCTAGGCTGATTTTTGCAGTTTTTTCGATAACGTTTTTCATCGTGACTACTGCCTTTAAGCCAACAACATCGACGGCGCAAAGGGAGGAAGGGGCAGTGGTGGGCATGTGACCAGGGTTCGAATCTCCCCTAGAGCTGCTTTTTAGCAAATTCACGGAATTTTCATATTTTGGTAAAAAATTTTATCACAAATGTCATTTTATCCTTTTGCTGCGCGATATAGCCGTATCGAAAGTGAAATAGACTCGGGTTCGAAGGATTTAAGGTTTTGTTCCCCATCAAGGATTTCCATTGTTTTTGAGAACTTATATGATTTGAAAGTATCAACATCGCATATTTTTAACAACCTTATCACTTCATAGGACGCAAAATGCATAACCATTTCTTTCACCAATGGCAAATAGGCACATACATAATGAATCAAACTTAAAGGCAGCATACACGCTCGCAAGCATAGTCGAGATAACAGCATAGATAGGTCCGCACGGCCCGTACTATGTCGTCAACGACGTTTGAAGCGCTGAAAACTGTCCAGGATGACAATATTTGACAATGTTTGAGCAATCTTGCCTTCCACGCCCGTATTTTCACACCCCTTTGAGTAACAGAGTGAGAATCGATACTTGAGAAAACATGTGATAACTTAGAATGATAGCACTATAAAAAGGGAGTGCAGTAGAGAAAAAACTCGATTTACCTCAATATAACATGTTTGTGCACTGATAAAATCCTCCATTTCAAGAGGTCAGCCAAAGTAGAGCGGCATTCTTGAAAGTGGACGAGAGTCAATAGGTATGCAGATATGTTATACTCAAGTAAACCAAGCTATTTCTCTCGTGCACTCCCATTTGATAGTGCTATCACTCTCAATTATCACACGTTTTCACAAGTATCGATTCTCATTCTGTTACTCAAAGGGGTGTGAAAATACGGGCGTGGAAGGCGAGATTGCTCAAACATTGTCAAATATTGTCATCCTGGACTGTTTTCAGCGCTTCAAACGTCGTTGACGACATAGTACGGGCCGTGCGGACCTATCTATGCTGTTATCTCGACTATGCTTGCGAGCGTGTATGCTGCCTTTGAGCAAATTCCGCAATAGGGACAGCGAATGAATGCGATGGACCCCTGGCAACCTATCTCTTCACAGAGCCGAGCGCTACTGAGAATTCGAGGTCAGTTGGAGTTTCGAAAGGACCCGGACGGGTAGGAACGTAGCCGGCCTTAAAAGCATCGTCCACGCCGAAAACCGTACATTATTTTACACGACCTGAAAGTCAAAATTTCAAAGAGCAATAGTAGAGTGAAATCGCTTTAGCAGTGCTCTCGAATAGCAGAAAAACCCAAGGTCTGCCAGCTAAACCAAGCTTGTTACGCCAGGCGGTTTCGTCAAAATTTGCAAGTTTTTCCCCTCCGGCACAAGAGCCTGTATCGCGCTTTGATTGGAAAAAGCACTCCTTGAGTCGAGAAAGAGAACACAATTCTCCGGCATTTGCTGGATGAAAACATTCTCGAAAAATGCAAGTGTTGTTAACGTTGTCATGATATGGGATCTTCCGCTGACGACGTAAAGTTTCTTCGTCTTGAATACACCCTTCAATGGAAAGCGACTACCCGGTTCTGGTAATTGGACAAAGAGCATTTCTCCGACCTTGCCTGATGGGAAAATGAGGGGCATGACGGTCAGAATACGGGTGGTCGCAGAAGCTGACTGCACCAAGCGCACCGTCTTCTGTTACTTGTTTGTTCTCGTAACTTGTTCAAAATATGTGGGGTAATACTTCCTAATCATATAAGTTCCCCAAAACAATGGGAAAGCTCTGATGGGGAACAAAACCTTGAATCCCTTGTACCCGAGGCTAATTCACTATCGATATGGCTATATCGCGAAGCAAAAGGATAAGATGACATTTGTGATATAATTTTTGATCAAAATATGAAAATTCCGTGAACTTGCCAAAAAAACAGCTTTAAGGGAGAATCGAACCCTGGTCACATGCCCACCACTGCCCCTTCCTCCATTTGCGCCGTCGATGCTGTTGTCTTAACTGCTTAAAGGCAGTGGTCGCGCTCAAATATGCTCGTCTTCTTATCCTCTCTAAACCCTTTTCTGGGTATAGAGTGGTTGAACCTATAAAAAAATCGCGAAAAAATAGCTGTTCTGGGCCAAATTCGGAGCCTGAACTTTCTTGTCTTTTGATGGTGGACGAGTCCACCCCACCTCAGCGGCATCGATGATCTCTAATATCGAGAACATCAGCTGGCTTGAAATTAAATTTCAATCAATGAACTTTCGGATTTATGTACACATCTAGTCAAAAACATTGGTTGAAGTGCTTGCTTTCATTGTTCAACTGTTTTATTTGGTAAATTTGCATTTATTTCTTCCTCTGAGTGTCAATGATTTTTGACTGCTTGGCATGAGACTGTGATCTTTCTGTGCACGTGTGCACGAACTGGAAGTTTAGGGTCTTGATAACTCTAATTCTAGCCCGTTTTTCACCGCTCTAACTTCATAGTTTTTGAGCTGTTTTTGATCTGAGCTGATTTTTGTAGTTTTTTTCGATAACGTTTTTCATCGTGACCACTGCCGTTAACAATTCATAGACTATGGGGAGGTCGATGGCTTGCAAACTTTCGGAGCTTATAACTCCTTCAGATCTATCTTTCGCGACGGATACCCAACACTACTTCACCATATAATGCGTGAACATTCCCACATGACATTAGATTTCTACCGTTCAGACCTACGCTTCTTATACTTCCCTTGTAAGGGCAGTGAGGCTGTATGCCACCATTCTTCGAGGGGGCCATCTTTACATTGCTCTTCTTTTTGATGAACAATAATATCTCACACTTGAGGCGAAAATGGAACACTTATTTTTGGCAACTTCACTGATGAATGGGGCAACTATACGAACTTTACCACCCCGGAGCCCTACACTGGACCACCTACGCTTGGATACAATCGAAGAGGTGAGAACATACGTAGATACTCAATTTTAGGGTTCCAAATTTTGAGGAAGAGTTATGAAATTTTAAACTGAGTACTACCTATGAACTACTGAACTCCGGTGCTACCATATTTCGGATCATATTGTATTCTATCATCAACTAACCTCGCGCATACGGCCGCAGCGTACCGATCACCAACCGTTGTCCGTGGCGAATTGGACTAGAATTCCTGATGCGGCTGTACCTGAACTAGTATTACAAATAACTTTACGAAAAGAAATAGCCAAGTTTCTTCCACCCCTCTTCAGACTTTCAGTGTTGCAATGTAATTCAGGAGTAATCCAAATACCCTCCCTCCCTGCCACCTAAAACCAGGCGCAGCTGTGAAAAAACCAAGACTTCGTCACCATAAAATCGGGAGAGGTTCTTACTATATTTGTCCTGTTGTGTGTTTAGAGTGCATGTTGGCAGCCGTCGGCATACCCGTTCTGCATGCTGAGTCGCAGTATGGACAGGTAATGAATTTTCTACTGTTCAAGAAATTCTATCCTATCATCACGCTTCTCCGTGGAATTTCCTTGGAAATTTGTTTGTCTAATGGTTTCTCTACCAAGGTTGGATCATGGATGCGTGACTCGCGTCCTCATTCGGATCACATGGCCGAGAAACGTTGGGTCACCGATGGATACGCTTCGCCGGTGCTCTACGAGTACGAAAACGAACGACAAATGATGAACAAAGTGCAAAAGATCAAGTTTGTGGTATTGAGCTTCCTATATGAATGAATGAATTTTCTCTTCAGAGTCTTATAACCCTTGTCTCAGTTTGTATTCACATTTGGGGTTTTTTAGATGTTAAACTCTCATTTGAACAAAAGACGACTAAATTTTTGCATCTCATAAATCATGTTTGTTTACAGATACTATGTGGATTACTTGGCTTCTGGAACTGGAAACCTGATTTACAACGGGTCTTACTACTATCATAAGCACGGATCAACCTCACTTGTTCGGTAAGCTAGTATGCATTTCTAGTGAACAGTTTGCCTAATATACCTGAAATCGAATGAATCTTTTTTTCATGACATCGCCTATAGTACATACATACATATGTGTAACGCCCAGAAGCTGCAATTTTGAAACATTTGCTGATTACTAATTAATGATTCGCTTACCAGATCCATGTTTTACACTTACGTAGGCACAACAGTTTTGTGCTCACCCGGGCAAATACACTTTGCACACATTTTCTCCCAATCGATTCTTTCTGATCTAAACCTGCTGTTTTGACAAGACTGAACTCTATCTGTAAGAAAATATCTATCACAGTGAACTTCAGGATTTGGAAGCAGTACTCACGATGAAAAAAAAAACGAATTCTGGCTTTTGATGATTTTGAGTAGGCAAGTTCACGGAGCAGATAATAATAGGGAAAAGTTCACCTAAAGTTCTCAAATGTCGGAGAAAGTCTCTCAAAAACTTTGAAAATACTTAATTACGCCTGTTTGATGTGTTTGACGCACTGCGGACTTTCGATAATCCAGATGTTGGAGCTGGTTTTGGGCAAGGGTCAGGCATGGCAATGGGATCGGTCGGTGGAGAGTGCGCCCCCCCCCTCCCAGCTGGTGGCCCGTCTCGGGATAGGGGCTCTCTACACACTGAGGGAGAAGTTGACTCGCCTTTTGCGGCTCTAATTCCACTAGGGACAACTTCGCTCGCATTGAGTGGCGCGACTTTTCAAACTGCAAATACGGGACAGCTCCTCCCTTTGTGTGTAGACAGCCCCAGTCCCGCTGGTCTCTGCGGCTCTCTCCGCTATAAAGCGAGCGAAAACTCGATTTTTCTCTTTCATTCTCTACTTTGGTCTTTCGTTTTTTTATATAAAAAAATAACCAACACTTTTTTTGTTTGCTGGCTAGTTCTCAGCTCATTTTTAGCAAATTTGACGCTGAAAATAACATATTGATCTGCATTTTCTCGGCTGATGTTAGGTGGCAATTTGTTTTCCACAAAAAGTTGCCCTAGAAAATGTCGCGCAGTCCCTTCCAGGAGAATTTCCCAAAAATTTTCCTCAATGGGATACTAGCGGTTTTAGGGGTCCAAATCCAATTGAGCGAATTCAGACATCTCAGGGGCTCGTTCTCTGCTCAATGAAGAGCTAGGGGTCTCAAACTAGGACTGTGGGTAGCTCTTGTGAAGTGCTTCAAAACAAACCCATATTGACAGGATCTACGCGAAAAAGTTTTTTCTTTTACTTTTACAATACAAATACGAAGGAAAAAATCGAGAATTTTTTTTTCGGCACCAGAAAAGTAGGTCCTAAAATGTTGCAAATGTTAAGTGTGCTCACAACAGAAACAAAACGACTACAGAAACATTGGAGAAGCTCTTTTCTGGGGATACGTGATTTCTCCTGTTTGCTTTTCTTGTTGTTGCAATTCATTATTAGTGCATCACTTCAGTATCTAAAAACACATGGAAAGTGCATAGCCATTCACACTTAACTACAATTTTTAATGAAATTTTTTAATTGTGTGTTCACATTTCGGGGGCAAAAATGAAAAAAAATAGAAAATTGAGGTAAAGGCGAATCTAAGCTTGTACTTATCATAAGAAATATGGGAAACAGAACATTCTTCTGAGCGGAGCAGATCATGATTTTTACTCGCACACGACCCAATTCTGCGCCATCCCCCCCCACTGCGCGGTCCGCCAAACTGGGGAGACCAGCAGCTCTCCGAAAAAGAGCCAGGCTCGTCGCGCCGCGGCGAGATTCGGACGAGTTTCTCTTGTCGTGATGATTACAATTGGGGCCTGATATCGCGCGCTGTATTGCTCATTCCTTTCTCGACCCAGTTGTAACTTCTTTCATTCACTGCTTTGGTTGTCATTTCGCCTTTTTTCTCCCCGCATCCTCCTTTACATTCTCAACAAACCGTATTATATTTCACTATTTTTCAAGAAAACCGCTGTGGTTTTTTTTTCAAGCCAAGCCAATCTTTCAAAAGTTTTTATTCAAGTATGAATTTACTGTGACCCTCTTAAAATGTTTCAATTTTAAAACTGTCTAATTGGTCTTGGTAATAACGTACATGAGGGAATAATTATCATAAGGAGAAGATTTTCGTATGACACATAGCCTTCATTTCCCCGCTACTCGCACCTTTCTGTATCTCTATCATAGGAGCGGTGCGCTTTTGAGAATGATTTCTTCATTTTCATAGTTGTTTTTCTCGAAAAACAACCGCTTCGCATTTACGATACTGATATTACGACTGCGAGTAGCTCGGAAATAAAGGATACTTATTCCTCCTATCGATAATAGTGGAACTGATTACGAAAAGAACTATGTTGTAGGAATTTATGAAAAAAACGACCTTTTGGTCAGAATTTACAGGTGCACGCTAACGCGATCCGTTCGTAACGCCATGACGGCTGTAGAATATAGTTTTCCGCGCGCGACGGATTCGCGGCGTTGCGACGGGAGAACTGCAGTACACCCGCCAAACTGTCCCCCCCCCCCTCCTCTTCCCACACTGGGATCATCCCAGTGTACGCCTGACCCTGTTTTGCTTTCCGAAAATCTAAGTGACTTTGTTTTCTGTTTCTTGTAACGCAGACTCTTCAAAAATTAGATGTTTCAAGGCACATGCTTGGATGTTAGAATCTTTCGGGATAAAGAGTATTCAAAAATGTGGCAACTGTTCCTCTAGTGAAACGAATGACGGGGAACTGTTATATGACGTGGGTGGGGTGATCCAATGGGTCGACTGGTTCACAGGATTTTTACTCCCTTGTAGCCGTTTTTCGTCGCACTTCCGCCGTAACTCTTCTTAGGCAGCGTCCATACGTCGCGAGAGCGGGCGCTCCCGCTGTTCGGCGCCTCTCGACGCTCCTCAACGCTGCCCGCAAATGAATGCAGGCAAACACCCCCGACCTCGTGTTGATTCGATTGGAAACGTTTGATTGGGTGATCAATCGCCCGAGTCGGCGCAACGGCTGATGATTTCCCACGGTTTTCTACTTCCGTGGTAGGATTATGGAAAACAAGGGCAGTGGTTTTGCTACAGATTTAGTGCCACCTGCTTTAGTGATGGAGCAGTGAGCTTGAAACTTGCTGCTTGCTTCGTGGTACCGGCGTAAGCGTGCGAGAGCGAGCGGGCGAGGGCGCGCGACAAGGAGCGGCTATGAGCGGCTAGCGAAGCGTGTGCACACGATGATCATCAATTTTGCGTAATCGCACGCACTCGCCACGTATGGACGGAGCCTTAGAGGAACCCAAAACATACGTTTCTGGGAAAAAGGGAAACTTCTTCGTCTTGAACGCTGCCTTTGAGCACGTTAACAGCAGATTGTGTATGGTCACACGGTGACACTACATTTCAGGGCAGTGTACCTGGTGAACGTGAAAAATACCTGAATTCTAATGTGGTGGCTATTCTCTAATAACTAGGTATCATAATTTCGTGACCTACACACAGGGCTAAGAGATTTTTGAGATGACGCATAGCTTTGTAAAGGGTCGTTTCTACTTCCGCCGCCGAGCGGCGCGGTGCGACGTATTACTTCGTAAGAAGTCGTTTATACTCCCGCCGCCGAGCGGCCGGGCACAGTACATTTGTGTGATATTGATCACGCAGCGCGACACAATTGATATTATAGGACTGCACTTCGACACGCTGCTCGGCGGCGGAAGTATAAACGACCTCTAAGGCATCTTACATAATCCTCACCGCAAGCGCGGCACGCGCGTGACGCGCGGAACGAGCGGGAAGCCACTATGAAATCTCCAGCGGGACCGCCTTGGCAGTGCGGATAAAAGACGGTCGTTAACTGTGACATGCACAGAAACTCCTGGCTTGCGTTTGCGTATGCGGTAGCGCAGAATAGTCCCAGAATTATTTAAGTTAGAGTGGACTCAAATCGAGAAGCAAGTATTGATTGAAACAGTAAAACCGCCACGGCGGTTTGGGCGGCGCCGCTATGGCGGTGCTGGTGGACTATGAAAGTTCTTGCCGCGCGTCCCGCGCGTGCCGCGCGATAAGAACTTTTATATTCCGCCGCTCTTCCATCGCGACAAGCGCGTGCCGCGATTGCGGTAAGGACTATTAAAGATGCCTAAGTGAGTCGAGGAGCTGCGCGTCATTGACCGATACCGACAGATGACGCCCAATCTCGCCGCGCTGTGACGGAACTCTGAAATAGGCCTAATGCATCGTAAAACCCTCGTGCGGCCATACTCTCAGTGCCTGTGTTAACGTAGATGAGAGAAGAGTGTAGTGAACCCATCAGTGTTAGTACAAAGAGCATTTCATTGTTTCCAGTTACGATTTGGAAACTACTGATCAAATAGAGGCAGAACTTGGTGACATTTCACACAAGGACTGCGGACGGTTGCCAGATCACACTTTTGAGGTGACTCTTTTTCTTTCGACAGGTTAGACTTACACGAATTTACTCGGGAAATCTGCAGCAGAGGCAGAATCCACGAACTAAAGGCAGTGAATATGGTTGAGGTATACAACAATGCAGGTCCATCCAAGTCACGCTCTCACTGTTTGAGGCCACGCCCTAGCAGACGCTCAAGGCCTCGGAGTAGACGCTCAAGATGAATCATACCCCTGAAAGTCACATTTCAGAAGCCGAAGAAGGAGTCATATAGGAAGGCGAGGGGGAGACGTTCCCGCATGGGAGCTTCGAAGAGTAGACGCCGTCGATCACGCAAGCGAGTAAAGTCAGTTGGAGCTAAAACACGTAGTCGTCGTGGAAGATCAGCTCAAGCATGAGTGAAACAGCAGCTTCTCAAGCTGAAACACTAAACAATGCGAATCGACCCACACGAATCTCTCCGATGCTTTGTGATCGTCCTTGAAGTCATTCAATGTAGATCGAGATTTGAGAGTGGCCAAGTAGATGCTCTCAAAAGCAGAGTGTACGTTCGCAAACATGGCCGATATGACCACATGCTGTCCATATAATAGAGAAATTCCCGTCCGCAACTGCAGACAATCGCTGTTGCGGCACGGTTTTTCGTTATAATCTCGAGGAACCACGGAGCCCTGACATTATTAATCTTCGTCCCAGAACGATTTCCGTTGAGATGTGTGCTGAAACTGCGATTATCTGCAACGGCCGGTACAGACTTCTTTCTCGTATAGACTACACACATTTTCTATGATATGGCTAAAACTGGATATTGTCCTTGAATCCTGCCATAGAAAAAACAACCGTAGCTCACTGTAAACCCCGGAATGTCTACAAACGGACCCAAGATTCGTGTTCAGCTGCTTGAATGATCCTCAGATACAAGCTTTGAGCCAAGCCCGAAAAAAGGTTTTCCGATCACCCTTCAAACTACCTCATGGCGCTCTCACCTGCAGACCAAGTTTTGAAAGTCCTATTAGTTCTATCAATGTAATTCTGGGCAGCTACGAATCCAATCAGATCCGTGTAATCTCTAAGAGTTTCTTTTTTTAAGGACTGCAATGAAACTGAAAGGCATCCATGGCTCTACAGTCGTCCACACAACTACGTGGATTTTGCTGTTGACGAGAATGGTCTGTGGGTGATTTACACGCGACCAGATACGAACACAATTTTCGTGAGCAAGATTGAGCCGGTAAGTCGATATCTATTTCTCTCCAATCTACTTTGTCTATTTTATGTTTTTTTCTAGAGATTTTTGACACTGTTGGAGCCCCGAAAAGTGCCCAAACTTTTTCAGAAGTAGTGATTTTTGAGTGACAGTCGAAATACTGAGCAAGATTTCCGCGAGGAAAAATAGGAGCATTGGGAAAAGTATGCTCGATGATGCACACTTTGTCTGTACCCAAGAGAGAGTAAGCTGTACGCAGTTACATACGTCCTCAAAATTTGTTTTGTTTCCTCGCGTGCGTGCGCGGAACAAGGGAGGGGACAGAGAGGGGGTGGAGGTGAAGGAGACGCAACGTACGTTCGTACACGCACGCGATGGACCCTAGTGTATTTCGTTTCAAAATGAGGTGACATTTGCTCTCCGTATCATATTTAGTTAAGTGAATTCACCAAGCGCGATCATTGCGGCTGGCCGTGCGGCGTTGGCGGCAGCACCGGCCAACGGGGTTTTGTTCGCGCGCGGCGATCTACCGACGCAGTCGCGTTCACTCTCTAGACTAAATTGATTACGTGGAGTGCCAGGCGCCGTTCGGAATTATGAGGCTTAGCTGAACAATTTGCTCAAAGCCAGACCTGCCCGAGCCTCTTTGGGAATACCCACCGCGACTCCTCTGACACTTTATCAAGCGATGGTTCGGGGAGTAGCGGAAGAATTTAATGTCGCTATGCAGTCGCGGATAAGTCTCTGCTAAATCTTTCAGAGTTTTTCTCCATCCTTATATTCAGGACTTCTTCATTGTCGACACGTGGGAGGTTCCAGATGTGAACGCCACACAATTGGCTGATGCATTTATCATGTGTGGTGTATTGTACGGACTACAAAATGCCACATCCAGAGATTCACATATCAGCTTTGCATACGATCTATTCAGGTTTGTGCTTCGATTCTCCCTATGAAATTCTTGCCTCTGGCTTCTATGCGGTCTCACAAAGACCAATTCTTTCTGTGAAGAAGTCTTTTCTAATTGCAGGAACGAGACGATTCCTGGTCAGGTGGCGTGGTATAATCCTTATCAGGGTCTCACTATGCTGCATTATAATCCTGTCGATAGTCGTTTATACTTCTTTGATGATCGACGTCTTCTCAGTGTCAATGTACGAATGGACAACGACGAACCGGAATACGAAGACTGAACATAGGCCATTCTCCGTTGGAAACAGCTTTATAGGCATTGATTGCGTTTTTATGTATCTATTGTATGATCCAATTTTCGTTTGAGACATGATGCTGTTCACTGCCGCTTGTGATTATTTGGTATAAAAATTGATATTCTTATTGTTTGCTCAACGTTTAAGTCGATGATGATTAGATATTTATCATTTAGCTAAGTTTTGCGTGAATTCATTACGCACGCAAAACTCTTGGCACTCAAAAATCCACCAAAAAATGAAGAACGAGCGTTTACAGTCCGCGGCAACGGAAAAAGGCGGTGGTGCAATTTCGTACTTTCATTAAGCATCTACGAGCTGCGTGTTGCAACAGCGTTGCGCAGCAACTACGGACCGAAATTTCGCTCTGACAATAAACGTACTTAGGCGCTATTCATAGACCTCAACGCCAGCGCTGCACGCGCGTGGCGTTAGAGTATGAATAGTTTCCAATTCGCTTGAGGAGACTATGAATACTCCAGCGGCGACGCCATGGTGGAGCGGGGAAAAAGCGCCTTAACTTTTCCAAACAAGCAAATTCTGTACACGCGCTTACCATCACGATAGCAGAGGATAGTAGTAGAATTAATTATAATGAAACGGCTGAAATTGGTGATGGATTAATAAAAGTGAAAATGATGAAAAGTCGCTACGGTCGTAGAAGACATGGCAGAGCGGGCGTGCCGCGCTGGCGTTGAGGAGTCTGAACAGCGCCTTATCCCCGGTTTCGGAGTGAAATTTACTACCGCTGATCGCGGGCGTGTCCACGCGTATGCTGCGTCTCCTTCTCCTCTACAATTTTTCGTTGTCTCCACCATCACACAAGCACGCGAAGGGACAAACTAAATTTGCCTGCGAAACATTTTATGAGAGGGGGTCGGGGGTGGGGGTGGTACTTTGAATGGAGTGTACTTCCACGTTCAAACCATCTCGTTTAGATGAACTTTCAATTAATGTGTTCTTCAAATAGATGGTGAACTTTTAATTTTCAGCGATCATGTTTAAATGCCCTTCCATACAGGTGTACTTCGAAACGTGTAGGAGTGCACTTTTGTTTTTTCAGCTCTCTCTCTTTCAGGTTTCTGTTTCAATTAGAGGTGCACACTTTAATGAGAGTATGTGCGTTTATTTTATCAGCCCTCTCTTTTCTCTGACTTTTAAATCCTGTAAAGGTGAACTTTAAGGCACAGTCCAAGCTCAGGGACGAAATCTGAGACTTTCACATAATTGTGAAGTAGACCCATACTATATAGCCCCTGCGAAATGCGAGCTCTTAATTCCTCCGAATAAGCGAGATATAGGAGGAAGCCACCCTGGGGCTCCCACATCCGGAAGCCACTTTGGCACGCCCCTTTTTCGATCTTTCGAGCTCAATACTGGCGAAATGAGCGGTGATTTCCGGTGAATAACCCCGTTCTTCCCTTCATTCTCGGGTTCTCTCTCTTTATTCAGGTCGGTTCGCATACATCGGTTGCAAATGACGGAAGTTACGAGCCTCGGACAACTCGTCCACCATGCTTCCGTAGCACATTTTTTGAGGGGCCATAACTTCGTTCCAAGGGGGTCATGTACGATTTCAGAGACATCATTGAACTCGGCGTGGGACCGTTTTCAAGATAGGCAGAAAAGCAGAAATACGATTCTGAGGTTGGACAGTGCCTTTAAAGGCAGTGTTCACGACAAAAATCGTTTCTCTGCTTTTTTGCCTGTCTTGAAGACGGTTCCATGCTAATTCCAATGATGTTTTTACAATCGTACAAGACCTTCTAGGAACGGAGTTATGGTCCCTCAAAAATTGAGCTAGGGAAGCATGGTGGACGAGTTGTCAAAGGGTTGTAACTTCCGTCTTTTGCAGCCGATATATGCGAGCTGACCTGAGTAAAGAGAGAAGTTGAGAATGAACGGAAGAACGGGGCTTTTGACCGGAAACCATCACTCATCTCACAATTTCGAGCATTTATTTGTTCATGTCGGTGAGCGTGGAAAGTGCATCTGGGGTGTGACGAGCTGACGGGTGTCCAACTTTGGGGCCGTAGAGGACCGTTTCATGCTCATTTTTCTTAATTTTTTCAGCGTTGGGGTTGCGCTAGGCCCCACAGCTGCTCCACCAAAAAATCAGACATGGTTTTTACCGTGGACACTGCCTTTTAAGGCACAATACTCCCTCAGACATGAATTTTGTAATTTTAATTTGATTGTGTTGTAGACCCCTCCTGTATAACTTTTGCCAAGTGCGAGATCTCAATTTCTCCAAATAAGCGAGATATAAGCGACCACCACAGGCCCGCCCATCTTCGATCACCACCACACACCCGACCCCCTTCCTGACCTGCGACCTCGATATCGGCTGGATGGATGGATGATTTTAACCGAGTCTACCCTCTTGAGTCCATTACCGGCTCTCCTCATAATCCTAGTTTGCTCTCGTGCTGCGATGGCGAATGAAAGGATATACAGGCCTATTACAACTCGTCCACCAATTTTTCGCCCTCAAATAACAAGCTTTTTTTTTAAGGAGCCATGACTCCTTCAGTAGGTGGTCTTGAACGATTTTAAAGATACCACTGTAATCAGCGTGCGACCGTCTCCAATATAAGCATGAAAACTGAAAAAAAAAATTTCTGGATGTGCTGTGCCTTTAAATGCAATAAATGTTCACGATGAAAAAGTTACACGTTTCATAGGCTGAAACGTAAGCTTTGGGTCCCTTTGAAGGCAGCGTTCACGATGATCATCCTCGTTGACTTTTCACAGTGAAATGATAGGCGAGAAGGACCCTAGGCCCCCAGTGTCGAAAGAACGGTAGAAAACGAGCCAGGAGCGGCAAATTAACGGCTGCAAACAAGCGTTTTGGTGCCCCAAACACGCCTGGGACGGCATGCATGAACGCTGTGAAGAAGGTCAGGGAGCCGCTTCGCGTCCTCCGTGTGAAGCGTCGAGCCAGAGGTGACCCGAAAAACATGCCGTCGGCTTGACGTTGGGACGCAAACTCACACCACACAGATAACCCCACGCCTAACAGCTCTTTCATATTTGCTCCTTATCTAAAACGGCTTTATTTATGTGAAACTTCAGAGCCAAACGGGAAAATTATTCAGAAAATAATTAACTATAAAGAAGAAATCAAACAAGACCGAAGTTGAGCAGAATTAAAATTTAAAACAAAAACAGTTAGGCGGGGAGTTCGCAGTGCGCGGTGAGATTGCGTCCTTACACGAAGGGGACGGTATGATTTTCGGGTCAACCCCGGCTCGACGCTTCCCGCGGAGGACGCGGAGCGGCTCCCCGACCTCCTTCGCAGCGTTCATGCATGCCGCCCCTGGTGCCCCAGATCCGCCCCCTCGAAATGAACAAAAGAAGACTCAGATTACAGGAATGATGAGGTGAAGTAAGTGCTGATAAGTGAGCTGATCGCTTCATTGCACTGATAGGTATCATCCTTCATAGCGGCCAATTCCTCCACGCTAAAAAATCAACGTAGACGAAGGAGAGCCTATTTTGGCTCAAAGACGCGTCTTTCGTGCTCTTTTTAAGCATGCCTCGCTGTATAGGGCACCAGACCCCCCGTAAACCGTGGATACATTTCGGAAGTGAAATTTATAGTGAACACTGGCTCCAAGAAGGTTAAGAACGTAAGTGCGGCGAGAAACGGCCAGGAAGTGGGCGAAAATCTCGTGGGGCAGCGGACCCATTGGGTCACTCCCTCACGTCCTATAACAGTTGTCCTGCGTTCGTTTTACAGTAGGAACAGGCTCAAATTTTTTGAATATTCTTCATCGCGAAAAGTTCTTACATCCCAGCAAGTACATTGGCCCCTCTTTTCTTTTGAAGAAATTTTGGTACAGTGGTTTTTTCCGGTTTTCCCGACGTGAGGTTCGATGCGATGTCAACAGACTCCCGAAAGACACAAACAGGCACAACTATTTTCTTCAGAGGTTTTTCTTAAAGATTTGAGTGTTTTGTGGGCAATTTTTCGTATTTCCCTCTTCTTCATGGACCTACCTACCCGAAAACTACAATACGGTTTTCTATCATGAACACTTCCTTTCAAGGTAATGTTTACGATGAATATAAGATCCGAGTTCGATTAAAAAATTGGGCTTTTTGGTCGTGAGTTAACGAATAGTTAGTGGTTTCTAACGTACGGACATATGTAGTGCTCGGACGAGCTCACATGCCCTGCTAGTTACCCCGAGCGCTCGCTAATGGCACAATGCTCGCAAATCGATCAGGCTGGACGTGGTTGCTTGGCAATTTGCCATCGAAAACGTCCGCGGCGCCACAAGCTTGTTAGAACGGGGGGGGGGCGGAACGGGCTAAGCAGGTGTACTGGGCAAACAAAATCTTCACTTCAATTCCGGTTTTATAAATTTCTAGCCCGTTTTCACTGCTTTTTTCGATCCTATACCCTCCAGAATCTGCCAGCGTAGTGCTTCACACTCAAAACACAAAAACAAGATTTATCGTGAACACTGTCTTTCAAGCAGAGACCTTACTATCAAAAAGAAGGTTTGGTATTCGAACTTCAATTCTACCATTTCAGTATTGTAGTGGCACCTTCTAATGAAAAGACTAATGTTTTTTTGACCAAAATTTTCCCGTTTCAAATACGACATATAGTTATTTATATACAAGTCCCCACTATTCGCTGTGTCTTTCAGCTATTCGAGTGAATTGCTCACAAGTTCTTCGTCAGACTTGATCTATCGCGAAAGCTCAAACTTGATTCCAAGCACAAAGAACAAGTTGGTGTTGGACGAAATGAGGATTGAAAGTCGATGCTCTATCGTTTGAATCGGCTAAGAAGCCTAAACTATGACCAAATAAAGCAACTTTGGGTGCTGAACACGACTTATAAGGCATGTTTCCATTTTTTGTAAGGATTTTAGCGTACTGATGCATAAGAGAGCAAGTGACGAAGTGGCGTGGTATGATTCAGTTCAAACCCTTCGAGCTTGGACATCATCCATTTTCTCACATTACTATTTCTCGAATCGCTGAAGTGGCTGCTAATCCTTACTCACTCGTGAATCAGTACCGATTTCATTTCGAGAGCCAATGCGCTTGTGCAATCGCCTGGAGAAAGAGCAGAGAACCGTGCAGAATTGAAGGACGAGACATTGTCCCATTGTCGATTATTCCAGTCGGCAGGCGCCATTGAAATCCGCATTTTTTCTCGTTGCCCGGTGCTGAGCGACCCAGCGCGGCTGCACCAAGGTTACGGGATCGCGGCCGGTGTAATGAAAAACTCGTATTATTGGACTCCACCCAGCTGCCCTGAAATCGCGGATGATTTGGACGCCTTCACGATCCAATCCACCTCAGCCAACCTACGCTTTTGGTTCAGCGCACCTCAGTGATTCACAACAACAACAATGTGTTATATTCAAAGACAGTGTTCATGATAAAAAACCGTATTCTAGTTTTCTGTGTCTTGAGTATCGAAAAAAAACTGTTTGAAGGCAGTTTTCACGATAAAAACCGTTTTCGAGTTTTCACCAGAAAACGAAGGTATAGAGTCTGGCTGTTTTATCCAAGAAAGAATCATGAAAAACGCTGCGAAACATCCAAAATCAGCTCTTCTTCTTCTTGAAAGTCTTATTTCAACAGTGAATGAGTTGAGCGGGCATGGGCCTGAATTAGACAGCGTGTGCAGATGCGCTCCAATGCTCAAACTCAGCCGCGCTCGCGCTCCAATGCTAATGAGGAAGCGGACCAAATGTTCCCCGGAACACTCGACCGCGAGCGGAAAGGGCTAACGAGAGCGGATCTCGGAACTGATTGAAGCTCGTTTGGGCTCCTTTTGTTCGTTCTTTCACCCCTACTGCTCCTGTGAGACCCCGGCCTTTCGATTTCCGACGGAAAAGTGAAAACGAAATTTATCGTGGACACTGCCTTTAAGTAAACCTATCAAATATTTACTTACACCTGCTGGTGTGTTTTGTGCACTGCGGACAAAACGTCAAACCAAACGTCGCAAATGTTTTGAGCTTCTAAATTCTCAGTTGAGTGACTTCTTTGTTTTCTGTTTCCTGTACTGAAAACTCTTGAAGAATAAGAGGGGTCAATGCACATGCTTGGATTTTAAAATCTTTTGCGGCAAGGAGTATTCACAAATTGGTTGTCTGTCTCCTGGTGAAAGGAACGCAGGAAAACTGTTACATGACGTGGGCGGGGTGACCCAGTGGGTTTGCTGGACCACGAGATTTTTACCGAATTCCTGGCCATTTTCCACTGCTCTTCTTTAATTACCCTCTTTAGAAGGACCCTAAGCTAACGCTTGTGCCAAAAAATAAGCAATTTTTCCATCGTCAGCACTGCCTTCAAAGTCGCCCTGCCACTAGTTGGGAAATCTTTGGAGATTTCTGTAGTTTCAGTGTTCTGTTTTGCTTCATGCTATACTTCGGCAACTCAAACAATTTTTTCGTAGAGTTTTCGTCCAATTCTACTTTTTAAAATGTCGAACAACCAAGTTTTCGACTGAACCGACTTTTCAAAATGTTGAATAATTGATTACCGAATATCAAAAGAAGAAGAAGTTGAACAATCGAATCATTCGTATGACCCATAATTTCCATTTTCAAATATTCGATTTATGCGATCATTCCAATATAATTTAAAGAGAAGGATATTTGGTCAATACTCTAGTGCATATGTACTGCCCATGTCGGAGCGAAACTCTGCTCCGCAGTTGCGTACAGCCGCTGTTGCAGCAAGCACCACGATTATAGTCGTGTTGAAACGACATGTTCCCTGCACAATTACCCTTCGTCCCTGCACGACTGCATTGCGTTGCATGATGCAACAGCGGTCGCCCGCAAGTTCGCACAGGAATTTCGCTCCGATGACGACATTTTTTAAATAAAGTAATAATAATGTGAATGAAATTGAAATGTATAAGTATTCAAATTGTAGTGAAAAGTCTAGAGTAAATAAAATGGAATGTCACAAAAAACACCAAAGAATATTAAACAAATAACTAAATGAATTGCTAATAATTAATACCCAGAGGTGAAAAGCAATTAAATGTTAAAAAATAAAAAAAACCTAAAGAAAAAAATTGTAGAATAAAAAACCTAATCAAAAACAAGTTGAATAGACTAGAGTAGGCACAAACACACATTCCATCATTTAATATTGTCCCACTTCTCACTCGATTGATTGTGTCAACCCTACATGCCTTGTTCGAGAGTAAGCCATGCCATAGATCAAAAAGAAAAAATGATCAATGCTGATTCCAAAGATGTCTTCAAATTTGAAAAACATCCACCTCGAAGCGAGTTATGATCGAAAGACGAAAAAAGCGATTTACCGCGTTTTTTTCGCATTCTTACCGAAACATAGGGTGGGTATTGTACACTCCATCCTGCAATCGAAATTGGGGTGCTTTCCCGAATCTCCTTTTCTCCCGTTGGCAGTTTTTTTGAACTTTACTCAGCGGATATTCGTCAGTATTATTTGCACGCCTTGATTGCTGAGGGAAGCCGCGGAAGAAAGAAACTGGGGTGTACTTTCGCCGGTTTGAGAGCGATGACATCATTCTAGATCTTCTAAAACGAAGTTTGTTGCTGAAAGACCCATGACAGAAGCACCGAGGTGAAATTTATTGAGATACATAGAGGTTCTCAAATAAGTTGCATGAAGCATCTTGATAAACTATGTACATAGATATACGTACGCGGTGCTTATCCAATTCAGTTATAAACAACTGAGGATTTCACTTTCGGATAATTTTCCTTCGTCATCTCAACTCTCGGGGACCACAGCTTCAACAAAAAATCTCGACCTCAAAAGTTTTGAAGCAAAGTGCCTTTGACTTGCTATCACTGAATCACCACGCGTCTTTAGTTCCCTCTTTACCTCCCTTTTTTGAAATCTGCTAAGGTTAATGCGAAGCCTCAAAAGGGTAACAGACTATCCTGGGAGGTTCTCATAGGAAATCTGCTATATCTGAAAGCTCGAAGAAAGCGCTACCTTCACTCGGAAGCTGACTCCTCTAGTAAATTTCACTTCTGTGTCCGAAGCCAAAGCAAGGGGTGTGCGCGGTGCTGCAAGGAACAGCTGCGGAAGACATTGATTTTGCGCTCCACTCGCACTTTTCTGCTCGGTGAAGCGTTGGCTCACTGCCAACTTCTGCACGGCATACATTCAATGTCAATGGAAGGAGAGTGACTCAATGATTTTGCGCATTTCTTGGCCCTAATGGTCGTAAACCATTGACCCCGTGTTGTTTATATGGTCCCATTCATATGTTCGGACTTGGTGTTTATCCATTAGCCATCAATACAGCAGTGCTGGCTGCTGAAGTAAGTTTGATGGCAGTCCGATTCTGTTATAAATCCTTTATATTTTTGATTTTTGTGACGCGCAAATAACCCTATTGACAATAGGGACGAGAATACATAGCTTTTTTCACCCACAGTGTTTATCTCGCTTTATTATATTCGTCAAACAATATTAATTAAGAATAAGTGTAAGTTTATTATGAGTGCATAGGGATAACGGGTGAAAGGTACTAACTAAAGCCCCATTCATAGCTGGTCGCTTCGACTTGAAGTCGACCAACGATACTGCCGCGATCTGGAATCGTTTCGTCCGCAGGAATTCAAAAATAATTTTTTTCTCCGTTTTTGCTGATTCCTCCTAATTTTTTTTTGACTTCGGGGCCTTTATCTTCTAGATAAATTAGTCTTGCATAGTTTTCCAACAAAAAAATGTTTTTAAAAGACGACGGGATGGAATTTGCTTGTACACCAACATAAAACTACATTTAACGTTAGTAATAGCCGGAAGCTCTGCATGAAATGTGATTTCTCGGTAGGCTCATTAAACTTTCTCATCTTTTCAATTGTAAATGTGTAAAAAATACTCGTTTTCCCTTTCACATGCCGTCTTTTATGTGGGTGAGCTATGACGTCCGCAATTTGGCGCCGAATACACCACGTCTTGACGAAAGATTACGGGCTAGTCGCTTCGACTAGACGAATAGCTTCCATCATGGAAGCGACGCGACTAGTCGAAGCGACCTAACAAAACCGGGCAGGTCGCTTCGACCAGCTATGAAATACCCCAGTTGCTCGGCGATCTTAACCCATTCACGACCACGCCTAATTTTGGGTGGCTGCACGTTCGGACCGCGTGCAATATTGCGTCACCGTATACAGTGTCCCACCGGTGGGCCACTTTTGCTCGAATGGCACGCCACTAAAAAATCGATTTTGGTTTTTTTTTGTTTATTCTACGACTGTCGACGTCAAAATCATGATGCCAAAGTTTCAGCTTCCATAACTCTTTCCTTCCAGAGAAATTGCCTCCTAAATTTTCGACTGTGTAGATAAGACCATCCACAGAATCACGAAAGTTCGTTGAATTCTAGCGGTTTGGAACATTAATTATCGTAGATTACCTTGATAGACATTCCTCTGTTCTTCAATTGGCAGGAAATGCTTAGTGAAATGATATTTTTTTCAGATTTGCACTAATTTTGCTTTAGCTACTCCCTTGCTCTTGCGGTCTATCGCATTCCGGCGCGAGTTTTTTTTTGTAGTAAACATTTTTAGCATTCTTTTTGACATCTAGACGTAGAAAATACTCCTCAATTTTAATATTGACTTCTAAAGCTGATGGAAATGACTTTTTTTAGATCTTCGCCATTTTTTCTCGGCCACCCTCAACCCTCCGGTTCGGCGCCTTCTAGGAAGAGATTTTTTGTGAAATGCATATTTGTTTTTTTACATTTAGACGTAAAAAAAATAGTTCTATTGTTACAAATTGACTAGGAATGATTAGTGTAATAACCGTTTTATAAGTTTTCACTCGTTTTCTGCTCTGGCACGTCCCCATTTTTCTCGTCCGCTCCTCTGCAAGGTAGTTTTCACCGATGTTTGAGCCCCGGCCTACGATGGTACACCAACCGTAACCAAGCAGGACTTTCAAAAAAGGCCCTAATGATCTCAACATTAGTGACCTTTGCATAAAATAAATGAGGTGAACAAAATACGGGCGAAAGAAAAGCCGATTCTCTACGCCGGAATGGTGCGCAGTATCAGTAATCATACTTCTATGATATTTATAAATAGTGCTATACGGTCTTACCACTCTAAGAAGTAAGGATTGTTTCCCCGAGTAATGGAAAAAGATAAAATTCTTCATTAAGTGCTTAAAATGCGATCTGTACTCATAATGGCGGTTTTCGACCTTGCTGCATTCGAAGGGTCAGATATATTGTAGTGGTGAAGCTGCCAGCGGACCACGAAGTTTGTAGTCGACTATAGAATAGGTAAATACATTGACCATAAATAGGTTTAGAAATTCCTTCACGTAGTGGAGAAAACGATTTTCGAAAAGAGTGTCCCACCGGTGGGACACGCGGTCCGAAGTGGTAGTCAACGCGTGTCCCACCCGTGGGACACGCGCTCGTGAATGGGTTAACTGAAACTGCAAACTGTTCCAACCCGTCGCGACTCAGTGCAAGATCTGTTGCCGCGACGGGTTTTGTAACTGTTGGCAGTGCCGCGACTAGTCGAAGCGACCTGCTATGAATGAGCCTCAAGCAAACCATTCTACAACGACTTTTAGAAACAAAATGAGATTAAGCACTAAAAATGAAAACGCAGTCAGGTCAGGTCACGCGGCTTGGTCGCTGGACTCGATTTTTTCTATTAAGAGTTAGTTAAAGGCAGTGTTCACGATAAATCGTGGATGTTCAGCTTCTTACAGATTATGATAGGTCTGTGACAGAAGCGTCAGCAAGAACTGCAGAACGTTACGAGGAAGCGCTTTTTCCGCCTAAGCAGGACTTTTGTGACATCATGTTTTTGAGAATGCAAGAATTGACCAACGTGAAGGAATGAAGTTTTCGCATGTGATAACGTGATCAACTTTATCCACTGCTACCTATCGAAGCATCACCTTTGCTGACCGGCTGTATGTTCGAGCTTTTTCAGAAAGGATTCGTTTGGGTGGGGGGGGGAAGGTGGCCCAATGGGTTGACTGGTCCTCGCGATTTTAATCCACTTTCTGTTGATGATTTTTCGTGGTTTTGCGTGCTCTTCAATTTTTTCATCGGTAGGTCCCAAAACACACGTTTCTATCAAAAAAAAACTAGACAATTCACCATCGTGAACACTTCCTTGAAAGGCAGTGGTCACGATGAAAAACGTTATCGCAAAAACTACAAAAATCAGCTTAGATATAAAACAGCTCAAAAACGATGAAGGTAGCGCGGTGAAAAACGGGCTAGAATTAAAGTTATTAAGACCCTAAATTTCCAGTTCGTGCACACGTGCACAGAAAAATCACAGTCTCATGCCAAGCATTCAGAAATCATCGACACTCAGAGGAAGAAATAAATGCAAATTTACCTAATAAAACAGTTGAACAATGAAAGCAAGCACTTCAGTCAATGTTTTTGACTAGAGGTGTACATAAATCCGAAAATTCATTGATTGAAATTCAATTTCAAGCCAGCTGATGTTCTCGATATTAGAGATCATCGATGCCGATGATGTGGGGTGGACTCGTCCACCATCAAAAGACAAGAAAGTTCAGGCTTCGAATTTGGCCCAGAACAGCTATTTTTTCGCGATTTTTTCTTATAGGTTCTACTTCTCTATACCCAGAAAAGGGTTTAGAGAGGAAAAGAAGGCGAGCATATGTGAGCGCGACCAAGGCCTTTAAAGGCATTGTTCGCGATTTAAAATCTGTAGTCCAGTATTCTATGTCTTGTTTTTGAGTAGGCAAGTATACGAAGAAGTGGATAATAGGGAAAAGCCTACATGAAACTTTCGAATATCGGAGAAAAAACTGTTTAGAAACCCTATTAATTTTATTTATGCCCGTTGATGTGTTTAGTGCACTGCGTACAAAACATCAAACCAAACATCGCAAATATTTTGAGCTTCAAAATTCTTAGCTTAGTTACTTCTTTGTTTTCTGTCTCCTGCACCGAAAACTCTCAAAGAATAAGATGGGTCAATGCACATGCTTGGATGTTAGAATCTTACGCGACAAAGAGTTTTCAAAAATTGGGCCTCGGTCTACCTGGTGAAAGGAACGCAGGGCAACTGTTACATGACATGGGCGGTGCGACGAAATGGGTTGGCTGACCACAAAATCTTCAACCATTCCTGGTCGTCTTCCGTCGTACTTTCATGCTTAATCTTCTTAGAGGGACCCAAAGCTTACGTTTCCGCCAAAAAACGGGCAACTTTTTAATCGTGAACACTGCCTTTAAGTAACTGGTAGATCACTTTGTTAGACTCCTCCTCCCCTGAATCGCAGGCCCCTCGCGGAACGGAACCACTCTTAGCGTTCAAGCAGTGCGTGGGTCCCGGCACGAATGCCTGATTTCGGTGTGGGGACTTCGTAGGCGTCCTTCAGAGAGATTCCGTTCCGCGAATACGTAAAATAAAAAAAAATGGTCGCTGTCTTTTTCTCAACTTTCAGACTAGCAATACCGTCAGAGAAATTACTGTTTTTGAACATAGCTCTGTATCATGGAAGACTACACATCCGAGTGACTGACTCATGATGTAATTTTCGGATTTGGCATAATTCCACTTTTCCGACTCCAGAAGTCGAAAAAACTCTGGAGCAAAAAAGGATGAATAGTGCATGAATCATTTGGAGGAAGCACAAAGGTGATTTTGTCGCCCAAACTCCGCCTAGGGGTGTTAAAGGGGGTGCCGAACACGAACCTAACATCCGTTCCCCCTTTCCCACGGAAGCCCCCAAAACCCATCCTCCAGACACCCACCCCGTAGACAAAGTTTCTGCCAAATCCGAGAGTTCACCTATCATCAGTTTCCGAAAAATCGAGAAAGGATCTGAAATTCGTGTTCAACATCGCAAATCAACCCTGTAGACAAAGATTGAGCGAGTTTCTTTCCATCTTCAAAGACGCAAAAATGGAATAGTGTAACGGATTTTTAAAGGCTTCGATTTTCAAGATCTGTGATTCAATGAACTCATCAAGCTCCAGAAAAAGGTCGAATACGATTGGGAACGGGTTCAATTAGTCCCACCATCCAGACCATGAATTCATTTCATTCGAAATGTAGTCAGGCATCGCTATTTGAACATTGCACTTATCTAGTTGTCCTTGACATCTGAAAATATTTGCATTCTTCTTGAAATCCGTGGTTCATCTGGCGGGGTTTTTCGTTGCCTCAGTTCGTCTACATACTCTCTATACTCTGTTAAAACTTCTATATTGATATTTCTAGTATAGCTTGACAGTTGTATTCGTTCGAATGGAAGCTTCCATGAAGATATGCCTCAGATTTGTAAACTCAGTGTTAAATAAACCTGATTCTAAATTCAGCGGAAAACAAAGAAATGCTGTTTGACACTCCTAAATTCGCAATTGATCTCTGAGGTCAAAAGACTGCATATCCTCTAGTTAAAATTCACTTTGTTTTTTTTTCGCGAAATCAGGGGGAGAGAGCGAGAGAGTTTGGCGGATGGAGAAGGTTATACTATAGCTTCTTGCCCTAATACCTCTTTCTAACGTTTCTAACACTACTTCACTCTGCTCGGCTCATGCTTTCGTATTCATACTTCTTTTTCATCGACAATTCTGTTCCTCACTGAGGAGCCCCGGCAGAGCTGTTTGATAAAGTTCGTCTGAGGCCAGGGGCGAAACGAGCTTTGCCAACTTCTCCTTCATACCTTTCCTTTCCTTGATTTACTTACTTCTAGTATTTTGAAGATAGGGTCAAATATAATTAGAAAATGGCAATTTTTTCAATGTCCGTGCTTGTTATATATTCTATACACATGAACTTCACATACGTTGTAATGTAATTTATTGGTACTACTGGAGTCAAGCGCTTTCTTGAGGGTAACCCAGGAGCACCTGATTTCCAGCACCGCTAGCCGGGCTCTCACGTTTACCTATTATATGAAGGTATTGATAATAACATGTCACTCATTTTATTATCGCTTCTAGTTATATCTAATTGCCACCTCTCATGTTATCTAATTTCTTTTTTATAATACATCATGTATGTTAATTCATAGCATGCACTATTATAATTTTCCGTAGTTCACAATACTTCTCTTTTTAACATTACTCAAGACCCTGACTTTTCTGAAAGTCAATCCTCATCACGTAATAGGAGATAGTTGACTTTCTTTTTTAGCTCCGATTCCTATCACATTGATCACAAAGCTTGTCGTCAGTCACGAAATGTGACACGCACCAATGGTGAAGCATCTAGTTGATGCATCTTCTTCTTACTCATTCATTCTTCGTACGCTCAATGTAACTATAGCTTCTCCCTCTCGATTTGAGCCGGTCGAAGTAGAGCTCATCGGGTTGTCATCATGTTGAAATCTACTTATCCCTTGGATTTCACCGTGGCCGACCGCTCCGTTGCTTGCTCCTCCTGGACTTGTTTGAGCGGGACGGGCTATACGTTTCCATCACATTATCATACCTCTTATCGTCAGTCACGAATGGTGTTTTACACCAATTGTGAAGCATCCACATTTGGATGCATTCTCTTCTCTCTTCTTTCCCTGAGATGCATATTGTGCTCAAAAGATCTTCAATAATTTATATGATTTTCGATTAGTTTCTGTTTCCCTTCTCGCTATAAAGGATATAAATTATATGCCGGCAAGTAGTTAACCCGTTTCCCTTGATCATGACCCATCTCTTGTTGTTAGCTCTTAACATACCTTTATGGCAAATCAGTCTTAGTTCTAGTTTCAGGTACACTTTGGGATTGAGACGTAATCCCAGTCCAACTCCATTACAGATTGACCGGAGGGCCATACCTCTGAATAAAAATAGAGACTGGTACTGGTGGGGTTATAAGCGGAAAATGTCAAGAGGGATCAGTTTTTCGCGCCACCCAGTACTAAGTCAAAACCTTTGGGGATTGACAACCCTGCCAGCAGCCCTGGCAAACCCGTAAGGGAGATTCCTCTCTGTAAGGGGTTCGGCCGCCCACTTACTTAGATTTTCGTCAAAAACTCAGGTTCCAATTCAAGCAAAAAACTACTTCTCCCTGTCTTCGTTCACCAAGTATAAGAATAGGGCTAACAAATATACCATAAAAGATTTTGGTAATGATCAAAAAGGTGAAAAATGTTCGGCAAAATGCACTGTTTGTAGACTTACAAACTTTGATAACTATATTGATCCCACCGTTACAAAATTTTGTATTAATACATTCAAGACTAGTGGCGCTAACTGTAGGTCTAGAGGTGTTATATATTGCTTACAATGCTATAGTTGTAATCTACAATATGTTGGAATGACAACTAGGAGTTTGAAAGAGAGAGTAATGGAACATCTACGCAATATTAACAACCATAAAATATTTACTCCGTTATACACACATTATCATAAATGTAAATCCAACATAATTGTACATATTTTGGACTCTTGTCCAGAAAATACGGATAGAAACATTTTACTGGAGAAGGAAGAGTTTTGGATAAAACTTCTCATGACACCATACCCTTTTGGACTTAATGATAATATTAAAGGATATGGAAATATTTCAGATTTAAGTAATCCACTTATGCATAAAGTCAAACATCCATTCTTTGCACTCAAAATTACCAAGGAGCGTAATAACAGAGGTAGAAGAAAAATGATAAATAGATTGCATCCTTTGGATGTTCAAAATGTTATCGATTACATAGAGAGAGAAGGAAAAGATGGGTTGAATGCTATGAAAACATATAGTCTGATAAAACACATGATTAAAAGAAATATAAAAAAAGAATAGCTCATAGAACTATCACAGTCGGATTTTTTCCTATCTTGTACCACCAAGAAAACAAAGTTTCTGATTTTGTGCCTTCTTACTCATTTCCGCTACCACTTGGAATGCAACGAAAGGCGTAAAAATGAACAAAAACTTGAAAATGAATTATTTCAATAATGTATGTGTCTGATCGGATTAATTTCAATAGAATTTTCAATTGCATGGATTTGCCTAACCTTGTTCCTAACACTGAGTTAGAACGTTATAAAAGAGTAAGAGTGGTCCATATTTATGAGAATCCTGTATCTAGCATTGTTTTCAACTATAATAAGATGTTAAAAGCTTTGGATACAAGTAGCATCCAAGAAGTAATATCAGATGGATGCATTTGTGAATATGGTCGGGATGAATATAAAGATTATATTGATTCCCATCATCAACACATCATAACAGGGAATATTGATATAATAAAAAATTCAATTCTCAAAGAAATCTTGAATAGAGGAACTAAATATAGAATAGAAAAGATGAATAACAGGAGTGAAATAACACAAACTTATTTCGACGCTACAACGAAATTCATCAACTACATGAGAAATAAGTACAAGCTAGATGTTATGAAAATAAATAACTTGCAGTTGCACTTCAAAAAACAGTACAGAAAAAGACTCAAACCAATACTACAAGGGACTTCCTTCCGTAGGCAGTCTAATAGCCTGATACCTTATAAGAGTATAAAAGAATACCAGAAACACTTCATTTTCTGCCCTTTAGATAAAGCTAGAAATAATTATGGGATTATTTGTAAGAAATACTAAACCATAACTCTCATGAAGGAACTTGGAATTAATATCATAAACGGTAATTTTGAAAGAGAACAAAACCATAATGACACATATAAGCTGATTCAAAATGCCAACAGGCAAACAACCATTTTAAAGCATAAGTTTTTCAATATCAAAGCAGGACTTAAATTTGACATAGATTGTGAGTTACCCATCATCTACGCTTTACCGAAATTACATAAGGATCCCATAAAATTCAGATTCATTACGAGAGCAAGAAACAGCAGCATGAAACCATTAGCAGTAGAATTGCAAAAAAATTTCTCATTTCTCAAAACACATTTTATTAATTATACCAATGTGAATTACCAAAGGAAGGGAGGACTCAAGACCTATTGGTCTATCTTCAACATTAACATAGCAGCTGAATTATGTAGATTGAGTACCAATAGGGTTCAAGTTTATTCTGCTGATTTTACTGATATGTTCACTAACCTCTCACACAGCTTTATTCTGTATAACATGAAAGAATTTTCGAAAATTTGCTTCAAAAATGCTAATAAAAAATGGATAGTTCCCAATGGATACAGAGTATTTTATCGAGATTCTGAGCTAGATAAAGGCGGTTACAGATATTATACCATCACAGACTTGATATATCACGTTGACTATCTTTTACGCAACAGTTACTGTCGTTTCGGAGAACTTGTGCTTCAACAGATGAAAGGAGTTCCTCAGGGAGGTAACTTCAGCCCATAGTTAGCCGATATTGCAGTTTCCATGTTGGAGCATAGGTATTAGCGCGAAAATTGAAAATAACGTACTTTTCAAACCTTTTAGATATATGGTTGACTTGCTCATAATCCATAATAAAGATGAAACATTTGTGGATAGCCAAATTTCACTAATATACAAGAATGTACTGGAGCTCAAAAAGACGCACAATAATCCCTATAAATGCAATTACTTAGACATTAGTATAGAAATAATTAATAATAGAATACGCACAAAATTGTATAATAAAACAAATGATTTTAATTTCAGAGTTAAAAGATTTCCTCATGCTCATTCTGATATCTCTATAAAAGTCAAAGCATCCACAATTTACACGGAGACCTTGAGATTAGCTAATATCTCTTCAAATTTAGATTCCTTCACAGAAAAACTCAAAGAAATGAAAACAGTTTTGATTGGAAACCTCTATACACCAGAATTCGTAGAAGTAAATATGATAAAATGGATCTATAAACAAAAAATGATAACATATAAGTTTAACCTAAGAGATGAAAAGAAAAGTATAACACAATTGGTAGAAAGCATAACATACTAAGTCTTCACTGTTGATAGGTCTGTATTCGACACTGTCCAAAATAAGGACTTGTGATCATATGGACTTCATTCTGATATTGATAGTATACTATAGCTTCTTACTCAATACCTCTTTCTAACATTTCTAACACTACTTCACTCTGCTTGGCTCATGCTTTCGTATTCATACTTCTTTTTCATCGACAGTTCTGTTCCTCACTGAGGAGCCCCGGCAGAGCTGTTTGATAAAGTTCGTCTGAGGCCAGGGGCGAAACGAGCTTTGCTAACTTCTCCTTCATACCTTTCCTTTCCTTGATTTACTTACTTCTAGTATTTTGAAGGTAGGGTCACATATAATTAGAAAATGGCAATTCTTTCATTGTCCGTGCTTGTTATATATTCTATACACATGAACTTCACATACGTTGTAGTGTAATTTATTAGGCTCAGGTTGTGATGATCATTGAATGGGCCGCAGCTCTGACTGATGGGAAGCATAGAGGGCCGCATGTCTTCCCCCGAGCACCACTCCTAAGTAGTGCTTTTTTCAAGGATACAAATATTTAGCAAGAATAGAATTCGCTGCTCCTGTAATTTTCACTTAATCATCAAATTCCACACTTTTATACTCATATAAAGGTTATCCTGGAAACGTACCTGAGGGCCGCACACAGGGATGTGCGGCAATTGCCGTTTGCCGGTTACCGATTGCCGTTTGCCGGCCATTTTTGAACGAATTTTGTTGATTGTCGTTTGCCGTTTTTCTTCTCACTTTTTGACAAAATTCGGCAAAAAGTGCGCAATAGATAAGAAACCCCGCGATTAGGACACGCATGGTAAACCCGATAAGCCTTGCAGCGACCAGCTCGAATGTAGAGGGACAGACTATACGTACTGTAAAACTTCAGGCCAGTTGATGTAATCTGTCTTGCGGTCACGTCAAAGCAATAGCTAGTACTGTAGTGTCACGCTCGTCTGGGCCCTCTTGTCTGGAAGAGCAACGAATTACCCACCCCCTACTTGTTGGTGCTTGAGCAATTACCGTAGGGCTCTTCGGGAAAAGATTACCATCCTGAACATTTCCAGGAGAGGGCACAAGGGTTCAGAAAACGCTGATTGGCTCAATTTCTTCCGAATATTTTTCAAAGCGTCGTGTAGAGGATGTTGGACTTCACTGGCAGTTTGTGGGCTTATGCTTTTTGCTATCTGCTATGTTCACACTTGAGCCGAAAAACATGCAACCAAGTTGAAAGTTGGAGTTCTGAGTTGAAAAAGTGGGAGAGGGTGTAAACATCCGTTTTGATTAAAGGCAGTGTTCACGATGAAAATCGTTTTTCCGTTTTTTCGCCTATCTTGAAAACGGCCCCATGCTGATTCCAAGGATGTCTCTGAAATCGTACAAGACCTTCTGAGAACGGAGTTATGGTCCCTTAAAAATTAAGCTAAGGAAACATGGTGGACGAGTTGTCCGAGGCTTGTAACTTCCGTCTTTTGCAGCCGATGTATGCGAGCTGACCTGAGTAAAGAGAGAAGTTGAGAATGAATTGAAGAATGGGGCTAATGATTGGAAATCATCGCTCATCTCACGATCTTGAGCATTCATTTTTTCACGTCGGTGGACGTGTTTTGCGCTTTTGGGATTTGCCTTGCGCTCGAAGTGGCAATTTCGGGCTCTTTTGGAGCTTTTCGTGGCTCCTTTTCATGCGTTCTTTCGACGTCAACGTTACAGTGTACCCTTCCACTACCCGTTCCTAGTGGAAACTGGAAAACATTTTTTTATCGTGAACACTGCCTTTAAATTCGCTGCTTGACTATAAACTGGATGCACGGAGGTGGGGGTGATCAGTTGGGAACAAGGGGTGGCGTACAGTTTGGGAAGGAGGTGGTTTGAGGTAATCGTGTTTTTTTAGGAGTCGTCTTTTTTGAAAGCTTGAAAAACTGCTCAATTGTATTTGAATTGTCTGCGCGCAGTTGGGAAGAAATTTGAACGGTTGGAGAGGGAGAGATGCCAAAGATGGAGCAGTTTTTCAGGAACGCTTCCAAGACAGTCTGAAAACGTGCGTTTAATTTGCATTTGTCCACGTAGTTATCCTTTATCTAAATTAGGTCAAATACTAAACACACTGTGAGGCACGCCAGAGGGTACGCCGCGAACCCTGAGAAAGTTTGCCTTGGCTGTGCCAGGATAGTAAGGCAACCCTCAACTGTGCTGCTATAGTTACGCGTTAGTATAGCAGCGACTCCGCAATCATCACTGTGCCGATACGATTCTGTTGCAGTGCTTTGAGCCTCGACAACGCCACGACATTGCCACGATAGTACCGTAGCGGTACCGCGTTAGAACCACACCGGCTCCGCGAGGATGCATCAGTGAGCCCGCGTCGACTACGATGCACTGTCCTGTGTAGTTTCGCCTTTTCAATCACCCAAGTTTCATTACACACGTCCCGTATCTCCTTGCCCGCAGTAACGGGGATACCCTCTGTTCCTATTAGACAGAGGTACTAACAGCCGTAGGAGCGCATTTTGTTCGTAGGCCTCGCCCAGTTGTACTATGACTCATAATTAATTTCATACGAGTTACCCTCAGTTTGTAAAGGCGCAGCCACCAATCCAGAGCCGCAGCGGCACTTTCGCGGAGCAGCTGTGGTGCCTGTAGGAACCGGTGTGGCTTTATCGCGGATCTGCCGCTGCAATTTCTACCAGAGAAGTGGCGCGACTGCCACGCTCGTTAGAAAATAACCACCTAAAGTAGGAGCACAGTGAGCTTTTGATCTCTTTGAATGAATCTCGAGTGCTCACCCTCTTAACTTGGATTGCGCGATACTTTGAATTTTGTGAATGGAATTGAAATGCGAAGCGAATGAATGACTACTGCATATTGCGAGAAAGGTTGACATTCGAGAACCTCGAAAAATTACAAATCTTTTACCACAACATTCTTATTACCAGTGTTCAATAGAATGCTCTTTAATTTTTAGTACCAGTTTTCAATAGAATGCTCATTCCGGTGCCCTTTTTTATATCAGGCATTGTACCAACGTAAGAGGTTCAACTTCTTGTGGTATTATTGAAACACCATTTCTAGTCTGGTTATTGAAATACGAAATAAGCATGAGAACAAAGTATTTTTAGCCGGTATTTTTAGAACCTTTATAATGTTTTTGTACAAGTTTTTTATTTTGCCGTTTGTCGATTGCCGTTTGCCGGCCATTTTTGGACAAATTTCGTCGACTTCCAATTGCCGATGTTTCAAAATCGTTTGCCGCACATCCCTGGTCGCACAACTTCCGCGAACCTCGTGCCTGCTGCTAATAAGCTGAGAATCTGCCACAAACTTCGAACCAACCGCGAACATCTCGTCTCGCAATCTTCAGTTTTAAAGTTCGCGGCGCCTTGAATCTACCGCAAATCTGCTCCGAATCTGCTCAACATACTGAAGGACCCAGATTGGCCGCGCTGAATACGAAGCACGAATTTGCGACTACTGGTGCCCCTAACGCTCCCTCAGAAACTCGGTTCGGGGATGGTCTACTGCATCAGTCAGGCTCCGTCCATACGTGTCGAGAGCGTGCGATTACGCAAATCGATGGTCATCGTGGGCATACGATTCGCTAGCCGCTCACAGGCGCTCCTTCTTGCGCGCCCTGGCCCGCTCGCTCTCGCGCGCTTACGCCAGCACCACGAAGCAAGCAGCAAGTTTCTAGCTTACTACTCCATCACTAAAGCAGGTGGCATTAAACCTGTAGCAAAACTACTGCTCTTGTTTTCCATAGTCCCATCACGGAACTCGAAAACCGTGGGAAATCATCGGCCGTGCCTCAGGGAACGCTAGCCCAAAGAACTGTCTTCCTATCTGTGTTAGAAGCATGAACGAGAAGAAAAGGGTTACGAGAGAAGAGAGAATTTCGGAGAAACTAGGTAGTATTAGGTTGATGCAAAAGTTTCCGGTTT
This sequence comes from Aplectana chamaeleonis, assembly GCA_029168955.1. Taxonomy (NCBI): domain Eukaryota; kingdom Metazoa; phylum Nematoda; class Chromadorea; order Rhabditida; family Cosmocercidae; genus Aplectana; species Aplectana chamaeleonis. The sequence continues at coordinate 111,845 of JAPDOI010000663.1, forward strand.
TTCACGACTTTGCACAAAAAATATTTATTTCAAAAACAAACAAGGCTCGGCTCACCCAACAAAATAATTTCCATGACATTCAAGGATCCTTCGCCACCGATTGGGCAGATAATAAATTCTTGACGCGTAGAACGCTGGCTGTTTCGAGTTGAGGAATTCTTCTAAGGCCTTTTTGACTTCTTCATCGTTATTGAACGGTTTTCATCCAGGAAGTGCTGCATCGAGCAGAACAGATTACATTCGGATGGGGCAAGGTCTAGGCTATATGAAGGGTGAGGCAGAGCTTCCCAGCCCACGGCCAGCAGTTTCTGATGGGTTATTCGAGATTAGTGTGGCTGACCATTGTCGTGAAGAAGGCGAACAGTGCTCAACAGAAACTGCTGGACCTGGGCTGGGAAGTTCATCCTCGCCCTCCGTATAGCCCAGATCTTGCCCCTTCCGACTACCATCTGTTCCGCTCGATGCAGCACTACCTGGATGGGAAACAGGTCACTAACGAGGACGAAGTTAAAATGGTCTTTCAAGGATACTTCGACTCGAAGCAGCTAGAAATCTACGCGTCGGGAATTCATCATCTGCCCAATCGGTGATGAAGGATCCTTGAATGTGATGGAAATTATTTTGTTGGGTGAGCCTTGTTGGTTTTTGCAATAAATGTTTTTTTATTCAAAGTCGTGAAAGGTACGGAAACTTTTGCATCAACCTTATATTTTTGAGAAGATCCTTAGTGGGTTCTCGGCACCATGAACCTGCTAGAATCCTGTCATTAACCGTTCAGTAATCAAGGCGCGGCGCCAAGAACAAGTTTCGCGGTTGGTTCTCGGAGCCGTAAACCTGCATTGAACCTAACGACACGGTGCCTTCAACTTGCCGAGTCATAGCGTGATAGGCGATGACTCGGAAGGTTTACGGCAAATTTCAACAGCGAACAGGGCAGCACGAATTTCCAAGTTCAAAGGAGACCCCCGCACCTCTTACGGACCGATCACAACAATACCTTATCCAGGGAGGGAGAAAGAGAAGCGGCATACGTTCACGCACGCATGCGATGGACATGAGTGAATTTCGCATCGAAATAAAGTTTGAATACATGATGATTACTTTGGCCATGAGTGCGCGTACTATGGCTTGCATTACCCCTTTAATGAAATCGGGCTCGGTCCCCTAACCCATATTTGTATAAGGATGAGAGCACAGAAGGCACACGGCCTTCTCATTTGCTATTTTTCTGTTAAAGAAAGTGACAATAATTTTCTAAGATACCCTGCAATTCAATCGCTGGTGGACTTTAGGGACGAAAAAACATCTCGGGTTGTTAACAGCCTCCAAACCAACCCTGTGCATCCTCTATTTCGGAGCCAAATAATACAGTGTTTCTTCGCACTTTCGTGCGGAACGGTATTTGGGACAGCGAGAAAATGTGGAGCAGAGGGAAATTCTCCGACACCAAAAAATTTATAATCACCGGAAATCGTGAAGTTCAAAGGCGGCCTCAGTATCGGTGCTCCGCCAAATATGGATCGGCAGCCCTTCACAATTAATGAAGGGCACCAAGCTATGTATACATACGCTCCATTTCCGTTTCTCGGATGATGGGTTATAATGGCTTTGCTATAATGACATCCGTTCAGATTGATTCTCACGAATTCCGGCAGGAAACGCATGGTGACGTCTAATCTGTGGGTTTCGGCTCCTATCAGTTTCACACCTTTTCCTCGGCGGGCTGCACCCATTCTGATTTCTTCGTAGCCATCGCTTGCTGCCGTCTTCTAGTGGCACTGCGTCTCGTTCCATGGGAGATATGGCAAGAAAAAAACACCTGTTTTTTTCGGGACAGCTTCGACTATCTCGATTAGGATTCTTCTAAAATGTTGTCTCGCTCGGAGCATTTTTTGTTACTGACGCCTGTTATAGCCTCAAAAGTTAGGTCTCTCTTTTTTCTTTCTTTTTTTTCTTTTTCATTTGACACGTTCCTATTTATCAGTCCACATCGCTGAAACTTAGCTTTCCCTAACTAATCTCTCCAAAATTACGATTCATAAAAACATGTGTTTTGTCAGCGCATGCTTTGAAGATAACGATGTCCATGCACTGTGAATCACGTATCAGCTATAGCTTTTCCCAGATAATTGGATCCGGGCAGAGAGGGAAGCAGAGCTCTCGATCATGTTTACCCTCGTTATTGAAAGTTTCATCAAATTATGTCCTACCGCCCCCGCGGCCTTCTCCGCCTTGGTCGGAATATCGGGAAATGACTGTGTAGTTTCTGCTCAAAACATTTCAAGAATTTCTTTAAATTTTCGTGTAGCTCCTTTAAAAATAAGAAATTGTTCACCTTTTGGGTGTGCTCCGGTTATTGGGCATTTCTCCTGATCTGTAGTTAGATGCCCCACACGGAAAAAAAGGGTATGGTTTCTTTGGCTTCGATCGCTCCACCCTGTTTTGAAGGCCGATCCCAGATTAACGGCATGGTCGTTTCTCCACCACCGCCTACACGAAATTTATATCCTCGACCGAATTATTCTTTTCTTTGTCTTATAGAGGGCGTCATCCTCCTACACCAGCTTTATTGAGTAAAGTTAATACACCGTGCAATAACGAGACCTTCGAGGAGCGAAAGGGCCTCGCAGTGTCTTCGGCGTGGCCTGCACGTTTTGAGATTGCAGTTCAACGCAGGCTGTAAAGCCGTAACCAATAGAGGATTTGGCAACGCTGATCCTGCCGGGTCGGTTTGTTAAACCTGCTGAGCCGTAGATTAATGGGCTCCAACTCGGCAGGTTCGCGGGAGATTCACAGTAACTTTTATCAGAGGTGCCGAAGGGAACTTGAATCAGAGTGGCCCCTGTTTCTCTGAAGTTGCAACGCAGTTGATCTCAAGTACGTACATAACTCAATAGCAATCGATTTCAAGAACATTTTCAAGCCACTTCTCTCACGAACAAGAAGAAGTCGCTTCAAAATTTCACCTGGTCGCCCGAAAACTAGTTTGCGTGCTGGATTTCTTACTTCTTGTGCAGGAAAAATGCTTCACTGAAGCTCTCAAAGAATATATCAGTGTCGATGGCACAAAATCAGTTCAAACGGCATGCTGGAAATTTAAGTATTACTCACCAGTTAGACGTCAAAGTAGTTTGGAGCGTTTCCCATATATTTTTTCATCTAGTTTTTTTATAACTTTTCTAGCACAGTTCATATTCATGTTTGTTTGTTTTCTTCTGCTTATAGTGTTATTTCATTTCGACCATTGTTATTCAGGAGCCTAATCCAACTTTAGGTGTAGAACTTGATATTATAGTCCGCCCACCGTGTATGGCAACCCTGCCAACCGCGAGATCTCAGATCGATCAAATAAGTGAGAAACTACATGGAAAAGGTCGGCCCGGCCCCGGATATCTTTAAAGCATTATCAAACATTTCGCCCCGAATAGGGAACCAAAATCTTTGAAAACGGAAGCATTGGTTTCTGTGGCGAACCTCAAAGCCAAAATGTACAAATACAGAGCTCTTGGTTCCCTTTCCGGAGCGGAGTGTGCGGTTAAGATTTTAAGGTATTGTGGGCGTGGCCGACTTTTCCCTGTAGTTTCTCACTTATTTGAGCGAATTGAGATCTCGCCATTGGTATGGTTGATATCCATGGTGGGTGGACTATAGTATAATATTTTACCCCTGAGGTTGGACTGTGCCTTTAACGATTACCTTACGCAAACGTAATAAACATAAACAACATAAACAAATGAAAGGTTTCTTACTCTACAGCACCCATCTCATGTTGTCCCAGATAAACCGAAGCATCTTGCTTCTCATTGGCAGAGTAGCTGGTCAGCAATTCTATAATTTGATCTGTGGTATGATCATCGACAAATTAACATCATTGCTGGTAGCTGACAAACCTTTTCACCTGCTCTACTCTTGATTCTTTGTTCCGATTGGGTCTTGATTGCCTCCATTGATGTAACTCGTTTTTCTTTGCTCGAACTAGAAGAGAAAATAGTCTAATTATATATACCCAACTTTCAATTGATTGACAATTTTTTTGAATTTTCTGATGTTTTATTTTTTTCAGAAATCATCCTCTTCTGTCTAGTTGTCATTGTTTGACGAATTCGTTTTTATTACGGTCTTAAAAAGAGGTTGATAGATTGTATTGTGCGCTCAAATCGAATTTGATTGCCTCGTAATCTTTGAGAAAAGTTGCAGTCTCTTATAATAACTGTATCCATTGATACTCGTCTCGATGATTTTGCCTTCTGATCTTCACATGGGTGAGAACAACTCGATAGATAATGTCCGTGCAAATCTTGTGGGCATTGTAATGGTAAGGATAATCTGTTGGCTTATGGAAATCGGTAAGGATTAAACCATTGTTGGTGTAGAGAACGGAGCCATCCCGTTTTTTTCACGACTCGCATTTGCGTTTTTGTGATCACCACAGCAACTTCAACCATCGTTTTTGCTCGTCTTTAGGAGAATCTGTTTCTCTCGCCGTGTAAAATATAGACTACGCCGTGAGACAACTAATAAACTTTCCGGAACACCGGTTAGAAACCTTAGGGATGTGGGTGATGAGGGGGGGGGGTACATCCTGGCATTGTGTATTCCCTAGGAGATTCACATTTTCCACTTTCCATCTGCTATTCTGACGTTGTGCGATATTGAAGAAATGGTCTTCCGTTTTCTTGCATGACGCAGGCATGAAGGGCCACTGTAAAGCCCCTTTCATAGTTTGCCGCCGGACGTCGGACAACTCGTTATCAAGTTTGATGAGTCAAGATAGATAAGATGGATAGGATAAGGTAGATAACACATTAGATAACGACTCGTCCGACGTCGGTCGGACCAGCGTGAAAGAGGCTCAAGAGCCTCATGAAAATGAAGATGAAAATAGTTTTCGAATTTCCCAGAAACTGAAAAAGTTCGCCCTTATTGTAATATTAATGTAAAAAAACCGACGAGCCTCGCTTTATACGATTCCTGAACTTAAATGTGGCGTGCTGTCTCCGACCATTCCCTTGACGGCCATTGAGGAAATGGGCGGAGCGGGCATGTCACATTTAAGTTTGGTAGCCCGGTAGCTATAGAACGACTTATGGGCTCGCTTTCGGTCTTTTAGACATTAATGTTGCACTGGGACCGAAACTTTCAATAGAAACTGAAAGACTGTTTTCGTCGTTAACACTGCCTTGAGGAGCGTGAAAAACCGGCAGTACAAGGCGTAGCCATAACGGACGAGAAAATTTGAAATAGATGGGGAGGAAAAAGAAGCTTAACAAGTTCACACAACCATCTTTTTCAGTTTGCCATGCACTGTACTGTATAATGATCTGGAAATCACAGTCCGGACATCTTTGTTTAAATCTGATCCCTAGCAAGCATTATATTGAAGGATAGCGCTCTTCACCTGGTTCCTAAACAACTATAAAAGTTATTCCGAATGAAGATATCAGAAAAGGACGCTAAGAACGCAAAAAGGCGTCCCCAAGCGTATTCTGGCTAAATCCTACAAGCGGTAGTATACTGCTACTGGTCGCGCATTCCAAAAAGATTTGTGCGTTAGCCGTTTTGTTTAGATGAACTCTTAATAGTGAGATATTCAAAATAAAGGCTGTACTTCTATGTTTCATTTATCTTGTTTAAATAAACTTCTAGCTAGGGTGTACCTTACTTAAATGGAGACTGCAGTTTCGATTTTTTTTGTCCTTTTGTTAATATGTGTTCTTCATAGAGGTACACTTCAAATAGGGAGTACCTATGACCGAGAAAATATGATATGTGAGCCCTCGTTGCGACGTTTGCACCAGCGTGCTCCTGAGGGTCCTCCACGCCCTCCCACCGTGACTGGCTCTGCCTCTGCGCTAGGTGGTTTGTGTATGTCGCTGCGGAGAACGACTTAGTATAGCATGAGCCGAGCGGTAAATGAACTCCATAAGCCTGTATTGTATGAAAGATGAAAGAGTTTTTTGATTTTTCTAATGAATTGTAAATTCCACAAACCTAAAACTGCTTCCTCGAGGTGCACTAATTTGGTTTCCGTTTGTTCTTTATCATGTTTGTCTGTTCAAGTGGCATTACTCACAACACGTCGATGGCGGAATATACGTATGTGTCTCTGAAAATTGGTGCTTGAGCGCTGAATATGTACCTACACTCTATTTCGGAATGAAATGCACTTCTCCCCACGGTGTGTGTATGTGTGCGCGCGTATGCTGCCCCCATCTCGCTACACACTCTAGCTGGCCCCTCGCTCCGCCAAGGTTCACAATAGTCTGAGTGCACTGCGTTTTGAAGAAGAGCGTACCTGCGTTCCAGAGTATGTCAACAAGTAATCGCAAAACGAAAAAAAAAACCAAGTACCCGATGTATCAGACATTTTGGTACGAGAGATTTTTTCACAGATAGAATTTTTCCTAGAAATCGCCCAAGAAATCTCACAAGGGAAAGGCTCGGGTGCTCGTGCGGTAGCCTATTCGTACTAACATGTCTACGATGCCCTCGTTTTCTCAGTCTCAGCACTAGCGGTCAGCAGAGGATGTGTCATTCCTGGTTTATGTTCTTCGGGCGTGAGTAATAGCCGTGCAATTTACGCCGATTTGCCCGCCATTCATTCTTGCTGGTCATGTCAGTCGATCGACACCAAGTCTTCCCTGTGTTCTTGTCCTGGAATCTTAGCTGAAACTTCTTGACTTAATTGAGAACTTACCTTCGCAGACTTTGTTGCAGAATTTCCTGCTATTTCCGTTTCATTTTTTTTCAAAAAGTCCAATGTTAAATCGTGCAGTTGCACACGCTGTAGCCAGTAAGCAAAGGTACGAATTTCTAAATATGTATTAATAACCTATTACTATGTTTACCGTGTGTGCCTGTGCAAGCCTAGAAGCTCCCTGCATCTCACAGTTGAGGCCCCACTTTGACCCGCACTGCCATGGTGGTGTCGCCGGAGATTCCAAAGTTGATTCCTGAGCGTCCTGCGCGGTATGAAGCTTCTTAATCCACCGCTCGCTCCGCTCGTCGCACGCTTGCGTTGAGGACTATGAAATATGCCTGATGTATGAGGCCTTCTACTCTCGCAGTTTTGGATCATCACACATGTCAACTTTCTGTCGAAAGAGCCGTTCAACGTTCTCAAATTTAAGGTGTGTAGCATCCGTAAGGGGCTCCGTATTTTACATTTCACCGGCATCGAATGTGTCTTTTTTGTCAGAACATCGTTATCAGCAGTTATGTTTAGCCATGATACCCAGCCGCTACTGACGGTCGGTCCAACTAGAGAGCTGATTAGAAATGCCCCAAAAATTTTCACACCGTCTCAGGAAAATTTTAGGGACTGTTTCAGGGCACATCTGGTTTTTTGTCAGTGGTTACTCACTTTGAATTGCCAAATAATTTTTTTTCTTCGTAATGGAATAAAATTTTTGGTTGGAAATCGGTTGGAAACTCCCTCTGTTTTAACCCGTCCCTAATTTAGCCTCCTCTCTTTCAGATAAGGCTGCAGATTAGAGCTCCAGGGTGCTCGAGTAGAGGACATACTCTGACATTCGCTTGAGAGTTGCCTCGATGAAAAGTAAGAGTCGCCTCGTGACATCGAGGCAACTCCCGCCAAATCGTCTTTGGCGTAGCCTCATTACGGTGAAATTGTAGCCCTAGCTGGGAAGAAAGTGAGGCGACTCTAGTGACAGCCCGATGAGATGCCGTGTCGCCTCACTCTAGCCTCACTTTCGCCTCACATTCTTCTCACACTACGGACTCGGTGGTGAAAATGTCGCCTCACATTCTTCTCACACCAAGGATTTCGTAGTAAAATTGTCACCTCACATTGTTTCACACTGCGAATTTTGTCGTGGAATCGCGGATTTTCCTATTCCTATGCATATCGCTTCGCGTTCCTCTCACAGGAGAAAATTCATTGTAGATCATTTTTAATTGATCGAAACTATCACTTCAAATAACAAACAGCGGGAAAGTCACTACGAAAACAACAAAGGACATCAGAAAAACTTCGAAACTATAGCAATTGTTCGTCTTCAACTAAAGGGTAAGAGAATACCACATCCTTCCACGGTGTTTGGAGCACATTTGACCACACTCAACATCAGAATAGGGAAAAAGTCACACAGCAATGGTTTGCAGGATCATGGCAGCGCTAAAACAGTTCGCTAAAAACAAGGGAGATAACAATTCCTTGAATAACCATAATCTTCACAGAAAAGGGGTTATACGCAAAGACATTCACACCATCAGTATGAGGGATTTGAAGCAAAAAAAACCGGTGTCGGAAAACCGTATGAAAATATGCAACTATAGCAAGGAAGATTAACAACTAGAACCGGAAATCCTGATTGCAACCTAGTACATGCTGGTGGAAAAGCTGGTGGAAAAATATTGAGAGTTCTGCGGGATTTTGCGAGAGAAACACGGTTTCTTTCAACTCTCGACAACCTCTCCAAAAACTTCAGAACAACTTTTCAATTTTCCACCTATTCTCGACAAGTTTTCGAGATAATTTGGCTACTAATTTTACCTGAGAGCATGATCACTTCTTGTGAGAGTGAGTTGGTTTGCGGAAGTGAGTTTCTCAATCTGGGGCAGATTTTACAGAAAAAGCGGAGTTCAACATTATTAGGTGCGCTTTTTGAAGTGTTTCTGGCGATTTTTTAGGGTCTCTTCTCACCTAGGCATGAATCATTCATAATAATCTTAGATTTTCCATACAAAAATTTCAAGGCCACCCCATCGGACGCTGCCTCCAACAGAGATAACACAGGAACAGGAACACAAGGGAAGGGCACTTAGAAAAAGAGGCCATTCAGAACGAAATGCAACTTTTTAGGATCACATTTTGAAGAAAATCCATAAATAAATGAATCACACGCCGCGATGCGCCTGTGAGTCCAACGCTGAAAACGTTTATAACTCCGTTCAGAGAAACGGAGCGCAGTTACATAAGAAGGTCAAGATCAATTTTTTCTGCAAAAATTACTCTTAAGAGTTCCATTTTGTACGGAAAAGCCACCAAGTGTGCGATTAATACCTTGCACACTGTGTGACGCTCTTCCAACGACTGCCACTGGCGAAATTCAGATCTAAAAATATTTCACGATTGTGAAAACTGGTGTTGTGTAGGAATCCCAACTCTCCGTGCGCGGATTCTATACCTCCGCGTTCCATACCGGCCTCTATTCCTTTAGCCGCATGAGCTCGAGTGTTCTCGAAATATCCTCGTGCACGAAGCTATCAAAACCTAAAAAAATGTAAATGAGCTCAAACTCATATTGATCACGCTAATCACGAAAATTTTCAGACGAATCGAAGACGCGAAAGGAGAATGGGAAGAAGGGAACAAGAAAATAGGGCTGAAAAAGTGCGATTGGTGAAAGGCTGATGGTGGAAAAATTAGCGATGAGCCATATCGATCGTTTTTCATCGAGAGCGGCGTTCGAAGAGAAGTCGCGAGCTGAGGGAACTTTTTTCTGATACTCGCCCCACATTTTCACCACATTTTTCCCATTTTTTTCGGCCATCCCTTCGGCGCGACGTGAGAATAATGTAGAGCAGCCGAAAAAAGTGAGCGAAACCGGCCCCGCCCTACGAGGCGACTCCCAAACGAATGTAGGAGTACGGTAAGCCTTAATTTAGTTGGCAAACTATGTTTGTAAGGCATCTTTCATAGTGGTCACCGCAAGCGCGTCACGCACACGATGCACGGGAAGCGCGGTGGACTATGAAAGTCTTCACCGCGCGACACGCGCGTGACGCGCGTGCCGCTAACACAGAAGGAGTTTCCAACCAGTTTTCAAACATAGCGACGCCTCCCAAACCGCCGGTTTCACTCTCTGAATTATGACTCGCTTGTCTCTTCGAGTCCACTCCAGCATAAACAATTCTTTAACTATCCCACGCTACCGCATACGCAAATGCAAGCCAGGAATTTCTGTGCATGTCACAGTTAAGACCCGACTTTAACCCGCACCGCCATGACGATGCCGCCGGAGATTTCAAAGTTGCTTCACGCTTGTCCTGCGCGTGCCGCGCGGTGAAAAGTTTCATAGTCCACCGCTCGTTCCGCGAGTAGCGTGTGCCGCGCTTGCGTTGAGGACTATGACAGATGCCTAATTCAGAACTGTGCATGGATGCGCTATTTCAGAGAGCGAGTATTTTCCGATTCCAGAGAATCTAGAGGCGTTGGAGAGTTTCTGCCAAGTTTACTTTCTGCCAGTTATAAGATTAAGTATTCAACTGGGCAGAAAGATAAAAGAACTCCCATGAATTCAAATTATGCCTTCCAATTCGTTGTCAACAATTTTTCCTCTTGTGAATGACATTATTGAGTTAGTGGAAACATCTCCCACTTTCCGGCACCGGGGTTTGCGAATGCCATTTCATTTCCAAATGTCTCGATAAAGTGACGCGGACAGTGGGATAGTTTCTCAATCATGGATGTTTCCAGCAGCGATTTATAGCCGTGATTATTCAAGGCGCTTTAGTCTCGCTGCTGTTATTCCTTCCCGTTACTTTGGCCACAACTTATGACAAGGTTTTTATCTTTATGACAGTTTAACCCGCTGTTTTTTTTTTGCATACGGCTATTGTCACAGGCCAAGCGTTCTGGTGAGAGCTCCTCTTTACACACAGTTTATTTTTCGGATAATCATACAGGTTGTTTTTTTCCGGTTTTCGTATGAAAAGGTTTTTTCTCTCAATATGTATGTTTTTTTGAACACAAATTGAATTGTAGAGAATAAAAATACGAACAAACGTTGCTAAAAACAATTTCTTATTCAAACATAATTTCAAACAAGATTGTGATTCCCACATTGAGATCGAGATACTTCAATTATTTCCACGCTGACCTTCTGTGAACCATGTTCTCTTGTGGTTTTATTGAGCGTCGTTGGACTTTGAACCACACATTTCCTCAATACTCTCAATGTTTATGCAAGCAGAAGGAATCCTGTCTTATCCCTTCCAGAATCTCTCATGATTTCATCTCCGGCCTTTGAAATGTTTTCTTTTTTGTATAGATTGAGTCTTCCCGCGCCAGATATCCTTTGAGATTTCTTCACGTTTTCTCTTTCTAAGCAGGAGACTGCAGAGTATGTTGTTGCGGACAAAGTTATTTGTATTTTTGGGTGCGGACAGGGCAGCTAATCTAAAGTTATAGGGGGAGTTCCAAGTTATAATTAAGACACCTTTCAGTTCCGAGAGTAACTGTTCACAGCTTTCAAAACGTAACAAGATCAGATCCATATAACCCAGACGCCGCCGACGACCGGTAGCGAAGCTTACCCGAAGCCAAAGGTGCGGCCCTTTTTCTTTCAGTGGAAATTTTTAAAAAGTTTTGATCGAAATGACTAATCCATTTTATTCGATTATCCCCTTGTCTTTTTCATCTCACTCTTCGAAGATACAGTTTTCTCTCTGCTATTTTCGTGTAACTTGTCTCTATTACCATACGAATGAATTGAACCCTTTGTTTGATACACTTGAACTTTCAGATAGGAGTAGTGCCTTACTAGCAGACGGGTTAAAGGAGAGCATGTTCAAAAAGGTGAGACTTGTAGTTGTGCTCCTTTTCAGGAGCAGAGTTTGTCTCTACTTGTAGTTTGCATACAACATAAAATAGTAAAAAAAAGGCACAAATGCACTAATCCAACTCCAGAGATAATTTCTTCGCCCAAACTCAGCAAGTGGGAGGGCAATTTATCTTGCCGACCCCAAATCTGACATCCATTCCCGGTTCTGCGCAAAAGCACGGCACTTATACCTTGGGTCGGTATTTTTGATTAAGCTCAAACATTTTAGGGTATGTCGCGTTAGGTTTAGTTCCGCTTGGCTACCGTAGCCTGCTTTAAGCGTTCAAAAATTGGAAAACGGGCAACGGAATCATGATCACCACCACGAAATCCGAGACGGAGTTTCAATTAAATCGGAGACCTTGACGTAACTTCAGTATACCTCCCGTAATCTTACGATGAATTGGAAACGGATCTCATACTCGTGCTCAGCAACTCGAAAGGCCCCACAGGCGAGATTTAAGGTGAAAATTTTCTGGATATCTGGAGTCGGGTTAGGGGATAATGCCGAGAAACAACAAGCCTGTCTACAAGTAGGCTACGCTGATGTTGAGTTTCTCCTCAATTTCAAATGCTCTGCACCTTTGTGACGAGTACAAATAATTTTCGACAACTGGATAAAAATGAAATTTCTCGAAAAAAAAGGTAATCCAAGGCCTTTCTAGGTGGAACGTATAACATGCGTCGGAGCCGGCTATGTGGGTGGTCCTACTTGCGCCATGATTGCTCACAAGTGTCCCGATATCCAGGTAAGCATCTTTTTGGTCTTACAATTTTTTTGTAAACAGAAAAAATTCAATGTTCAGGTCACTGTAGTTGACATGAATTTCGACAAAATAGCACAATGGAATTCAGACAATCTGCCGATCTTTGAGGTACGAACTCTCTTACTCATTTTGGACCAGTTTGAAATTCTAATAACTTCAGCCTGGCCTTGACGACATCGTCTTCTCAGCACGTGATAGAAATCTCCATTTCGTCACGGATATTCCAAAGGCTATTCGAGAAGCGGACCTAATTTTTATTTCTGTTAATACACCCACAAAAACATATGGAAGAGGGAAGGTAACCTTTGTTTTCGCTCCTACCAGCCAGACCAGAACCAATGTTTACGTACTATCCGAATGATTTTTTATTTAGGGAATGGCCCCTGACCTGAAATATGTCGAGTCGGTGTCACGCACAATAGCACAGTATGCTGAAGGCCCGAAGGTACGGAAGTTTGCTTTATTAAAGTAAATACCTTTGCTTCTCTCCCTAACCGTCGGCTAGAATGAATTGGGTTTAGGGAAAAAATTAAAATTCACCTTTAGATTGTGGTCGAGAAAAGTACGGTGCCAGTGCGGGCCGCTGAAAGCATAAACTGCATTCTCAGAGAAGCTCAGCGCAACGATCCCCGTCTTTCCTTCCAGGTATCGCCTCGTTCCGATTTCTGCGAAGAATTTGTGTAGTATTGACCGTTAAGGTGCTGTCGAATCCCGAATTCTTGGCCGAAGGCACTGCCATTAGGGATCTGTCGAATCCAGACCGGGTCTTGATAGGAGGAGAAACTTCACCGGAAGGTAACGTCGAATGATGATGTTAATGCCACAGAGGAACAGTTAGGGAGGGTTTTGCCGAATGAAAGCGAATATGAGACGGGTGAATAAAACATTCTGTCGAAGTTGGGCACGAGCGGCATATTCGTTGATCTAATTTTCTTTTCGCCTGTTAATAGCTGTAACAATCTGGTATATTCAACGAGGAATGTTTTGTCGAGCCGGTGTAGCTTGCGTCTCTGCGTGCCTACCCTCTATTTCGGGGTTATTTTAGTTTTGCTTCTTCGCGGGCGTGTGCGGAGCAGGTTAGAGACAGCAAGAGAATGTGGAGGAGAAAGAGACGCAGCTCACGAGCGCGCACGCACGCGATGGACATAAGGAAAATTCGCATCGAAATGGAAAGTATGTATGCGGCGCGCAGTAAATGCCTTCGTCAGAAAGCACCGACCTGACGAGCCTGCGCTGGTCATAAGGTTTGGGGCGTTCTTAACGAGCTCTTGATCTCGATCGTCGCGAGCAGCGAGCGGGGGTTTGAGGTGGTGGCCAACGTGCATCAACACCCGTGAGGAGGGGGGAGAAACGGGAGAGGAGCGAGGTTCCTGATTGGACGCAACAACCGGGGGCCAGGGAACCTCGCTCCTCCCCCGTTTCTCCCGCCTCCTCATGGGTGTTGATACACGATGGGCACCACCCGTGGTTTGTGTCGAAGCATTCTTGTCACCGGTTTTATTTCGCTATAGCCCACCTCCCGCTGGTGGTGATAATCAAAACCGAGAGCTCTTTGGAAACGCTCCAGAGATTAGATCCATGAGCGGCAATTATAAGCACCTGCTTTTCTGCTGCTCTTGCTCGCATCCTTGTTTCCAAGCGTAGCGTAGAAGTCGCACATGACCGCGCATTTTATTCAATCATGTACGGTCGCCACGGATCGCACTGGCACTTTTGGTTCGCTCCTGTCGGCGCAGTTCGCCTTGGGGCAAACTCGGTGCACGTATTTCATAATGTGAGTGCACCGAATTGCGCCAACGTAAACTACGCGGACACGAAGGAGCCAAAAGTGCTAGTGCGAGAAACCTGAACAGGCAGCAGCGGTTGTTTATCCACACGTCTTCCACCATATTTTTTACAGTGGAGGTGCTCTACAAATTCAATTATGTTTTAGCGTAGCAACTTCATAAGTATTCGGCGGAATAAACGGTATGGTCTCAGGCCCCCTTCAGACTTCGTTGAAAAACCTGCAGAGTCCGAATGAGTTCGGTTGCCCCCAGCGCCAACCAGTTCCTCTGCGAAACACGCAATTGATAGTGACGATTATCACCTCAGCTGTGAATCGGAACGTGTTTGGTGGCTATTTTTTCTTGTTTTCAACATGTCTCTGTCTTCAACTCGTAAACCATTTTTAAGAATCATCATTGAACAGATGGGGTGAGGATGATTTCGGTTGGGACGCAGCGGGACTCAGTGGGACTCAGTCGGTGCATTGGCCCCGGCCTTGTACGCATGAGAACCATCAGTATCGACCGGGGCATTGCGGTGGGCATCAGACGGTCGCAGTCGCGTTCGGTGGGTTAATTTTTTTTGCACCCGTCTCCCACGAATTCGGTGCATATCGACTCGGTGGGACTCAGTAGATCCACCGACTATGACGGGGGATCCAGCTGTCTGTTTAGGAGAACTCTGCTAGTGCTATCTGTGTCGAGAGTTGGATACCCACCCTCGTAGCAGTTTCAAAGTTTCTGGCTGCCTTGGAAGCCGGGCTACCACCGCCAACTAACCCTCCGAAGCACTGGACAAATCTCGCTGGTTGCGATTTCCTTTGAAATACTCCTACTTGTGCTCATGTCAGTCATCTCGACGTTTGTTCCTGAGCGAAATGCAGTCTGGCTCCCCCCTCCCCCCAATTATCATCGCATACTGGAGCCACTACTGTAATCGGGAAATAGTGTGCTCTGTCCCAAATTGCGTCTTCTAGCAGTCAAAAAATCACTGTCGACTACGACAACGACTTCCCTCTCTAACTCCTCACAACATGCCTTTCCTTACGGTTTTTCAATTTACGTGTTCAGGCGCTGCTGCCGTCGCGGAACTGGTGAGAGTCTACGAGAACTGGGTGCCGAGGGATCGGATTATCACCACGAATACCTGGAGTTCGGAGTTGTCAAAGCTGGTTCGAATTACTGTTTTTTTTAACTGACTACTCCTTAACGTGCTACGACTGAAGTATGAACCCATTTGCCTTCATTGGAATTACCAATCTTTTTTTAGGCTGCCAATGCGTTCCTAGCGCAACGAATTTCATCCATCAATGCTATATCTGCAATTTGCGAAGCGACCGGTGCGGATGTGAAGGAGGTTTCTCATGCCATAGGTTTTGATTCGAGAATAGGAAACAAGTTCCTGGAAGCTAGTGTTGGTATGTGTAATGACTCTCTTCATATAAAAATACAGTCCGGAGAATGCGAAACTAATTTCTCCTGCACTTACTTTGCGGAGATGTCCAAAGAATCAAACGGAACACTCAAAATTACAGGATTCGGTGGCAGCTGCTTTCAGAAGGATGTATTGTCGCTGGTGTACATAAGCGAATCGCTTCATCTCCAGAAGGTTGCCGATTACTGGATGGGGGTGAGTGACTTCAATGTGCCCAAACTTTCAGTTATAGAATTACGCGAGACTGAAAATGGACCTGCAAGGACGGCGAAGCTTTAAAACTGAGCAATTAGCGTTTCTCCGGATTTCAGGTGATCGAAATCAACCAGTGGCAAAGACGAAGATTCTCCGACAAAATCATCGCCGAGTTGTTCAATACCGTTACGGACAAGAAGATAGCCGTGTTCGGCTTTGCATTCAAGAAGAACACTGGCGACACTAGGTCAGACTGAATCCCTCCATAGAAAACGAGGAACTACGAAATAAGAGAAGTTTCCAGAGATTCGTCGGCCATCCACATAATCAGTCATCTCCTTGAAGAGCATGCCCAAATTTCCGTCTACGATCCAAAGGTTCTGTAGCGTTTTCTGCAGCTCTGTTTTTGATTATATTCACTCGATTAGTGATTCACTCTATTTCAGGTCTCAGAAACGCAGATGAGGTGGGAATTGGAGCAAAAGTCACCGAAAGAATTGGGTGAGGCACGTCGTATATGACCTACGACTGCATTCTCTTTACGAAGGTGATATTTCAGTGTCTAAGCTGGTGACAGTTCACGATAATCCTTATTCTGCGGCAAGTGATGCACATGCCATAGTCGTCTTGACGGAGTGGGACGAGTTCAAGGTAACATTTCGAAACTGCTTGTACGCGAGTCGCTTAGATCTTTTTAAAATTATCGTTTTACCCCAGATCGTAGATATTTTACTCGAAGCGTAAGAATTGTCGTCAGCGGTGCGATCGTAGTCGTGTCCGATCACTTTCGACTTGTTCCCCTTCTTCTGTCGACTGATCGCCTGGACAGCTTATGTTGAAGGCACAGTCCAGCCTAGACATCGATTTTCAGATTTTGTGCTCAAATTCGAGATTTTTACGCTGATCACAATGAGCTCCAGAATCGTTTAGAACCCACAACGAACGGAGTTATGGCCCCTCAAATAGTGAACTTGGAAAGCAAGAATTTCGTGCACAAGCTTTCTTAGGCCATGTTCTTTCTCGTCATCCACCGCCATCGCACCGGAACACACCACAATACAAAGCTGAACCGATAGTGAATTAGAAAACATGGATTTTGATCAGAATCCATCACGCGTCCCCTACCTATCAACCTCCGCTGGGCGTTGCCCATTTTTCTTCTCAGGGGGCGTGGGCAAGTTTTCTCCCGCTTTTCTCTCCTATTTGAGCGGGTTGAGATTTCGAGCTTGGCAGGCTTACTATACACAGCGGCAAGAGTTTGATATCAAAATTACCCTGAGGTTCGACTGTTCCTTCAAAATTTCTTAATAAGAGTCGCCCGTTTTCCTGGTGACATGTCAGACACGTTAGAGCACGTATCCTCCCGCCAGAATGAGTGAACAGGTCGTAAAGAACTCTCTACACGCCAGTTCATTTGCATCATTTTTTCTTACCGTTCTGTTTTTTTTTTGCGAGACTGGATGCAAACCCTTTCCCTAGCAATTCGTTCAAAATTATGGACTCATTATTTCTGTATCGTGTTGGTAATACATATAGCACAAGACGGAATGCTCTGCGATCAGGGGCCTCCTAAACAGGCAGCAGCGACCATTCATCCATATGTGTTTCATCACGTTTGTTGATGTGGACAATTAAAGAAAAATACTCTCTTTTTGGTTCCGTTTTTGTATGTTTGTTTTAAGCAGTAATAGAATTCTAAGATTTGTAGAAATTTTCTGAAAATTATATCATATAAACCATATACTCGTCAGAATGGAATCGAGACGTCAAGATGGACGTCAAGTCATGACGTGCTCGGCAGTGAGTACAACTTTTTTTCTTCACCCAAACCGTAAAGCGCTCTGAAGAGTAGCACCGCGGCGAGTCTCGCTGCGTCAGGGAAAAGATGGAGAATTGGGGACGCCAAGCAGCGGACAAGGTCAGCATAGTGTCGTGCGACAGCGACGCGGGTACCTCGCGGTGTTTTTGTCGCTGCGACAGCAACGCCTCCCTGAGCAGCGCCGTAAGCGAGCAGCGGCCTAAAATGGTCTTAACCATCTTCATCGCTGGCGTAGAATGCTGCCGTCGATCGATTGATGCTGAAGACATTTCCGTTTCATTCCAACTTTGGTTTTTCGGTTTTTAGTTTTACTAGTTTTTGTTCCAACGTGTGACAGTAGTGATTAATACGACTACCGCAAACTGTCTGCTATTTTCGGTGCAGACATAATCACTTTACTGAAAATGAATTTGTAAAATAGCGAAGTTAGCGTTATCGGCGCTGCGATTCCGCGAAGCCTTGGCGCCAAACGCCGCGTCAGGTTCAGACCACGCCCCAAGCCTCTCGATCGGCGGCGTGCCGCCGGTCCTCGCATCTCTGCACAGCCGTTAAGTGAAGACTATCGGGCAACTGACCTGCAGTTGGCCCAATGCGTGCTGAATACGCACAAAGTTGGGACGTGGAAACACGATGAGACTGGTAGAGCACATCCCAACACGTATGGATGGATAAACGGTCGCTGCTGCGTGTTTAGGTTTTTTGCTGCGATCACACCCTTTGCGAAATGTCTCAAGCGCTGGCCTCAAAAAACCCTTTTAGACTTTATGATTGGTTATTTATTTTCATTTTTATTTAGACATTGGACTACCAAAAAATTTATGGTACAATGAAGCACCCGGCATCGATATTTGACGGACGGCTGATTTTGGATCAGCGTCAGTTGCGAGAATACGGTTTCCGAACATTCGCCATCGGATCGGCACCAGACCAAGCCTACAATCTATTCGGTGATCGAATAGATTAGAGATTCCAAATCCTTCAATAGTTCTTAAAGGTCAGATTTTCACTGCAGCTTATCTCAAGGGCCAGATTTAAGCACGATCATCTCATGCTGAAAGGACCGTTACGCTTTGATTGTTTTCATGTCACTTGTTTCTGTCATAGACTGCTATGTTTGCATGTTGCACATTCCGGTATTTATGTTTCGTGATATAATAAAATTATTATCATATAACCCGATTTTTCAAGTTACAACCTAGAGTCCTCATAGAGTTGCCACGTTACTTCTCAATCAGCGTCGCTATAAGAAATGACCAATATTAAAAGGACTCTTCCTTATCTGCTCCTGATCTTGTCGGAATCCTTTTCTGATTGGCCGAAAGGAAAGTGATTCTTTCGCTTCTTTCTGGCTACAAAATGATACACTGTGGCAATTTTGTTATGTAAAGCCGGTTGAATAATGGCCGGACGATGCCGGTTTCCGGAGAGTCCTCCTATGCTCACCTCTTTGATAGAGTTAACAGAATTAAATTGCAAAGGATCACCTATACTCTGTAAGAGAGTTCAAATGTTCTCATGTATATCACTTCAATCACAGTTCTAAGCCGTTGAAGAAGAAGTTCTTCAGGGGTCATATTCGCCAATAACCCGCCGGGTAGTCGAAGGGTAAATGAGGTGAAATTTCAGTACAAAACGCGCGCTCCACGGCCACCTCTCGCCTCCCTTGGCTTCCCTCGCGACCGCCGGAATTTTTCGAATAGCATAGCTGAAAAATGGCCGCTTCGCGATGGAATCTTTATCTTTTTGCAGTGATATCGATACGTAACACAGTTTGCATTTCCATCTTACATGGTGTAAGATGGGTTGATCTGCTCCTCTGCCGCGCGCGGTATCATCCCTTCCGCTTCCCTTCGACTACCCTCGGCGGGTTGTTGGCGAATACGACCCCAGATCTGTCCATTCGTAGCTACAACGAAGGGTTTCCATAGGGTGATAAACTATATCTCAACGGTCCCAAGCAGAAGTGTAACCAACAGCACCTCGCTTCTCAGAAAAACGGGAGTATGTTTCTTGAAGGCTTACCAGTCGTGCTGTAATGCGTCGAATATGTATTGATCCCCGAGTGCCATGGGCAGACGCGTTACGACTTGTTATTTCTTGATAGCAACCGTGATCGATATGCACGCGATCATTACAACACGATTGGTATGTTAAACTCTGGTACAGCCGTAGTGACCTTTTGATTTCGATTATCACCCGCAGCGGAGCGCTGGGCCTCGGTGAAATATAACTAGTGATAAAGAGGCTTCGACGAAAAAGCCACCGCTCCGCGCTGTGATAACCGAAAACATGATGTCACTTGGAATGAAACAGAGTCTACTTGAAGCCTTCGAGTAACTTGTTTTCATTTTTCTGAGTTCTAACAAACAAATTGAGAAACTCGCGAGCGACTGGCATCTCCAAACAGTCTTGCTACGGCAGCTGCATTCCACATATTGGAGATTCAGAAGTCGCTCAAACACTTTTGTTCGGGATCTGCTCCCCTTCCTTGTTGTTACTGTACACATTTCAATTGCAGTTTTATACCCACGTGAGAAGCATTTCAATGCTAAATTTCGAAAGAATGACTATAGATTCTTTTGGAGCACAGCCTGCTTCGCAAAAAAAAAACGAGAAAAAAGACCAAATCTCCCCGAACCCCCCCCCCCCCAACAAACCGAAAGGTTTTGTTAACACTGATTGATGCATTGTATATACCACATCTGATTGAGAGGACGTCTCAGCCGCGGTTAGCTACGAGGGCATCTAGATGAAACCTCTAGCTTTCGAAGTTTATGCAAAAATTGGTGCGAAAAAATGCTCAGCGATATGAGCAGGGAACAACGTAAGGAGGAGCTGACATAATTGTTAAAAAAATCGCTGTCTTGCTGTTACTCTCGGGAATGCCTTTTCCTGGCACTGGTGGCCGTAAACAGTTGACACCGTGCAGGAGAGTGACCACATATTTTTGCTCATTTCTTGGCACTAACGGCCGTAAACCGTTGACCCGTGCTGTTTATATGGTCACATCCATATATACTGACTTGTATATCTGCTAGTCATTGATATTGGAGTGCTCGCTGCAGAAATTGGGTCGCTGGTAGTCTTTGTTCTTTTATTTTTTATTTTTGCTTTTATTTTGGACTTGTATGCAGCATGATTCTTCACATTCACAGTGATTAGCGGTCTTAATCATTTAAAGGCACAGGACACCCAAAAAATTAATTTTCAGATTTCATGCTTATCTTGGAGAGAGTCACACGCTGATCACAGTGGTATCTTTGAAATCGTCCAAGACCCCTTTTAACAGAGTTGTGGCTGTTCAAAGATGCCTAGATTCTGAGGGTGAAAAATTGGTGGACAAGTTGTCTCACAAGGGAAGTATAAGAAGCGTAGGTCTGAACGGTAGAAATCAAATGTCTTGTGAGAATGTTCACGTCTTACATAGTGAAACAGTGTTGATGACCCGCCGCGAAACATAGACCTGAAGGAGTTATAAGCTCCGAAAGTTTGATGGCCATCGATCTTCTCCTAGTCTACGATTTCCTAGGCGACGACTCTAACAGCATCGACGGCGCGGAGGGAGGGATGGCTGATGGGAGGTAGGCACTATACTTTTACATTTTCAAATTTTTTTCGAATATTCGACTTTTCGAATAACTCGGAATTTTGGAGTTTTTCAGATATTCGACTTTTCGAATAATTCGGGATTTTGAACTTTTCGAATATTCGACTTTTCCGAATAATTCGGGATTTTGAGTTTTCGAATATTCGACTTGTCGAATAATTCAGGATTTTGAACTTTTCGAATATTCGACTTTTCGAATAATTCGGGATTTTGAGCTTTTCGAATATTCGACTTGTCGAATAATTCAGGATTTTGAACTTTCGAATATTCGACTTTTCGAATAAAGTCGACTTTTTCAATCGACTGTCGAATGATTTTTCGAATTTTTTTCGTTCGACTTTTCGAGTAACTCAAAAAATATTTGTCATTCCCACTACTTTCCAGAAAAAGCTAAATTACTTCAGCTACCATATTCTACCTTTTCTGGGATTTAACCATACCGTCGAATACGGAACAAACATCAGAAACATATACGAATTGTTACCTATAAACGACAAATAATGCA
Organism: Aplectana chamaeleonis; assembly: GCA_029168955.1. NCBI lineage: Eukaryota > Metazoa > Nematoda > Chromadorea > Rhabditida > Cosmocercidae > Aplectana > Aplectana chamaeleonis. Next base: position 133,506 of record JAPDOI010000663.1, read on the forward strand.
AACAACTGTTTCTCATTATTTAATTCCCAAAGGAAGTTCAAGACAATGAAATCTTCTCACCATTTAACTTCGATAGGAAGTACAAAAAAATAAAATCTTCTCATCATTTAATTCCGATAGGAAGCACAAAATAATAGAACAAATCTAGCACCGGTTTCACGTATAGCTTCTCTTCAAAAGTATGGATGTTTAGCAATGTTACAATAATACAATAAAAAACATCGGGCAAATTTAGTCTTCCGTTTCTAGCGATAGGTCCTGCTCGTCTTCATAGGTCCCGTCAGATGACGAGGATTGGATAGTGTCGTCATCCGAAGTATCGTCGCTTTCTGTCACATCTTCCATATCTCTACTTCTCGCTGGCTCCATGCCTTACTGATCCTGAAAATAGTTCTCAATTTTTTTCGACTAGCTCCATTTTGTAATAGCCTACCTTCCAATTTCGCTTCTCGAATCCGCATTTATTAGAAGTAGGAGCCGTGCCTTCTCCTCAGATAACCGTCCGCGCCTTTTGTTTCCGAAAATTATACCCGCAGTGCTGAAAGTACTATTTAGAACTTTTCAAAATGAAGGCAACACACTTAGGAGTGCCAACCTGAATATCCTTTCACAATCCACTGAAGTTGTGGGAGCGCTCAGAAAATGTGGGGCGATTCCGCCAGAGATGGGAATTCCGCTTTATGATGCCGCCACCATTGTAAGGGATCGCTATCCAGTTCCGGCCTAGTCTCCGCACATCTTAGGAGCAGCCTGTATTGCTGCAGCTCCATCTGAATGGTAGGCGTTATAGTGTATATATAGTTAATTATACCTGTTATGTTTAGCAGATAGGTGTAAGTATCGTTTTTTTTATACCCTGTTATGGACACGCGTTGACTACCACTTCGGATCGCGTGTCCCACCGGTGGGACGCCCTTTGAAAATCGATTTAAAAAAATCCACCACAAGAAACTACTTCTCGAACCTACACACAGGCCATAAAACGGCCAAATTACTCACCGTCGATTGCGCACCACGCGCGTGCGGTCGCGCAGCGCGTGGTACGCAGTCGACGGTGAGAATTTGGCCGTTTTATGGCCTGTATGATCAATGTCTTGACCAACCCAAGACCTAAATAAAAACCTCGTGGACCATCAGTAGGTCAAGTACAACAACATATTTAGGACTTTCTAAAATCAGTTGGGCTGAATAAGAGGAAAAAACGGCTGCAAAGCAGGTCTAAAAGCACCTAGAGAAGTGTGTTTTCTTCTATTTCTTGCTGTTAGGTTGCTTAGTGGAAACCTATCGTTTGAAACTCGCTTACTTTTCTGAAAGCGTTGGAGCTCAGTTGACCCCGTTTTAATTTTGAGTAACTGTTTCTCGATAACGAAAGCGTCTTGGAAGCTCAAACTCTGACACTGTCCGACCATCGTTGCTAGCTACAATATGGACACAATAAAGAAAGAGGAATTACCCGTGGGACGCTATTGAAGCCAGCGTGTCCCAACGGTGGGACACGTTATACGGTGAAGCAATATTGCACGCGGCCTGAACGTGCAGCCACCCAAAATTAGACGTGGTCGTGAATGGGTTAAACTAGACATTGCGGCTAGAGGTTCATAGAAAACGGTGGGACACAACAGACTAGAATTGCGACCTGAAGAACCCCGTGAAAGCACGAATAGTGCTATCGGAGTCTGACACAACCTCGAACCATCATTGCGTCCAACTTTTTTCTGGCAACCCGCTCCTTATTCACTGCCATTGGTCGATTTTGGGCACAACCTGTGAATTTTGCACCTAAAAACTTTCTCTCTGCCCTTGATCCCATTCTAGCTCTTGAGACCCGACTCTGCAAAAACGATAAAAAGGATTGCGTAGTCTTTGCGTAAAATTACGGAACTATTAGAAATGTTGAGCAGAAAGCGCACCCGTATCAGTCCCGTTCATAAGATCAACGAATGCTCAGAGGACGGTTCAAAGAAATAGAAGCCATATTCAACAAAAACTCACAAGCAAGGTTTCCTCTTTCCTTCCAGATGTCGAGGAAGTGGCAGACGAAGTTGACGGCTTTTTCGATGATAGCGCGCTCCAAAAGTTTGGCGCTTTAGCAAGGTTGGCCTCAGGTTGCACAGGTTCCTCCTCGATCTCGGGATTTATGGTCACTAAAAGAAAAAAATCGCGATTTATGAGAAAAAGTTGAGAATCTAATGAATTGCGTGAAATGGTTAAGTACTTAGGAAATCGACGAAATTATCCTTTGTTTCCTTCCACTCGGCCTTGTTGAGCACGGTATCCAGAAAGCCGAATCGGGGATCGACAAGAGCTGCGAATCTGAGCCATCTCGAGCGAAACGACGGCTGGAAGTAGTGACTAAGCTGCTCCAGCAAGCTTTGTCCGTAGGAGACGCCTCTGCGAGTATTGGCGAGATTTCTGGAAAGAAAGCGAATGGGCAAGATAGAAGATTCCAAAACCGCTCCGAAAACAGTCAACTGAAACTCACTCCTCTGTGTTCGTGATAAGGAGTTTTCCAATAGGAATGTATAGCGAGAGACAGGATGATTTAAAGCAAACCTGAAGACAAGGAGTGAGCAAAACGAAAAAGGATATGAAGCCGAAACGAAATTCAATGAAGTATACCTGATTGACAGCCATCTGTAGAGGTTGCAGGAAAGTCCGTAGGTACTTCAGAATTCGCACGTCTTCATCCTCAAAGGTTGGAAGGGAATATGCCTGCTGCAGCTTTTCAATCGCAGATACCTAATTTTTTTGAGTCCACTTCAATTTCAGATGAGTCGCGATGTTGTTTAACTCACTGTGTCCAGTACTTCACATATCATGAAAAATGTAGAACTCCATCTAGTTTTTGAATCGTTGGATGGTATTGCGTTCGCTAGGAGTCTTCTTTTGAGGAACCTGAATTCACAGTAATGAATGCTACATCGCATGATTTGTTATCAGTATTATACAACCTCCGAAATTTGGCCTTCATTGTCCCGCTATGGTTGAGTTTGGAGACAAAAGATTTGACTTTTGCCAAGGTGCTTGCCACCGATGTGTGACTCCAGTGAAGCTTTCACAGCCAGGTGAATTAGGTGAGCCACACAATGAACACTGAAATAAATTTTAAAATTTTGCACAATGGACAACTAAGGCAAACTGCTTACTATTTGATGTCCAAAATAGACGCGGCTTTAATCATGTTGCTAGCCCCATCGGCGACCAAAAGAAACGTCGTCTACCGATATTTCCATCCTACTCAACGATTTCTTCAATCTTTCCAGCAATTACATCCGAGGTATGGCTGGAAAAGTAAGTACTTCACGTCGAAAACGTGCAGCAATACCAGCATACACACTGATAAACTACTTTTCGCCATTCATTGGGATGACATCCAGAAACACACTTGTCCTTTCTGAGAAATCTTTCGTCGTTATGTGACCTGTGAGAGCCAGAAGCGAACAATTGGCGTTTTTCGAATCCCAAATATCCGCTGTAATCGCAATGGTAGAACCAGGAGCAGATGCAATGCCCTTATTCTTCCTTTCTTTAGACTTTACTTCGTCTTTCATGATGGCTGCCAGGCGTCGCGGGCACGGAACGGGGTAGGAAGGATTGAGTGATTGCAAAACATCTTTGAAGTTTTGCTGAGTCAATATGTTGAACGGAAGGGAAGATCCAGCTACAAGAATGGCCATTTTTCGGTCCAGATTTGCGCGTGTTACAAGATTCATTTTACGTTTGATGATGTCATCCAGTCTCCTTTGACCACTATTTTGACTATGTTCTTGGACTTCGATTCTAGACGATGCTAGCTTAGAAAAGCATTCGGCTTCTTGTTTGTGTTTTCTACGAATGTGTTCCAGGAGATTTGTGGTCGACTTCGACTTCGGTATTCGAAAATCTCTCTCACAAAAACTGCATACGGCTTTTCCTTCGTCTTCCTTCTTGAAAAAAGTCCAGACGGAACTCATTTCTCTGAAAAAGAAAACAGAAGGATGCAGAAACATCGCATATTTTAATATGATTCAATATGACAAGCTTTGGAGACTCATAAGCGCGCGCGAACACACACACACACACACACACACACACACACACACACACACACACACACACACACACACACACACACACACACACACACACACACACACACACACACACACACACACACACACACACACACACACACGCGCGCGCGCGCGAAGCACCTGCTTCCTTGCTTGTGGAAAATGGGTTAGCAGTAACCCGGAAGGAATATCTGTCTGTAACCTGATTCGGAGACAAAAGCGTGGTACGAAAGCGTGGGATATGTGACGTGCAGTGTGGATACGTAAGCAACAAGCCGCACTTTACGAGAAAATAATGAGCTATTCGCGAAAGCTCATTTTAACACAGCTCTGATCAAAATTCAAAAGAATCCTCGAAGGATTTCCATAGCCTTTGATCATTTTGAAATCCTCTGTAATTTCTCCAAGTTTAACCTCGTCCACAGTTGCGTATAACGGATGTTGCAACACGCAAAAATCTTGCTTGGACGCTAAAATCCAGCAGCATCGTGCTTGAACCTAGGGTAATCGTGACTGGACTGCGCGATCCCAGCACGACTATTTTGCAGTTGCGTGCTGCAGTAGCTGCCGTCCGCACCTGCGGACTTATATTCAACTATCTTATGTCTCTGAGCGAGATTCACTGGAAGAAACTTTCATGAACGTGGGCGAGAAAATCAGGATATTCCGTGCGTACCTACACATAAAGTTAAAATTTCCAGTTTCCGCACCAAGCGCGTCCAAACGCATAAAATGATATTTCCCATTTCTTTATCAGAGTCAAACAGGCTGTTGTCAGGATCAAGCGGGATTGCAAAATTTCGCAATGGCTGGAGTCGCAAAAATTTGGACCAAAAATAAAGGTTACGGGAGGGTCGCGAAAATTTCAGGCCAGAAACAAAATAATTAAGTGAAGATATTCCGAAAATTCTGAATATTTTCGGCCAGTAAAGGAAGGACCACCCAGCACTGCAGTCGCTTGCGCCCGAATACTAAACGAATTTTCGGCGTCTGACAGTTGCAGTAATGAAATATAAACTGCTCAGAAATCGCGCTTAGGGGGGGGGGTCGCAAAAAACTTTGTATTTTGGAAGGAAAATTGATGAGGAGGGATACGCCCAGAAGGGTGTTCCAAGATCATTCCCATGGCAAAAGGCTTCCATAGAAACGTACCCACGGCGGCGTGGGAGCCATTCTCAGTTATAATTCGCATCCATGGAAAGCAAATTTGTTCATCGGAAGGTTGCTTGTCCTTCCACGGCGTCGTGGGCGTGGGGACGTTCTTGGAACGCACACCAGATTTCGAAAAAATAAGCAACCCCACCCCGCTTGAACCTGGCTGTTGTGTCCCACATATCGACGACGCCACGCCCCCTTGGTGACCGAAGTTTTGAGAAAAGTCAAAAAAATCGCACCCATCTGTGAACTATATTTTCACAAATTCTGATCCTAGAATTTTCGAAAACACTTGGAATTTCTGTAAATTATGCACAATAAAAAACGATAAGTTTGCGATTCCCCATTTATTGAATGAAAAAAAGACGCCTAGAATCGAGAAAACAACGTAAAAGCCAATCAATACAATTCTCGCCTCGACGCGGGCGTGGCTTTTTATTGGAGAGAGGTTTTCCGAACAAGCCCTCTTATCCACATCTAGCTCTTAGGACTGCTAGTACACTCGAATACGGTCCGATGGGGCTATGCGGAGGGTGGACTTTGATACCGTTGTTGGCCATGTCCATCTTCCGACTGACCCCTCTGATTTTGAAAGCCCTCCTTCAAAGTTTCATCGCGGATCGCTGCAATAGCATTCTTTCGAAAAGAATTGACGGACGACGCGATCACGATCGATACTCATTTCAACAATGCCGTTGTATCGCTTGGCGATCGTACTCATAGATAGACCTAAGTCGTCGTTTATACTTCCGCCGCCGTGCGGCGCGGAGAAGATGCAATCCTGTAATATCGATCGTGCCCCAGCCATGTGATCAATATTAAAGAAATGAGCAGCGCCGCACCGCTCGGGGGCGGGGGGTATAAACGACCCCTAAGGAAACCCCGGGGTGTTATTCAGATTGCGCGGCGGCACGGAAAATGGCATGGTAAAGAGTCCTTGGAGCGCGTTAACCTGGGCTCTCTGAAAAACAACTAGTTGGCGCTCGCTTAATGCGCCCCAGGGCGCTTGTGCCAGCCGAACTGCTTCAGAGCCATACACGCGGTGTGGATTTGATCAACATGCCCCATAGTATCGGGCCATCCTGCTGCGATAGCACCATGCAAATATTCATTCTCGGTCCAAAAATTCTACAATTGTTCGAACCCGAGATCTCATTACGAGTCAAAATTTCTACGACCCACCCACATCACCCGTTGTGTACAGTTACTCGAAGCTTGGCGCCGCCCTCGTAGCGCAGAGATTCTATACAATGGTTGTAAAACTGATTCTGCTTTTGAGTGAAGATATTGTAAGGACGTAAGCACTGCAAAATGATAACTACCGCCATCTTGGCGTGCATTTAACAATTGAATCATGAAATAATAGCAGGGTTGGGCAGGGTTGCGACTCGGCGCAACAAGGGGTCGTAAAATGACTGAAAATGCTTTGAAAAAAAGGAAAATTGAGGGAGGGCTCGTACGATTTGACCGAATTCTACCACAATTATGAACTTTTTCCAACTGTTTCACTCTTGAAAAGCTTAAGAAATTCTTTGTCTCGGTAGGGGAATTGTAAAAAATTTGGAATTTCTCCAAAACTTTTGGTCAACAGGTGGGGGGTCGTAGCTGACGCATTGACGCAACGGTCTGCTTAACCCTGAATAATAGTACCCAGGCTATTCGAAACTGCAACTCCTCATAGGGGAAAAGTTATTCCTCTGTGAAATGATTGACACTTTCGCACTGGAGTTGAAAATTTCTTTTTTTAGCTCTACGTCAACGTGCATTAACCTTATAAATCCTGCAGAAGACGTACTAACGAGGATACCATAGCATCAGGGAGGGGTACCTATGGTGCGATGCACTTGTCCCCGCTCATTTCCTCGTGCCGCCGCGCGTTTGGTACTGTGCTTTTCTGGGCCAACTTCCTATCCGCAATTGCGTCTGGACACGCTTTGCGGCCGCACGCTCCCGAGTCAGAAGAGCTCTCAGCGCCGCAGCCGCCGATCTGATGACTCTAGGTGGGTTTTAGAAACTGGAATCTAAAAAGTTGGAGAAAACTGTAAAAGCCACATCAAGTCGGCTTTGGCGCTGGAAACTCGACCGACTCGAGCGCGTGCGGCTGCAAAACGTGTCCGAGACGGACCGGAATGCACAGTACACAAACGCAGGAGTTTTCCTCCCCTTACCAAATCAGAGGAGTCCGAGGAAGGATGGCCGTGGCCAAGCGCGATACTAAAATGTTTCCCGTGCTGTAATAGCACCCTATGAAGGACCCCTCGCACCACCACAAATTTTTAAAGAGCCGGTGTTACTCTGTATAATATTCAACACTGCACAAAATATTCAATATGTTCTAGGGGGAGGACAGTGCTCCAATACTCCATAATCAGAATCGGCTAAATCCTCAGAGTTTTGCAAGAGATTTTCAAAAGTGGGCCTTTCATAGCTTCGCGTCGTGAGAAGGGTTGCTGTGCTTCTCTGGGCCGAAATGCGGTCCGCAATTGCGTCTCGACACGCTTTGCGGCCGCACACGCTCGTGTCAGTCGACAATCCAGCGCCAAAGCTGACTCGATGTGACTTTTTTATACAGTTTTCTACAACTTGTTTGGTTTCCAGCTTTCAAAACCCACCTAGAGTCCACAGATCGGCGGCTGCGGTGCTGAAAACTCATCCGACTCGAAAGTGTGCGGCCGCGAAGCGTGTCGAGACGCAACTGCGGATCGGAATTTGACCCAGAGGAGTACAGTACATGAACGCCAATTTTTAGATCGTTTGAAAAAAAAATGTCTCGGATTGAGTTCTAGTTGTTTTGGGTGCTAGTTCTGAAAATCAGGTCCATTTGTCAATATTTCAGAAAGTCCGCCTGTTTCTGTGCAAAGCTTGAAAATGGGGGAAATTTTGCTGTCCAAACGCGACTTTTGATAAATTCGAGAATGCTACGATCTAATCGCGTCAAAACTTGTACATAGGGTATACGAACTCGAAGCTAATCATCACGGCCGGCGGCTGCGGGGGTGTAATTCATATTTATATGGGCTGCCTAACACGAACCTGCATTTTTTTGATTTTTTTCTCGATTTCTGTTAGATTGCGGTAGATTATGGAGGGTATACGAACTCGAAGCTAATCATCACGGCCGGCGGCTGCGGGGGTGTAATTCATATTTTTCCTCATTTGCGTGCACCTAAATCCGTCCAAATGCGCGAATGTGTTTTGGATTTACCCTCACCTTCCTGAAAACAGGGGCATGACTTGGGTCGATTCTCAAGGAAATCGGTTGAGTTGTGTTCTTAAGAGGTGACGAACAACTCGTCCTCCGCGTCCCTTTTACAGCACGAATATGAAACCAAAGTTGGTATTTCCTTTTCTTTTAAAGCAGTAAAGGGTCCCACGCGCACATGCAATCATCACCCTCCCGGAGGTTTCAATACCTTTTCCCGAGTGCCATGAGCACCCTGCACACATGGACGAGTTACACCCCGCAGCCGCCGTGACGGATAGCTGCGAGTGGTATACGATAGCTTGGTCCAAGTCTCAGATTTATATGTTGTATTCGACTCGAAATTTCTCAGTTTTTCCCCATATTCTTAGAAGTCTAAGATTTGACTTGAAATTTCACAGTGGGTGTTATTTGAAACGCTGATTACGAATTTGAGGTCGATTTTTCGAATCTTTGAGGTAATTAACGCCAGTTCAAGGGCACTATGCCTGCAGTAACCTTCAGTAACTCTAAGTCTGGAGAAGAATAGACCCCAGATTTGGGTACAGCGCCCTGAATAACCCCCAGCTGAATGCTTTGAGCCGAATTTGGAATTTTTTCTGAGCACCCCAAAAATTTCTGATAGGTACCCTTACCTTCTCGTGAAGCAATGGTAATAGCATTTTTGGTATCCCTGGGGGCATTTGGTTGACTTCAAGCACTGGTCATTTATGTACAGTCACAGAACTAACCTTTTCCTGACGACTGAAGATGACAATTGCTGGCTGCGAAACTTCTCGACTCCTCGTTGAAATCTGCCTCTGCCCGTCTTAGTCTCTAGCCTGGAAATATAAGATACAGGCTATAAAACGGCGAAATTCACTTGGTTCCTACACATGCTGGTGCGGAGCGGAGGTTAGAGAAAGTGAGAGAGCGTAGGGCAGACGGAGGCCGAGGCGTCGCTCGCGCCTCGAATGCTGTGAATTACGACGTTTATAGAGGGTAAGCGAGTTTCGGATGTAAAGGGTCACACCTAAAAGTGATTCAAATCAGGGATGTGCGGAATTTTCTGCTTTCTGTTTTCTGCCCATTTTTGGCCATTTTTTCTGTTTTCTGTGAAAATGGGCAAAAATTGGACAGAATACAGAAAAAAAAACGTGTACCGCGATCTGCAGCAGGATTGTCCTAGGAAAAAGTAGCCGGATTTATCGAAGCTAAGCCGATAGGGTAAGGGTGTACTTCACCCAGGTTCTCTGCAGTGGTACCGCGCCAGACACTTTTATCTCGCTCTAGTGATTATACATTAGGGCACGTTTGGCGTGGTGGGAGGAAACGGTGCTGTCCGCTGCACACGATCAGGTTCGATCCTCGCTGAGGTGAACCAAACCAACCAACCCTCCGGGGTTCCTCAATTGGTAACAGATTCATGTAGGGGAGATGAAGGCACTCGTTGGGAAGTCGGCTGGCCCCTGAAAACCACTGAATAAGCAGGATACCCATTCCTCTGAAAAAATTTACCGCGTCAGTGCCGGGAAAAGTACCACGATCCTTGACTGTGCCGCGATAGTTCCGCGATAGTACCGCAGCGGCTCCGCATTAGAATCGCGCCGACTCCGCCAATATGCAGCAGCGGACCCGCGTGGAGTACGATGTACTGTCCTGTTTGATTAAATGAAATTGTCACCGGTTCAATATACCCAAGTTTGAGGTATAATCCAAAATTCCTAGTGCGCATACGCAGCGGTAACCTCTGTCCTTATCAGACTAAGGACATAACGACCGCAGGTGCGAATTTTCGTTCTTACAATTAGGCCCCCCTAGTTGTCTTAAAATTCTTAAATAACTTCATATCAAACACTCTCCTGGAGCCGCTGCGGCGTTATCGCAGAGCCGAAACGGTACTGTCGGGTCCCCGCCGTGGCTCCGCGTCGGCTCAGCGATAGTGCCGCTTCGGTGACAGTACGCGCCAAAGCGGCGCTATCGCGGAAAGGCAGCGGCAATTTCTCTCAGAGTCAAGCCTCTACTAATACGACGTCGAATGCGCTGCGCATTCCAATAGGAATTCATGAAGCCGATTTCTTATTTTTATCTTTTAGTGGGTACTCTTACCCAGAGGTTTATCGTTGACGAATCCCTCAAATGTAATGCAAAGCAGTCAAGTTAATGGAAAACTGCAATGTGACTCGATACTAACAATAATAAGTCATTAATACTACTTAACACCCTTTATTCATACCCACTCCCCAGCGTAGCAGCTTTGGTGGAGAGAGCTGATGTTGGCCCCAGCTGTGCCATGCACGCAAAGCTCTAAATGCGTGTTTCAATTCACTGCAACGCAGATGGCAGAGAATTCAGTTAAGGTGAAACGCCAAGAAAATTGATGGTGAGGCTATAAGGCAGGTAATAATTCTGCCAAAGGGGTACGAGAGGCTCTCTGTTTGGAGCGAACAGCGCGTCAGGTCAGCTATACTCTAACGGCACAGGCCGCTAGAGTATAGCTGACCTGACGCGGTACGGGCGTGACTTTCAGCTCTGAGGAGTAGTACAGTGTCCAACTCAGCAGTTATCCCACAATCAGTGTCAACATATGTACACTAAGGAAAGGAAAGCTCGCTCCGACTCCTTGCATAGACATACATACATAGCTATGTATTGAGCTTCTAATAGATTAATCGAGCTTTTATTGCCTGGGGAAAGGAAGGTTCCATGAACATTCGCCATTTCATCGCACGCATAATATGCATTTCTTGAGCGTCTATACTTTTTGCTCTGCTCTAAGGTTTTGAAAATTCAATCAAAGAAGCATAGATCAGTCAAGAAATGTATAAAAGTTCAATGTTTCGGAAATTTTCGTTTGGTGTACGCTGAACACCATTTATTGATTTTTGAAAGATTTCCGTTTTCTGTTTTCTGCCCATTTTTGGAGATTTTTTTCTGTTTTCTGTCAAGCTAGATTTTCTGTTTTCTGTTTCCAAAAATATTTTTTGGCACATCCCTGATTCAAAATGGCTCAGCAAACAGATAAACAAACAAGGGATAAAAAAGTATTGAAACTCACCGCCGCCGCCCTCTCGCCAATCGCGTGCCTTATGAGTGAGTCATCATTGATAGTTTCGCCCTACCTTGATTTCGAAACACATCTACGATTTGCGCCAGTGTGCAACCTTGGCGCGCAACCTGCTCGTGGGTCAACGGAATGTTCTGGAAAAAAACAATTTATTCGAAAAAGTTGACTATCGAATTCATTCGAATGTTTTCGTGGATTTTCGAATATGCGGTTTTTCGAATAATTCGGGATTTTAAACTTTTCGAATATTCGACTTTTCGAATAATTCGTGATTTTGAACTTTTCGATTATTCGACTTTTCGAATAATTCGGGATTTTGAACTTTTCGAATATACGACTTTTCGAGTAACTCGGGATTTTGAATTTTTCGAATATTCGACTTTTCGAATAATTCGGGAATTTACCTTTTTCGAATATTCGACTTTTCGAATAACTCGAAGTCGACTTTTTCAGTCGAATCATTTTTCGAATCATTCGACTCGGTCAAAGTATAGTAGGCACTAGACCAGGGTTCGATTCCTCTCCAGAGCTGCTATTTTGCAAATTCACGGAACTTCCATATTTTGATCAAGAATTATATCCCAAATGTCATTTTATCTTTTTGCTGCGCGATATAGGCATACCGACGTTCAAATAGACTTGGATACAAGGAATTTAACGATTCGCTTCCCATCAAGGATTTCCATTGATTTGGAGAACTTACATGGTTCGGAAACATTACAACACATATTTTGAACAATTTTATCAGTCTGTGGGATGCAAAATACATAACCAATTTCAGCACCAGTGGTAAATGGGCACATAATGCATGAAACATAAGCAAACTGCACAGTAGGGACAGCGAATGAACGCGATAGGCTCCTGGCAACCTATCTCCTCACAGGGGCCTAGCTCTACTGGGAATACGAGATCAGTTGGACTTTCGAAAAGACCCGGGCGGGCCAGAACGTAGCCGGCCTTGAACCACGCGCACTCTACAAGCTTTTCGAGTGATTGATGACACAAGATATGTACGGTGTACCAGTGACACGACCTAAAAATTCGAAGTTCTGATTGTGAGGAGCGCAATAGCCATAACTGAAATCCATGTACCTTCAGAATATTGTCTCGTTTCTGGATGTCAAAAGGAAGGTCGTGGACGATCACGTGCTACGATCGATAGAAGATAGATAATTTTGACTTACCCGGTTCTTTTAAGAGTTCCCTAAACTAGTACTTGTAGGTACTTGCAGCTATAGTTAGTACTTAACTAGTACTGTTACTTATTGGTACGAGTAACTTGTTCAAAATATGTGTTGTAATGTTTCCGAATCATGGAAGTTCTCCAAATCAATGAAAATCCTTGATCGGAAGTCAATCGTTGAAATCCTTGCATCCAAGTCTATTTGAACGTCGGTATGCCTATATCGCGCAGCAAAAAGATAAAATGACATTTGGGATATAATTCTTGATCAAAATATGGAAGTTCCGTGAATTTGCAAAATAGCAGCTCTGGAGAGGAACCGAACCCTGGTCTAGTATCTACCATCAGCCATCCCTACCTCTGCGCCATCGATGCTGTTGCACTCGGCGCCTAGGAAAGCGTAGACTAGGAGGAGATCGATGGCTTTTCGGAAATTTTCGGAGCTTATAACTCCTTCAGGTCTATGTTTCGCGGCGGGTCATCAACACTGTTTCACTATGTAAGACGTGAACATTCTCACAAGACATTTGATTTCTACCGTTCAGACCTACGCTTCTTATACTTCCCTTGTCAGGCCTGTATTTCTCTTCATTCGCAATCGTTGCGTGAGAGAAAGCTAGGATAAGGAGACAGTCCGGTAATGGACTGAAGAACGACGATTTGTTGGAAATCATCCATCCATCGAGCCGCTATCAAGTTCGAAAATCTGATAGGGGGCCGGGCCTGTGGTGGTGAGCGAAGGAGGTCGGGCCTGTGGCGGTCGCTTATATCTCGCATATTTGGAGGGAATAAGATCTGGTATTTGGCACGTGTTATACAGGAGGGGTCTTCTACACAATTACATGAAAATCTCAAAAGTCAAGTCTGAGGGTATACTGTGCCTTTAAGCATATTTTTCTTGAATGAAAGATAGTAAGAATTGATAGAAAATTGGTACTGATGCATGAACGAGTAAAGGATGAAGGCGGGTGGTATGATAGGGAGTTATCTCGCCGACGAACCGCTGTGAAGAATCCCTTTTCGGATAGAACTTTCGATTTCTCCCTCTCTAAATTTTCAGGAACACTGCTATCACTCAAACACTCAAAGTATTGGATATCGTTTACTCGTTCATGCATAAGCACAACAAGACCTAATCCTTCAGTGAGAGGGTAACATGAATTATGTAGTGGCCCACCAGCAGTGGTAATTCATTTTTGAAATGTTTCTGGGAAATTTCGCGATCTTTTTTTTGTGCCGATTTCTAAGCTTAATCTCCGTCCATCTCAGTTTTGTCGCACTACCGATTTTGAAAATTTATATAGCTATTTTTAGAAATTCGGTTCTGAAAGTATGATTGTTTACAACTTTTTGATTGAGCTGTATAGCAATCAATAGCTCTAACAAGACAATGTAACTCTGGTATTGAAGTCTCTCCAAATGAGACTGTCCGCCCACGCGATCGGCGTGCGTGTCGCAGGACCGTCGCGAAGATACTTTCCAAAAAACCCTCAACCCGGCTGCAGACAGCTGGCTGGGATAATGTTCAATGTCCGTCTAATACTGCTGCCAACCGGTTTGCAGGCCCGATAATTGCCTATGCCACGCCCGCTCAACACACCCGCCGACAGCATGGGTGAACTGTGTCATTCGGTCGGACTTTAGAGATCATATCCACAGGCGATGCCCGATGGGTTACTGGTACTTTGGGATGTGTCTCTTAAACACCACAACATAGAGCAGCGAACACCAGAAGGGGCACTGCTCGAGGCACTGCACCTTTACTGAAGATAACGTCAATTACTATTTTGTGTGGACTGGATTCGCAGGACCGCATAACGCCTCTGTGTAAAAGACGACTTTCTAAAAATTTCACTTGTACTACAAAGACATAGCTTATCACTAAAACCTTCCTGGAACCCTTTGCCTTTAAAGGCACTGCCCAACCTCTGAATCGCTTTTCGGTTTTTTTTTAGCTTAGCTTGGAGAAAATTTCACGCTAATCGCAATGATATCTCCAGAAACGCTCGGAACCATTTTCTTACGGAGTTATGAGCTGGACCAAAGACAAACGGAAGAACTCAGATTTTTAAGCAAATCCATCACGCGTCTCGTCCTTATCGAGGTAGAAATTTTGTCGGTGTGCGTTACACATTTTTTTCTTGCCTGAGGGCGTGGCCGGCTTTTTCCTCGCTTTTTCTCGCCTATTCGAGTGAATTGAGATTTCGCGCTTGACAGTGTTGCACGGCGGCTTGACAGTATTGCTATACACGAGCATAATGTCAAAAATTACCCCTAGGGTTGGACTGTGCCTTCAAGCTAGACTTCAAGACTCTTTTAGGGTAAAAAGTTCGGCGTGCTTGCTTTAGTGAAGTCTTTCAGACGCTTTTTAATGGAAACTTCCTTTTTTCTCTTACAATACAATAATATTTTTCTCTTACAATATGCTTGTATGGTTTCTCCCACGTTACCCTCTCACCAGGGGTGGTAGTAATCCATTCGGAACTACGAGTTTCGAAATGGCCAAAACATGCAGGTATTCTGCGAGTTTCGACCTCACAAGAAGAGGCGATTTTGAGGCGATATAGAAATAAACAGGTTTTAAACCGTATCCATAGTGTTCCCCGACTTTAAAAGGGCCCATCTTCCAAATCTGGTGCAAAATGGTCAACCGCTTCCTATGCTGTGCTCCCATCTATAGAGCTCATTGCGGGTAAACCTCATGGTTACGGGCACCCTCGCGAGATCGCTGAAACTGGCAGCAGGCTCTGGGTCTAGACGAGATGGGCAGCGAAAGGCGAAACAGCGCAGCGGTGGTGGAGACACGAGAGACTCCCAGTTTCGGGGAGAAAAAGTGGTACGGAGGACTTTCTCGTCCATCATGCGAAGTGGGTGCTGTTTTGCACAGGCTGTCAGCAAGCGCGCAGACAGTGGCAGTCATAAAACTATTGGCAGCCGACCT
Source organism: Aplectana chamaeleonis (assembly GCA_029168955.1). Classification (NCBI taxonomy): domain Eukaryota; kingdom Metazoa; phylum Nematoda; class Chromadorea; order Rhabditida; family Cosmocercidae; genus Aplectana; species Aplectana chamaeleonis. Next base: position 149,085 of record JAPDOI010000663.1, read on the forward strand.
CCAAGTATATGTACACCTCGGATACCTCGACGAAAATCGGTAGATCGCGCGTTTTCAACGCGGAAAAGCCGGGATTTGGTCTTGTTAGGGTGAAAAACTTGATTATAGACTGTTTTAAAACTAATCTAGCTTTGATAAATTATCAAATCGAAGTTATATGAACATATCCATAAGATCTGGAGCATTTTGAGCCGGAAAAGCGAGTATTAGGTTTGCTTAACTTTGAAATAGCGAAATAACTTCTTTTGGTAGAAGTCAGGCGTTGACACCATATCAAACTCAACTGATAAGGTTATAGCTCTTCGAGTTATAAGTTTTCACAGCAGTGGAGCGATAACATGCTCCTGATGACCTGGGAATCGCAAAATTAAACCCTTTTGACACAAGTAATAAATTGATACCTTATCGAACTGGAGTGATTATGTGATGAATCCATGATTTTCACGATTTCAACTGGAAGGAGCGGGTATTTGCTACTGATAGGCTGGGCATAGCAAAATCAACCTTACATAGTACAATTCAGGCACTGAAACCCTACCAAATCAAATTTATGATGTCATAACTCTACGATGTCGAGCAACGTAAACCGAAGTTGTTCCTTAGATTTTTTTCCGATCGAATCGATTTTAGACTTACGCGAATTTCCGATTTTCTTATTTCTTTTTTATATCATTCGGCTTTCGATTACGCTCTGAAGTTTCGTTTTTTGATTCTTCGATTTCAAAAAAGTGATCGAAATGTGACGTTTTAGATATTGTTCTTCAATATTCAATTTATCGGAGATCCTAATCAGAGCCATGTATCAGGGTAATGCAGAAATTATCGAGCATTGTTTTGCTTGTTCGACTGAGTTTCCCAGGCAGATTTTGATACGCCACGAACTCGGACAGTAAGTACAAATGTAAATATGAAGGTGCAAAAAAAAACAAAAATCTTTGTCTTATCAAACATTTCACATTTTTAAAACTTCCTAATTTTCTCGAGGAGGTCCTCAATTTCGTGTTAATCCGTGTTCTGAGAAATCAGTCGAAAAAAAGCTTTTTTTATTCGATAAAGAATGATTTTTTCGTCAAGTGCGAGGATCATATGATTTGAATTTTTCATAAAGTTGAATTCGTGACTTCATACATATGTCTCAATCTACTTGCTCAATTTCTGAATTCACAAAAAATAAAATTCCGGGACACGTCGCTGGTTGTTCGGGAGGATAAGCGGAAATTCATTTCAGAATTTCACAAAAACTCAAGGTATGGGCTGAGTGTAATCAAACGTTTTCACAATTTTTTTCACAGTGTCTACAAATTTTCTAGCAAAACTTCAAAGCTGCCAAAGTTGGTAGGGCATTTGCACTTTTCATTAGAGTTATGACCTTATTAGTCCGATTCGATAAGGTATCAGTACTCGAAGTGTGCAAAAAAAGATTAATTTTGCTCTGCCCAAGTTATCAGGAGAAGCATGATTTTTTTTTCGGATGGGTGAGAAAACTTTTTTTTCGAACCAACAAAAGCTTTTGCTCATGCGGTCGTTCAAACGATAGAAAAAAGTCAGAGATTAGAAAGTCCTGCTTTTACGCGAGGGTAGTAGGTGCTGACAAGAAATAGGCAACAGTAGGTTTGACACAAGAATTGAGAGGTGAAAATTGCGGCAAGGATTAACAGCAATCATATTTATACAAGAAATAGAATCCGTCGAAGAACGTTGAGAAAAATGAGTAGGCGTGTAGTTATTGAGGTTCTTTTATTGTAGTCCAGAAGGCCGATCGAATTTACTCGAATGAGGAACGACTTAAATAGATTCTTTCACATGTCTTATACAAGTAAGTATGTAGGAATTCAGTTTTGAGTTCCGCTTGACCAACCACTCCATTATAAACGCCTTGAGTGTACAATTTTCAATGCCTCATTTCTCTATCAATTTAAGCTTTTAAGTAGGTGCTATGACAATTAGTACTGGTTTGAGCCTCTGCTGTAGCCAGAAACACAATGCTGTGTACGCAATGGGAGACACCAACAATGAAAATATCACCAGCTCAAGGTGCAATCTCGGTGCAATGTCAGTGATCGCCGCTATGGTTGAAAGCACTGCGGGTTCAACTCCTTAGGGTGACGAAGTTTTGCAAATAAACGCAACACCTCGCTTGATGATGCGTGCATGGACCCGGTTTCAATCAGTTCATTCTGCGAGTTTCGTACGTCAGCTCGCGACACAAAACTCGTAGTTTCGGTTGGAATACTACCGTCCCAGATATGAGTAGCGCCTTACAAACAGACGGGTCAAACAAGAGCATGCTCAAAAAGGTGAGACTTCTTGTTGCGTTCCTTTACAGAAGCAGAATTTCACCTACTCAGGCAAACTAGGGATCGGTGCGCCGCCGAATGCGTCAGATATGGATCGGGCTGGCAGACAGCCGGTGCACCGGCAGAAAAAGCTAGCGCTGGCTTCCGACTTGCATACTGTGCGAGCGCAGGCCATCGGCCTGCAGCGTTATCAGGATGTCAACGAGCATGCAATCACGTCATTGATCAACGAATTCTAGAGCAATGCCTGGAGCAGAGGCAGCAAAAGCGACAGCAGGGGCACTTAAAAAGTGCCGGAGGAGAGGCACTGAACGCAGCTGCAGCGGCACCGAAGGCACCAGCAGGGGGGAACGACTCCGCCCACTTTGGCTGTCAGAGCCCACGTCCTCGACCGCTCCGACGGCTGTCAGATGGGGCTCCGATCCCCAGTTTTCCTGAGTATTCGAAGTTTGCATACAAGATGAAATAGTAAAAAAAGGCGCTGATGCACTGATCGTACTACAACTTAGCATTTGGTATTATTTAGAATCTGACATCAGTTTTCGGTTCTGTGCAATAGCACGGTACTTATTTCGTACTTCATAGGTTGATATCTTAGATTTAGCTCAAAAATTCTTGCAGGGAAATCTTTTAGACGCTCGTGACCGAACCAAACTCCTTTTTTTTGGAAGGTGAGGGTATGTCACGGTAGATTTAGTGAAGCTTGGCTACCGTAAGCTGCTTTCGTCTTCCGAAAATTGGCAGACGGGCAACGGATTCGTGATCATTACCACAAAATCCTAGACAAAGTTTCAGTCAAATCGGAGACGACCTAACTAGCGTATACCTACGGCAATCTTCCTAAAAATTGAAAGCAGATCTCACACTCGTGTTCAACCACCCTAAGCGAGATGTGGGCGGAAAATTTTCTTTCGATCTCTGGAGTCGAAATGTAGGATAATGGGAAAAAAGTAGGCTAATCACGAATTGAGTTTATTTTGAGTTCCGAAAGGGTCTGTACAATACCTTTGTGACGACTACAAACGAGTATCGAAAATTCTCTAAAATGCAAATACTCGAAAAATCCTGTCTAAGGCGTTTTTAGGTGAAACGTATACCATGCGTCGGAGCCGGTTATGTGGGTGGTCCTACTTGCGCCGTGATTGCTTACAAGTGTCCGGTGTCCAGGTAAACACCTTCCAAGGGCGTACAGTCATATGCACCATAAGTTTCTATGTATGTATGTAACCTGACTGTCTTACCAATTATTTGTAAAGAGAAGAAACTCAATGTCATCACTCGGTTGAAGTCTTAAATGCTTTTCACTGCAAATAACTTGGGCATTCTTTCAAGGTACTTTATTGTCCATAATTAGGACGATGCACGCTGTAGAATTTTCAGAAACCGGCAATCCGATCAGAACTCGTCTACGAAAATTTGAGGGTGAAGACTTCTAATCATATTCCTTATCCGAGTCTTGCTTTCGAGCACACACGTATTACGTAAGAACCAGGGGTGTGCATTTTCCGTTTACCGATTTAACGATTGTCCGGATAATTTCGAAAAAAAATGTCGAACGAACGAAAATCGAAAAAATTTCGTTTGAAAGAGTTTCGAACGAAAGAACTTCAAAAGCTTTCGAAATTTCGGAGGTGAAACGAACGAATTTCGAAACTGATCGAAATTTCAAAATTTCCAAATTTTTTCGAAATTCGTTGGAAATTTCGAAATTTTTTCGAAAGTTGTCGAAAATTTTGAACATTTTTTGAAAATTTTGTTTCTGTACAACTACTGTGCTTCTCTGGGCCAAATTCCGGCTCGAATTTGCATCTCGACACGCTTTGCGGCCGCGCGCATTCTAGTCGGAAGAGTTTCCAGTGCAGCAACCGCCGACCTGTTGATTCTAGGTGGGTTTAAGAAACTGGAAAGTAAGCAAAATTGGAGAAACCTGTACAAAAAAGCCATATCGAGTCGGCTTTGGCGCTAGAAACTCGGTTCGCTCAAGCGCGTGCGACCGCAAAGCGTGCCGAGACAATTGCGGACCGGAATGTGGCCCAGATAAGCACAGAATACTCCACTGGGGCTGTCACCGGATGGGCAGGGCCTCCAGATGCAAGGCGGGGCCTATACCCCAAATCTGGGTAATTGAACCGGCTGCCCTGCATCTTATCATTTGAAGGATGCCTGAAAATGCGTCGTATACTTCCCTTTTATCTAGAGCGCGAAAACGCTAGCTATACAACAGCTCGACCAGACCATAAATAGCGGCCACGGCCCTGCCAAATATCGGCGCGTTGACCAGCGGTGGCTCATGGTGGGCTGATCAACCTGTTGTCGACGCCCCACTTTGCATGAGACACTACAGACATACAATTGGCGCACAATGTGAAATTTCCGGCGCATTTCTACGCATCGTCAGCGTAGATTTTGACCTTGTATGGCATTTATCCTCTTCGTTTGATTTGCTCTTGCGAGTATGGCGCATTGAGGGTACGATTGGCTCCCAAAACCATGTGAGTTGACCGAACGGGCAATCTTGTTCGAAGAGGTTCAGACAGGAATTCACGGGTGTTTACGAAATTGATGAACACATTTTCAAAAATAGAATTTGTTAGCAAATATTTCGATATAAGGATGATTATCAATGAAATTTTCTACCATGGTACGGTAGAACACTTTTTTTCTTGAAAATCTTCGCCAGAGTGCATTATACCCACTTGTATCCGACCGAATATCCGACTCGGATATTCAGATTCCGACTCACCGAAAAAAGGTCAAAATCCGAGTGATCCAAATTCCGAATCACCGAAAAAACGAAATTTTCGGATTGATCCGAATATCCGTATAGCCTCTCTATCCGAATGACTCGGATTATCCATTGTTGTGATTTTGACTCTATCCATTTGAGTCGGATATCCAAGACCTTTGATTTTTGAGTTATCCGAAATCCGAGTATCCAAAATTTTTAAATTCGGATCCAATGTATAGTAGCTATCAGGGTAGAGTAAAGAGACACGTGTCTTATATCTCGGCCGTGAGACAAGTGGAAGCAGCCTTGACAGTACAACGCCCCAGTGCAAGCTGCGCTTGACCAATCGATTTGTCCGCTCCTGTCAAGAAGTCAAGAATTGTTAAGAAGACTCTCTTTTACTCTGGAATTCGCTGAGTACCACTCTCGCATCAAGACAGGATCACCGGCCGGGCTAGGAGAGTGGTATTGAAAAAAGGGGCGGAGATCTCGCAGCATATCCGGCCCTGAGTGCCCCATATGCTGCCGATATGGATTCGTGGCTAGCAGCAATGTAGCAGCATATTTCGTCGAGTCTCATCTCCTCCTTTGCGGCATATGCTGCTTTGAGCGCAGCATATGCTGTGTCAATGAATCCTTAGCCATCAGGCGCACGACAGCATATGCTGCTGCAATGAACTCTAGGCTTTCAAACGCAAGACAGCGTATGCTGTGAACCCTGCCGCATTGTTAACAATGAATTCTTAGCATCCAGGGGCCGGACGCATCAACGCTCCGGGTTGGGGTAGGGACAGGGCAGTCGGCGTCTTTGAAGATCTCTGAAGATCACAAAATCAATCGTGTCCCTGCAGTGTCCTTGGCTTCACCAGCTTCCCGAGTTTTCATGCGCTCGGTTATTTCGAGGTTTGATTGCCCTTGCCAGCTGAATGCAATTTATCACGCAGCTTTCAAGCAGCTGGCACATTTTCGCCCGCTGTCCGCGGCTACTCAGACAATAGCAGGCCCCGGGCGCAACCGGCTCCGCCTCTCCCCGCGCACTGCAACCGAAACGCAGAGCAGGTGATATTCGAACTTGCGGCGCGTTCCGGTTGTAATTGCAACGTGCAGTGCGTTCAGGTTGCTCTCCGGGCCACATGCGTTGACTGACGCGCGCATTCCGAAATCGGATGAATCAATTGAAACAAGGAAGAGCATCTGGGCTTCCTGCGATTTTTGAGTGGAATTCTAACTGTTTCTCGTGTGGGGCTTGTAATTGATTTCCTCTGCATCATTTGTGCTCAATATTCGACCATCCTAGAATTCACTATATTCTTCATATTTGTGCTATATTAGGACCGTATTCAAAAAATGAAACCTTAACATGACTTTCCGAACGCATTTTGCAAATATTCATGAAGGGAATATTTCGGATTTATCCAACAATTTGGAAAAAATGAGAAAGACGAATCGCTCGGATATTTAAATTTAATCATCCACTCCGAAAAATTAAAAAGTCCGAAATCGGAAAAGCAATTGATTCGGAAGGGTTAATTGGATTCAATACGCATTTTGAGTATTCTAAAATACGATATTCAGCTTATCATCTGTTTCCAAGTGAAATTTATTGCCATTCATCGCGTGCATATGCTGCCGTACGCTGCGTCTCCTTCTTAACACACTTTCTCGCTGACTCTACCCTCGCTCCGCACAAGCGCGCGAGGGAACAGAATAAATTTTGCTTGGTACCAGATCATACCTATCCGGTCGCTCGAATTAAGGCAATGATTTACCAAGGAAATTCAATAGAGTGGGGTAATTCGGTGAATGTGTGGAAATCGTTGGATCCTTCCTTGAAAAATCGATTAGCTAAAATGGGTGTGATAATCGATCTGCGAAGCGTCTGAACCAGGGATGAGCGGAGTTCCGCGTTTCGCATTCCGAAAACCGCAGAAAACGCCGCGGAATGCGAAAATATTGGGTCATCTGGGACGTAAGAAAACACTAGATGATTTCTGAATTTTTCTGCGTTTCGCGTTCCGAAAACCGCATTTCCGCGCATTTTTAGGTGTTCCGCGCCCGATTTCCGAAACCCGAGAAAAAATTTTTTGTTTCGAAACTCGAAAACCGATCTCCGAAATTTCATATTCTTATTCTGCTCATCCCTGGTCTGAACCACTTCGAGGTATCAATTTTGCAACTGTGTTGCTTGAAACGGTTTATAGTAAGCGCCCGGGGCGCAACCATCTACGCTGCATGATCTACTGTGACGTCATCAGCCGACAGCGCTGCGTGAATCAATCTCGTCGGTAGCACCCGGAGCGCAACGTATGCGACCTGGATCGCAACATATGTGGCCCGGAAATTGCCAAATTTGCCACCCTGAGCGCAACATTGACGCGGCTCCGGGTGCATTCGGGGTGGGCTCAGGGCCTGCTATTGCCTGAGTAGCTCTAATTGAGATGCCCAGGATGAGCCAGCTGTCGGCCTCGTAATTGCCAATTGCCAGCTGAATGCCTGTTATCACCCAACTGTTAGGCAACTGGCACATATTCGCCACCCGTCCGTCGCTGGCATTAAATGACATGCAGAGTGTATGCCAACTGTTGGCCTCGTGATTGCCATTGACCAGCTAAATGCCAGCTATCCCTCAGCTGCTGAGCAACTGGCGAATTTTCGCCGGCGGTCCGCTGCTCCCAATGTCTGAGTACTCTAGCGCTTGCAATCAATTCACTCTTATCACAATACCACTCCATTTCTCTCAATCGGCCAACCATGTTTCTTATCATTCAAAGTTTCACCGGACACCACACACACACACACACACACACACACACACACACACACACACACACACACACACACACACACACACACACACACACACACACACACACACACACACACACACACACACACACACACACACACACACACACACACACACACACACACACACACACACACACACACACACACACACACACACACACACACACACACACACACACACACACACACACACACACATACACACACACACACGAACCTTTACTGCTCTACATTTTGCGAGAATGCCAAGTTTGGAACTATCTTCCAAACCGACCTTCTTCCAAACTATCTTCCAAATATCTTCCAAAAGCTTCGCGGAAACTCGCTATTTCTAGGAAATTACGAGTGATAACGTTATCAAATATCTGATAACGGAAGAAAGTTTCATTTTTATGGATGAGACTTTCATTTCTACGGGTAAATCTTGAGTGCCCCCCCCGAACAACTTTTGCACCAAAATTTCCATCTCGAAATGCTGAATCCATTGGAGCCAGTGTTTTCACGATGATTTTGCTTCCCGAGTTTTCCACTCAAATCGAAGCTTTGGCAACCAAGTCTTACCAAAATCACGAAGAAACAGCGAGAAACGCATTAAAACGTCTTATTCCAGTGACATTATTCTCTGACCTGGACTATGTACATAGCTGTCTGGTTGGATGACCATGTTCTCGGTGGTTCTTACCGGTAAAAAGTGGGGCTAATCGAAAATAGAAAAATATTCTAGGCAAAACAGTACTAGTTAGGGTCTAATTGTAAAGGAGAGAACGGAGCGACAGAAAGCAGAAAATTGCAAAAGCGGATCCACAAAAGATTTCATTGTCACAACGAACAGTTCCAGTGAGAGTAAAAAGGTGGGTGAGAGTGAAGTATTTGATGCCCTTCTCAAGCGACTTTCTCGAATTCTTCGATAATTCAGTTCTACCCGTTGACCAAACAATCGATTTAGCGATTAATATCAAAATCGAATATAATCGTGAATATAGCCTTTAAAGCCACAGTCCAAACTCGGAATCGAGTTCTCGTTTTCCTGCCTATCTTGGAGAAAATTTCACGCTGACCACAATGGTGTCTCCAGAATCGCTAAGTACTCACTACAAACTGAGTTACAGCTCCTCAAATATTTTGAATTTAAACTGGTAGAAGTTAGCGGACGAGTTGTCTCGAGCCTGTATTTTCTCGTTATTCGCATCAATCATTCTGAAGCAGGTCACAATATAAAGTCAGACCGAAAACAAAAGGAAGAACATAGATTTTGAACAAAATCATTCGCTCGTCTCTTCCCTATTGAGGTCGGGAACCTGGCGGTGGGCGTTACCCACTTTGTCTTTCAAAGGGGCGTGGCCGACTTTTTCCTAGCTTTTTCTCGCTTATTTGAGCGAATTGAGATTTCGCGCTTGGCAGGGTTGCTATATACGGCGACCGGACCAAAATGTCAAAATTTACCTCAGAGGTTGGACTGTGCCTTTAAGGGGAGGTTCACTGTGCATTGGACCAAAAAGAAATATGAATTTTCCAATTAAAAAATTAAACGTACCTTCACGTGGAGACCTTGAAGAAGACGACGGACGGGATCAATAGTGGGCTTGGGTCGGGACGCGCAGTCTCATTTTCGCGCCTAATTTGAATTCAAACGTTGCCCAAATCTCGCCGCCGCTTTCATGCGTGCGTTCGCGCTTCAAGAACTTTGCAGGATATGCTGGTGTGTGCGCAGGATATGCTGGCATCTACAGCACCTACGCAGCATATACTGCTTGGTATACTGTATGCGCTACATATCGTCGACCAATCATGGCTGAGTGGGCGTACCCGCAGTATATGCTGCCATGACCCTGCAAATCGGAAAAGAGGCGGAACCTACGAGAGTGGTATTCAGCGAGTTCCAGAGTTTATTATGGTCACGTGTTCAAACATGTTATAGCACATGTCCGCCTGCCAGAGTGAAGATGTCGGAAAGGATGCTCACATTAATTCACATGCATCACTTTTCTGAACCGTTCCCTTTGCTAGGATGAATGCTTACCTTCTCTCTATCAATTCCTTAAAATTTTTCAATAAACATTTCTGTATCGTATTGGTAATGTAGCACAGAATAAAACGTCTAACAGTCCACGCCACTGCTGGAGTTTCTAATGCATACGCCAACAAAGACGCCCCCAGACTGCCAATTGTGGTGCGCGCGAAGCGCGCACCAGATTTGGTTTTGAATCGGCCACGCGCGCAACCCTTTTTTCGAAATCTCAGTTCAGAGTGAACGCAGAAATTAGAGCTAAGTTGCATTGAAAAGAGCGTAAAAAGTTGGGTACACAACCCGAAAATGGTTTGGAACGGCTTACTGGTTTTCGAGAAAAAATTGAAAACCCGCTCGTTTTTGTTGTTTATCTCCTTTTTTTTCAGACGGCGTTCACGATCTTGCGTGTACACTTAAAATTGAGCTAGGAAGCCCATTTTTGGACTGGAGACTGGAAATGGGTGCAGGTCGCTCCTATTCCATTTTGAACTTGATACCTTAACTTTGAAGGGTACCTCAAAATCGTGGGTTTACATACTAAATTAGTCGTGGAGCACGAAAACTGCTTGGACATGATACGGCTGTGGAGACCAAGGTGTGGGGTGGATCTGCAGCCAGCTAACACAGGTCGACGGAGGTGAGTACGGAACTTGTCAGAATTCGTACTCGTGACACGAAATCGATCGATAATCAATATTATTGATTTTCGAGCTTTTTGCACAAAATGCGGCGTGGAGTGGTGATTGCTGATGGGATTGGTTTTTTTGGTTGGGAAATTTTGCTCATCAGTCATTATCGATAAATAACAATCAATAATATTGATTTTTTTCGCCTGTTACTGTTAATGATTTTTGATTGTTGATGGCTTTAAGTCACTTGTTCGGGAAATTCTTCTCACCATGCAAGATCAAATAGTAATTATCAATAATATCGAGTTATCACATGTTGCTCGAAATGCAGCAATGAGTGGTATTTTTTATGGTTTTGGGTCATAAGTTACAAAAATTGTACTCATACGACAATACCGTTTGTCAGATGTTTCATCATTCCAAAATGGAAATCGTGGAGCAAAATTGGAGTCAGAATAGGAACCTTCGGGAAAAATATGTGAAATTTCTGAAAATTTAGCTTCCTGGCAAAAGTAACGAATTGGTAATGATAAAAAAAGTTTTAAAAATGTCTTGAAATATCCTAAAAAAGAGATTTGGCGTAAATAGCCTGGAAAATAAAAAAGGTAGGAAATGAAGTGAAATAACCAAAAATGTGATTTGGTGGTCGATCATTCCACAAGCTTCTCCGTTAAACTTATCGAAACAAAATCAAGCGCGCAACGGAAACCTTAAGCCATTTTTGAAAGCTGCAATAAGGGAATCAGCATAGGTCAAACTAGGTGAACGCAAAGCTCCTTTCCATATCGTGCTTGATTTCGTTTTGATAAGTTTAACGGAGAAGCTTGTAAAATGATCGACCACCAAATCACATTTTTGGCTATTTCACTTCATTTCCTACCTTTTTTATTTTCCAGGCTATTTTACGCCAAATCTCTTTTTTAAGATATTTCAAGACATTTTTAAAACTTTTCTATTATCATTACCAAATCGTTACTTTTGCCAGGAAGCTAAATTTTCAGATTATTCTTTTTGAATTGTGGTGCGCGCGAAGCGCGCACCAGATTTAGTTTTGAATCGGCCCCGCGCGCAACCCCTTTTTCGAAATCTCAGTTCAGAGTGAACATAGAAATCAGCTCTAAATTGCATTAAAAAGATTGCAAAAAGTTTATTATAACGCCTTAAAATGGTTTGCAATGGTTTGCTGGTTTTCGAGTAAAAAGTGGAAGACCGCGCGTTTTTGTTGTTAATCTCCTTTTTTTTTCAGACGGCGTTCACGATCTTGCGGGTACACTTAAAATTGAGCTAGGAAGCTCATTTTTGGACTGGAGGCTGGAAATGGATGCAGGTCGCTCCTATTCCATTTTGAACTTGATAACTTAACTTTGAAGGGTACCTCAAAATCGTGGGTTTACATACTAAATTAGCCGTGGAGCACGAAAACTGCTTTTTTCTGCTACGGCTGTGGAGACGTCTTCGGTCACTTACCACCAGGGCTGTGCGGAACTGTTCCGTTTCCGATTCCGTTTCCGTATTTCCGGTAGTTTTTGAGCTGTTCCGTTCCGTTTCCGCTTTCGGGTTTTTGGGCCCGGAAACGGAAGAAAATAGTACTACAAGTTGAGTGGTCAAGCTTCCCCAACGCAGCAAACCGCGGTACCTCTGCGATCATCACAGCGTGAGTCTAATCCTGATTGCTTGGATCGGTGTCCCGCTCCTTCCAACCGCCACACGGTATACGCCCCCCCCTCCACCAACACACAGGACGACCCCAACGTGGGCTTGACCTTGGCCGCTACAGAAGGCATACTTTAGGCACTGTTGCGCGGGTGAGTTGACCACTTCTCCTCGGCAGTTTGTGCTGCAGCTAGCAGCGCATGTTGCTGACGACGAGAGGTTCAACTCGATGTCGTCATGGAGTGCTACCCCTCATTACATGTGTTGCTAGCAGCAGCACGTTATTCAAATGAAGAGAGTCTTTCAGCCACCACCTGTTCCTACTGGAGCTGAAGTCGCGAACCTTGTAATGGCCCGCAGCAAGGACGCCAACCTCGTTAAGGTACCCAACAAAGGCATCATCCTCGCCTCGGTACACTATAAGAAATCTTTCCTCATGATGCGCAATAAGGACCACCCTTTCGGCGTCCGAAATTGATATCCGGAAAATTGAGTACTTAAGATCACCTTCTGGGATCGGCCTCAAACGGACAACTGCCCTCTCAACAATGGTGGGTGCCATATGTAACGTCGGCATGGATCGTGAAGAGACTTCGCGTTCCCTGGCGAAGGTTGGCGCAAACTCGGTGCCATGTGCTATAACATAGGTGCACCGAGATGGCGCCAACCTTCAACAGTGCACGCGAAGTCTCTTCCCGATCCATGCCGACGTTATGTATAGTGAAGTCCACCAAGAGTGTCTCATTTACTTATCAACAAAAAGCGGGCGGCTGGGGAACAATGGGCATGAATCCCAAACCAGCCCCCTCGCTACCCTTTGAGCGAGAGCGGTTGTGCTGCAACAAGTTTCAAGTTCATTGATCTCCAATCGACCGCTTCTCATTGATAAGTAAATGAGACACTCTTGGTGGACTCCACTATACCCGCAGCCGTCGTAGAGCACCGATCGCACTGGAAAAATCAGTCAAAGGTCGAAACTCGACATCAGAGAGATCAGCAGCACTGTATAAGAGGAGTTGCTCGAGCAGACCTATTGGCAGCTCACTAGGAGAACCTGCAGCAGCAACACGTCTTCCTGTCATGCGTCAAATCTATTTGTACTCGGGTCGCTTGCAGTTTTAGACCGTAGCCTCACTGGTGTTTGAGGGAATAGATTGAGATCACAAGCTACAGAAGTACATCGGCATGCCATGAGCAGCGACGAAACCTATCATTTGATCATACTATAATTTTTAGTTCACTTCCGTTTCCGTTTCCGAATTTCCGTTTCCGGCGATTTTCAGCCATTTTTCTTCCGTTTCCGTTTCCGAAAATCTTGAAAATGATTTCCGCACAACCCTGCTTACCACCCCACGGCGGCGCGACGGCCTCTCTCTCGCGCGATGAGTGCAGCGGCAGAGAAAGAGAGTCAGCGCGCAGAGACGAAGAGTGGTCAGCGGCCCGGCTGCCGAACGAGCCCGCCGCCAGCCGCTCCTCTGTGTGATGGGTACAAAACGAGGATGAGACAGCGACTTTGACGGAGAATTTCGTAATTATTTTGAATATCACGTGACCACTTGAGATCACTCTGTTCTCCTGGTTAGGTGGATACACTGGCCGGTACTTTGATTGTTTTTCAAAACAAGTCTTGAATTTTCTTGAAGCAAGTGTTCTAAAATGTCCGTAGAAGACGTGTACCTTTTTGAAAACACTATGTTGGTAGAATGGCTGTTATTCTGAGTTTCGATCTACAGGGAAGAGATCCCGATGTTCCTTTCTATTTAGGAGTTTACAGCGTCTGCCGGAAGGTATTTTAGATAGTTCCTCCCCTCGTAGCGTGACTAAAAACTTCTCTTTTCCACGCATTCCGAAGATTATAATAATCGAATCGATTTATTCATTCAGAGAGTGATACGGTCGTTTTGATCGATTGAATTGACAACATTTACATTTTAATTAAGTATTCATTCCATGAACCTAACGCTTATATCTTTAACATGAAGCGAGACTTTCACGCTAAAAAATGAGCAATGTGCCAAAAATGTTTATTTAAAATGGTAAATATTTGAAAATTTTTTTTTATTTGCAAAATGAAATAATATTAGATACGAATTCTTTGGCGTTTATTCTCAAGCAACTTATATCCATAGCAACTAGGTTGCTCCTCGCTGGGAAGATTTTAGTCGTTTAAAATCATGGGTAAATATATAGTTTTATGCGTATTTATTTTGATTTTTTTTAATCTCCATTGTATCCCAATTTTTTTTTGTTTGGGATCCTTCCATATAATATAATCGTATTCCAACACCTCTTCAAACCGTAATCTCAAAGGAATCTCACCCCCCCCCCCTCGTTTAAACTATTACGGGATGTTAAGCTATATCTTTTCATAGAAGGAATGTCTTCCTGGTTCGTGCGAAATTACATAATTAGAGGGAAAAAGCCTGAAAAGAGAATTTTTTTCGACAATCTTCATTCGACACCTTCCCCACAGTTCCAGCCATCGTTGAGCTTCCCCCGTACGGTGTGACGAAACAGCGCCGCCGCCGCCCGCAGCTGGCAGCCTTCCATTCTATCTATGCAGAGACACTAGACGACGAGGGCGCCAGCCGCGCTCGATACCGTTTCGCAGCAGCCGCAGCTCGGTCGGGTGGTAAGTGCCCCGTAATCCTGTGGAGACCGTGGTGTGTGGGTGAGTCTTCAGCCAATCAACACAGGTCGTCGGAGGTAAGTACTGAACTTGTCAGAATTCTTACTCATGGCATGTGATCGATCGATAATCAATATTATCGATTTTCGAGCTTTTTGCACAAAATGCGGCGAGGAGTGGTGAATGCTGGTGGGATTGGTTTTCTTGGTTGGGGAATTTTGCTCATCAGTCGTTATCGATGAATACCAATCAATAGCATTGATTTTTTCGCCTGTTGCACAAAATGCCGCAATGATTTTTGATGGCTTTAACAAGTCACCTGTTAGGGAAATTCTTCTCATCATGCAAGATCAAATATTAATGATCAATAATATCGAGCTCTCACATGTTGCACCAAATGCGGCAATTAGTTTTATTTTTTATGGTTGTAACTCAAATTTTTCAAAATTTTTACTCATACGACAATATCGTCTGTTAGATGCTTCATCATTCCGAAATGAAAATCGTTGAGCAAAATCGAAGTCAGAAAGGGAACCTTCCGGAAAAATATGCGAAATTTCTGAAAATTTAGCTTCCTGGCAAAAGTAGCGATTTGGTGATAGTGAAAAAAACTTCAAAAATATCTTGAAATGATTTGGCGTGAAATAACCTGGAAAAATAAAAAAAGCTAGGAAATGAAGTGAAATAACCAAAAATGCGATTTGGTGGTCGATCATTTCACAAGCTTCTCCGTTTAACTTATCAAAACGAAACCATGCACGACATGGAATGGAGCGTCGCTTTCACCTAGTTTGACCTATGCTGATTCCCTCATTACAGCTTTCAAAAATGGCCTAATGTTTCCGTTGCGCGCTTGATTTCGTTTTGATAAGTTTAACGGAGAAACTTGTAAAATGATCGACCAGCAAATCGCATTCTCGGTTATTTCCCTTCATTTCCTAGCTTTTTTATTTTTCCAGGTTATTTCACGCCAAATCATTTTTAAGATATTTCAAGATATTTTTGAAGTTTTTTTTTCACTATCACCAAAACGTTACTTTTGCCAGGAAGCTAAATTTTCAGAAATTATTTACTCATTCCGTTTTTTTTTTGTTCAGACATTAAACTACCAACGAATTTATGGTACTATGGAGCACCCGGCATCCATATTTGATGGACGGCTAATTTTGGTTCAGCGTCAGTTGCGAGAATACGGCTTCCGGACATTCGCAATCAGATCTGCTCCAGAGCAAGCTACAATCTATCCGGTGATTGGATAGATTAGAGATCACAATTCATTCAATAGTTCTTAAAGGTCAGAATTTCCTTGCAGCTCATCTCAACGGCCAGCATTAAGCCTGATCAGCCCACGCTGAATGGAGCTTTACGTTCATATCGTTTTCATGTCACTCGTTTTTGTCATACATTGCTATTTCTGCATATTGCACATTCACGTATTCATTTCGAATAATACAAGAAAACAAATATACGACTTGATTTCGTGAGTAACAAACTAGAGATGTGTTACAGTTTTCGTGCTACTTTTCAACCAACATCACTATAAGACAGAGGACCAAGTTTTAAAGGGAATCTTTTTGCTTGCTCCAGGCCTTGTTCTACTCTTGGATTGGCCAATGGAGAGATAGTGACTGTTGTGCTCCTTACTGGCAACAAAGGCACATCCTCTGGCGATTTTGTTAGAGCCATTTGATGAATGGTCGGTGTTCACAGAATCAAGACGCAAAAAGTTGTCATCTTTCGTTTTCACTGCTCTTCAGGAGACAATTGGGTTGGTTGGTCCTTGCCATTTAAGCTGGTAGCGGCGATGATTCCTCTTGAATATTAATGCAATAGTCAGACCACTGCGTTCACACAAATCGACCGTTGTTTGATGTTTGCTCCACAGTGTAGAACCATGTACCGAGCACTTCGGATTCCTGATCAAGTCCCATCTTTGAATTTACGTCGATTCCCACGACAACAACATGTTGACAAGGTATCCTGGCTAGCAACGAGTTGGGTTCCTCGTAAAAGGCATCCTTGGAAGTGTCTTCGGCGGTTTCGGTGGGCGCATGAACTCTCACTATCTACAGATTAAATACTCTGGGACCTCGCAGTCGTGCAAATGTATTCCTACACGACGTTGAGCCGAATTCCTCGATCATACCATTGTAGTCATTCCTTACAGCAATTGCACAGCCTCTCCCTCTCCTATCATCAGCGTTACCGCAGTAGATGGCTTCATTTCCGTTGATGACGGGTCCATCATTGAGGCATGTTTACTGCAGAGTAGCAAACGTTGGATGGGAATAGCTTAGAAGCTTGGACAGCGCAGATTGTTGGATATCATTCGAAAATGACCAGCAATTAAGGGTGGTGAAATTGTGGCTTGTGACCAAAGGTTCAATGATTTCCTTAGGTGCAGGACCTAAAACTTTACGGACGGACTAGAGGCCTTAGTGTGTCGGACGGCGATCCCTTTATGTAATGTATGGGGTGCTTTCGCGATATAGTTTTGCATGCTATATCGCTCAAACGTCCCCTGTGTAAACTCTAATACAAACCGGCTCATAATATCGACGTAGGACTGCGTCTTTAAAGGCACAGTCCAAGCTCAGGGACGAAATTAGAGATTTCCAAATGATCGTGAAGTAGAACCACTCCATATAGCACTTGCCAAGTGCGAGCTTTCGATTCTTCCCAATAGTAGGAAGCGACCCTGGGGCACCCACATCACGACGCCACCTTGGCACGCCCCTTTTACGATCTTTCGAGCTGAAATGTTGCGAGATGAACGATGGGTTTCCGTAATTATCGCCGTTCTTACCATCATTCTTAGCCTCTCTCGTTATTCAAGTCAGCTCGCATACATCGGTTGCAAATGACGGAAGTTACAAGCTTCGGACATTTCGTCCACCATTTTTTACCGCTCAATTCTAAGCAGTTTTCGAGGGGCGATAACTACGTTCCCAGGGGGTCTTGACCGATTCCAAAGACATCATTCGAATCAGCTAGGGACCGTTTTGAAGATAAACAGGACCATAGAATAGCGATCGGAGCTTCACCTTCCCTGGAACTGCAGCTCCGGTATTGAAGCTAGTGGCGGGACTGGGGCACTCTGTTTTTCGCGGGAACCGTAGTTGTCCCGAAAAGGCCGAGATATTCTCTGTTTCGGAGTGGAATTTATTTCCGTTCATCGCGTGCGTACGCTGTGTCTCCTGCTCCCCCATACTTTCTGGCTGTCTCTCCCCTCGCTCCGCACAAGCGCGCGAAGGAACTAGGTGAATTTGACTCCGAACAATGGGATAAGCTACTTGGGAGGAAACGTTCACAATAAAAACCGACTCCGAGTTTCCACCGGGATTCGAGAGGTTCGCGACCTATGACAACAGCAATGTCAAAAAAACGGCAAAAAGGAGCTCCAAAAAACCCTACATGGCCCTGAACTTCTGCGTGGAGCGCAATCCCCCGCTCACTCCACTCAACGGCCGCTGATCGAAACAAGCAACTGAAAAATCGACTTCAGCAAAACATACGATGATCAAATGATCAAAACTAATCGCCATGATGCATGGATTGAACGAATTCGCCGCTTATAAATATTGTTTTTTCCTCGAATCCGATTTATCAGTTGTTTGTTTCGATCAGTGGCCGTTGAGTCGAGTGGGCTGGGATTGCTCTCTACACAAAAGTTCTGAGCCGTCTAGAGCTCTTTGGGACCATATTTTAGCCGTCTTTCGACATTGCTGCTGCCATAAGTCCCGCACCAATCGATTTCCGGTGTAAACTCGAAGACGAATACCAACGAGGACACTGCTTTTTAGAAGTCGAGGTCATTCCAGCAGTGCCCCGAAGCTAATTCCTGAATGGCCTAGATACAGTTTAACTTCATAGTAATCATTTATACACATTTATCATCTGCATCAAATTAATATAGGAGAATTTATCAAATTTGCACTGAAAGGAATGATAAAGCTCTTCGAAATTTCTACAATTTAAACGCACACGACGGACGTTGACGACTAGATGGTATGCTGGCTGAGGAGGAAGGGAGAAGTGATGCTTGGGGGAGGGGGAGAAGACTGGGAGCGGGAGCCAGATAAAAATGTTCAGGTTCGAAGAAGAGAGGAAAGTGAAGCCAAATCACAAACGAATCGGGTACCGTAAACTGAAAGTGCAAGAAGGAATAGTGCAACAACTACGTCCACAGGGAAGTCCTGCAGACCAGTCGCATTCCTTCAGCAAGAGATCAAATTAATAAAAAAAATCACATAGGGAGAATTTGATCATCTAAGTAGCCTAATTTTGATCCATAAATCATCAGGAGTCATATGAATTGTACTGAAGAGAATATGAATCATGGTGAAAGAATCATAAGGCCACTATGACTTCGATAGCAAAATCACATACATATAGCTAGTGGTACATAATCATATCCGGAGTAGAAGAATCAGCATAGGCAGGAGAATAGCGGCAAGTCGGTCATGCAGCGGTGCCACTTTGGCCCCTGTCCGCACCTCTTCCATGTGAGCCAATGAGCGGGCTGTCAGCACCGAATTGTGGCCACCACCAAACTTCGTGGTCTCGTCAACAGTACCGAACATCACCAGATCCCATTTGACCAGTTCAGCATCTACAAAAAAACATTAATTGTAAAGAGGACTAGCTGTCGGAGCATAGCTCACTCACCATCCCATCCATCATTATCAACCTCAAGCGTCCACAGACCGGCGGCCAGCTCACCCCAGCTGTGTGTGGTCATGAAAGCCCATTCTATGAAACCGGCTCGGCTCGTATCCCTTGCCCGCTTGGTTAGCAGTGTAGACCGCGTTCCTGGAAGGCTCCACATTGAGAAGGGTGGCTAATTGGAGGAGACAACTCTACTCCGTCTTAGAAGAAATTCATACTATACAACGCCAACGAGGCACGCGCGAGACGCCCTTGCGGAAACTATTAATACTGCAGCAGTGAAGTTGAAGCGGAGGTAGTACCCGTCACCTGGAGCCTCTCCTTTACTGTTTTGTTCTTTCTCCTAGTAACCTATTCCAAGAACCGAATAGCCAACCAAAACTTGAGGAGTAGCGTGAGTGTCAACACGTTTTAATTAACGTCGGAAACGAATACGCGGGCGTTGTCGCAGAAGCGCGATACTATAGCTCTTTAAAGGAGGCCTGAGGCCGGATTCATCATTGCGCACACCCTGGGTTTGCCGATTTGGGTTGGGTTCAGCGCGAGCGTAACCCATTTTTCTGGGATTCATCAATTTGATAACCCATCAAGAAATGGGTTTGGGTTTGGGTTCGCGCAACCTGAGGCGGGAGCGAGGGTTCGCTCAACCCAACCCAAAATGGGCAGGCAGATAACGCGCTCCAGCGCCATTTTCAGGAATAATGTGGTGTGATTTGTAAAAATCACTTATAATGAATGCGTTTACTACCTATATACGCAATTGGAGAGATCGTCAGCATCTGTTCTCTACATCTTTTCATGTTTAACGAACTACTTCAAAAATAATCGACTCAACCGAATAATCGACTGCAGAATGAATCTCTAGACTTCCAATAATGTTTCGAGTCCATCCTTTCATCTAATATTTCCGTCATCATCTCTCAATTTTTCCTCTTCTTTCATTTCCCAAATTTTCTGAACCCCAGCATCTATGTCGTTCTTCTGTGTCACCCTGATTTAGAAAGTGTTCATTTCTCATCTTAGTTTTAATTTTCTTTGAAGTTCTATCGTTCTCCTCTTTCCATGAGATCTATTTTCTTGTTCTTCTGTCCACGTAAGTTTATTTTCTCCCAGAAAGGCGAAAAGAAGGAGTTACGTCCTTAGGGAGCTGTGGGAAACCGGATCAGATCGATGTGAAAGAAATCTTTGTCAGAATATGAATGTTATACAAACTGCATCAAGTGAACGATTTTCCCCAGTCTGAACCGTTCTGTTTCGCAAAATTGATTCTGTTCTATTTTTACTCGTCGAATATACATATAACCACTGCAGTGTTATAACAGGTGTGTAAGTATAGCGTCTTGCTTTACTATGTACGGTGCACCTACTTAAACACGCCAGTACTTTCTAGAATCGAAAAAGGGCACTAATTCACCCATAGCATACTCCATGATTCCCTGTTACTTCGATCGAAAAAAAAAGGAAAACACTTCAGAATAATCTATGCAATGCTTGATAATGATAAATTTATTTATGCCCCCTTTAGAAAATCATTTTTGAAGTATTACAGGGGTTATTGCTGAAACGCAAAAAATGCTACACAACGCAATATTTTTGGATATGCAGCCTGAATTTAGAACAACAGAACATATTTGAACGAAGTCTTTCAAAATATGGGCTACAACTGGCTTCAGACAGCACAAGAAGTTATCGTTTAATGACTAAATACGTATCATTGTTCGATTAACTTTTTGGGGGTCTGACGATTTCAAAAGACACATAAATCAGCAGAAGAACATGAAAATTGAAACCACAAGAAAATATGGAGAACATTGCAAAAACAGTGACTACTAGAATGAGCATTCAACACTAGCTGCGCGATAATAGCGAAGTGCGATACAAGGTGTTGGCATTGAAAATAATTGAGTATTGATTGGACGGAAAATCGGAGATAGGCGTCGCGAAAATACGTAGTGTATTCGCAGACGCCTCTCGTGCCGGCAGAAAATGGGTTAGGGGAACCAACCCAAGATTTGCGCTGATGAATCAAAGGTGGTGGGTTATCCAACCCAAACCCATTTTTCCAACCCAGGTCTGCCAAACCCAGAGTTTGCGCCAACCCATTTTTCAGTGATGAATCCGGCCTCTGGGCGCGGTCGGTCCCGCAACGAAAGCCGGAGGAACGGTCGAGCAGCCCGTCGGACTGATTCGGAAGGCGCAGTCTGAGACATCAATCTTCGCCCCACCAGCGACGTACGTGTTCGTCCTTCCTGCACCTCCGTACCGCTTTTTTCTACTTGGCGACCCGTGCTTCGTTTCGGGACCTCTGGCCTTTAGAACACAACCATTCCATCTACAATACAGTTGGCTCGCGAAGAATAAATACAATGATCAAGCCTAAGGCCGTGACCCGCATCATTGATCGTGATGTATATTTCACTTTTGTTTGCTTTCCTTGTAATCCTTATTCCATTCTTCTATTCTTCTTTTCCCCAAATTTCTTCATATTCTCCTGCTACGTAAACTAATCTAGTTTACTTGTGTTCTGTCATGCAAGAGAGTCATGTATATGTCGCAATACTTATATTACAGTCGGGATGCGTATTGGTTAGTCAAAGGAAGACCGAGTTGGCTGCACCAGGTTGTCAATGGTACCCATGTGACATTTTCGTTATTATGCCCTTATTACAGTATGCAGCTGACTGGGTAACGTCATCGATTGAGAGTCTGTCGGCCAGATTCCCCGGGACTGGCGTCTGATGTCGCACCCCGGGGGGGGGGAGGAGGCACCGATTCGAAACAGGCGTAGCGTCACGCGCGTGTTGTCAGACCATCTATACTTCGACATCACGCCCTCGCGTGATTGGCCGGCGTTGAAGAGTATGAATAGCAAATAAGTAAGTCAACTTGAATAATGCTCTCACAACAATCAAAGACAGATAGCATTCTGGGGATCAAGAGACACACACAACTCAAACAAGACAAGTGTATCACCACCTGAAGGACTAGTCAAGTAGATTTGGATGTCGCCCCGTTTCGGTGCCTTCAAGGTGATGATCGCCTGCACGTGTTCCAGGTACACGACTTGCTCATCCGGCGAACCAGCGCAGCCGTCAGTGTAAAGCTGCAGTTGAAGGCGGTTTCCATGTGGGATTGTCCTGAACGTCAATCTGTGAAACACAAACTATGCTGAAGCAGTTAAAGGGGAACCTACTTGAAACGGCTGGGGTAGAACTGGCGACATTTGTGCTGTTCGGGAGCTGTGGTCCAGTTTCGTGCCAGTTGAACCATGGCGCCAGCATCCATCAGACCATAGCCAAAGGAGTGGGAGACATTCCGACCAACTCCGTTTGTCACCCAGTCACCAGCTCGCAGATTAATCGGTTTAGCAGCTCGAATCACGATGTGCTGAAATAGCATTAGTATTTCCAAATAAGACCCACATCCCATCACTCGGCTACCCACAAGTGGTAACACACAGTAAATGTCTACACAAAACTTCAGATTCTTACCTGCAAGTCCCTCCATGTGAGATCGGGATTAGCCTCCAAGGTCAGTGCCACGATACCAGCGGCCAGAGGGGCGCTGGCCGAGGTTCCGGTATGGGTGTTGGTGCAGGCGTGGTGCAGATCTGTGGTGACGATCATCTTCTCGCCAGTGGCACCACTCGAGTAGGTGCTGGCTAGCGTACTGCTACATGCTTCTGAGTACCACGGGATGTTGCCGTTCTCGGTTGCGGCAGAAATGGACAGAGTGAAGATGCTGCAACAGCTCCATCATAACAACACTAAGAACTTGTACTACAATGTAATCTCGTCACCCACCTATTGGTATAACCATCGCAGTTGCACGAATCAGCGTCCTTGCCGCCATTTCCCGACGCCCACACGAATACTGAACCCTTCCCACGACGACCTTCTCGAATTCCGCGTTCGAACGCTGCTCGAGTCAGCTTAGCCGGCCCATCTACTGTTCGCCCGTCATCATCTGGTCCCCAAGAAGCACTGAACAAGCAGTAATTTTTTCTCTCAACGATAGTCTAGCATTGTTATGCTTCGATTCTCACCTATAGATGTCAACGTAGTCCGAGTTGTGACCGAGGGACGCAGCTTCAACAGCGTCCGTAACGTCGCCGTCCAACATTCGGATACCTGGAGAATCTTACTAAATTCAACGGGGTTTCAATGTACCTATCCATATTTCTTCTTTCAATGTTTACTCTAGTTAACTTTTGAAAAGGCTTACATAGCCACATGGTTTACTTGCCAACACCTGCATATATGACCACATTTCTCGGATAACTAACATCGGCATGGAACGTGAAGAGACTTCGCGTTCACTGTCGATATGGCACCGAGTTTGCGCCAACCCTCAGCGGTGAACGGGAAGTCTCTTCACGATCCATGCCGACATTATATATTTTTCGTGTGATTTTCACAGCCAAACAAAACAAAAATCCACAGCTTTGAGTTCGCAAACAGAAGCCATCTCAAATTACGCTTGCGATCGTGAAATAACATGGCTGCAAAACTACTGCGTAATATCTCGTGGCTCACAACAAAGGTATGGAATCTTCGGGCAAAAACCATTCAACGCCCAGCTGGAAAGCTGGCACCGTTTGCAGGATAGTGGCCGTAGTGGCCTTGAGGCCCAAAACCCGAAGATTCGTCGCCCGCGGTGGTGGTTATCACGGGCGAACAGCTGCTTAATACCCGGGCGACAAGCCACTCTTGAGACAAGCCGCCGAATCTGGAAGGCGCTGGCAACGAGCCCCTCTAGATTGTCAGGGCTGCATGTGAAGCCCAAGTTTTCGGCGCACACACGCGACGCGGCGGTCAAAACGAACACAACGACAGGAAATGCGGCCAGTGCGCCGAGAACAATCTGGGGCCGTCAGCGGCTGGGCAGGGCCAAGCACCGCAAATAAGGGAATTGAACCGACGACATTGCCGACATCTGAGTTCTGGCTCAAGAGTGCGTCGTGTGCGTCCTTTGGAAATGGGCGTCGTGGGCTTCGCGCTTCATTTTGGGTACACGCTTCGCACGCGATAGGCACTATTTCGCTCTTCCCGCAATATGCACGCTCTCGTGTCAGGGCTTGCTTATCGCGTGTCTCGAGAAAGAATGGGCGGATTGGGGTGGTCATCTAGCTCCTTCTGTCTCTCGTCGTTCACCAGTGCACCCACCTCCTATCCTGGCGTTGTAGGCGATTCCGACGATACAGAGACTATTGTTGAATATAGCAGCCACCTCGCCGGCGCATCTCGTCCCATGACGATTCTCGTCTGAGTACTCGTAACGCGGCATTGGGTCGTCATCGCGATCGTTCACATCGTAGGAGGCCCGGGCGTCCTTAATAACAAACTTCGATAGATTTTCTCCAGCGGATTGATCATGTGATGAGTTCTCACGTAATTAGGAGCAATGTCCGGATGTGTCCGTTCAAGACCATCGTCCAGAATCGTCACGACCACTCCGCGGCCAGTGTAACCTAGATCCCACGCCTCCTTCACATTGTGGTCCATCTTCGAATTACCCGTGATCTCGGCACGATTCTAAAGACAAACACAAAATTAGAAATATATAGTTGGTGATGGCCTCCTGTGGAGAGCTCTGAAAACTCACCAAATACCACATATCGGTCCAGAGCGGATCATTCGGATCCGGTTGCTTACGATTGCGAGACTTGCTCACCAGAGCATCGTCCTCACCAAAGCTCAGATCGTTCTCCTAGAAAGGAAGAAAGGGACTATGCACGAAGGCAAAGACAAGACTGGTTTTCCTAGATGTTTGGTTCATCTTTCCACGTTACAAGTCTTCCAAGCATTTATCTAGATTCAAAACCACAGACTTAGTTTTACTCACATTGAGCGGTCGCCCTCGCCTGGAACGCTGTCGGTAGTCCCTTTTGACACGCTTCTTTGCAACTTGTTGTTCCATCCAGACGATCTGAAACAAAGTTCTTTTGTGCGTACATGCACTTGTTGCACTTCTCTTTATTAACCACATGAATCAGCGCCTGCTCACGTCAAACGGATAATCCACTTTATTCCTCACTACAATGCCATTTCTGGGCGAGAAAATTCCATTAAACGGCGTAGAGGAAGGAGAGGGAGACCAGCAGTTTTGCCGCGCCTGACGAAACCTTAGGACAATGGAAACTGCATTATAACTGCTTCCAACCCAGGGTGCAGCAGCTCATTGGCAAAGGCCGCGAAATACTTATCACTTAGCAGTACGACGGGCTATTTTTTTAACAAAAAATCCAGCTGGAATATGCGAACATAAAAACACCTTATGTAAACAAACATAAAAACAGCCTAACGCCCGTTCAAATGCGCATTCTAATCGTGGGCTCCGGGCAAGGGGTTGAAGCTTACAGGTTGGTGAAACTCGAAAATGGTAGCAAATATCACATTTTATGTAGATATATTTTTTGCTAAACCTTGGAGGTCTGTTACGCATAAGTGATGAATTGGATTATGAATTAAAAGTTAAAAAAATGAATTGAACTTCAATTATATTGACTTTTTACACGATTGGTGACGTCATTTTTCAATGATAATCTATTAGAAGAATCCGAAAGTACTGATTAGCCTCCCCACTCGGGCAAATTATAAGCGAGATCGACTAAAGGTGTCATAGCAACAAAGGTAATCGTCCAGGCTTCGCGCCCTTCCCACGATGGTGTCCGGGCCTGGCGCCCTTTGTGACGCCTCATATAGTTGTATGTATTAATATTTCAGAAGTTTGAGAGGTTGGGAGAGAAAGCTTTGGGCAAATTTTTATGCAGTCCAAAAACCTCCAATTCCAGACCCTTGGTGGTTCGAAATTCAATTGCTGAAGGGATGCCACCCGTCGGATGGGATGGCAAAAGCCCTGCTCATTTGCTAACGTGGCTTGCCAATTACCAGCTCCTTACATCGTCTAAATTCTTGTGCACCAGTCTGGTTGGGAAATGAAACTATGGAAATTTGTGGGGGATTCTGTGAAATTTAGCTTTTTTTTGGAACTGAAATTTTTGTTATTAATGAGGGGTCGTACGTCTTGTAGTGTTTTTTAAAGGCAAAGTACAGCGAAATTCCGCCCAGAATGGGTTTAAAACAGTTAAATGGACTTGACTGGTGGTATTCAGGGTGTTAACAGAAATAGTTCCGTTTTTAAATCGCCAAAAGCACTATTACGCAAATTCTACAAGTTTTTTCTTGTTCAAATAAATTATAAAATTTTCCACCCGAAATTTTTACGATCCTTCGTCCAACTTTCCGCTTTCCCACGAAAATGTCTCGACTCCCTTCACCATCCGTTGGCAAGCTATCCACTCCTGCTGGACCCTGTCCCAAACACTGAGCTGTGGAACCCGCAAGAGCTTCTCAGTTACTCAAAGGAAGACGTGGAAGAAGACGTGTTCTACTGAATTACTACAGGCGAAACAAAAAAGCCGTTCTTCCGTCTATTTCGGAGTCGAAGAGGTCGCTAATGTCAGTAGCTCGTCTTTTTGTTGTTTATAACTTCTAGGTCAGTTCAACCCTACTATAACCCCAAACGTATAGAAAGGCTGCACCCAGTGATGAGCGGCAATTGCCGTTTGCCGATTGGCGTTTGTTATTTGCCGGCCGTTTTCGGCCAAACTTTGCCGATTTCCGTTTGACGACTCAACCTCTAGTGGAATTCCAAAGAAAACTAGTAGTATGTACTTTCAATAATTACCTCTGGTTCGTGCGAGATACGATTTAGCTGAAGACTTCGGGTTTTTCTCGAGGAGCGACTTCGCTGATTCACGTTACGAAACAAAAAATATTCTTCACCCGGAATGATCTGAAATGAAATTATTCAAATCCGCTATTTATGAACAGGTCCCTAGAGAAACTGCACGTCATCCCCAGGCCAGATTCTGGGGCCAAATTTATGCCGTGCCTCCCTGCGCGGGGTGAATTTGCATCACTGAATGAATTCACATAGACATATCTGTGTTGGTCCGACCCGCGGGTTGGATGGGGGGCGAGATTGAATTTGAGGTGAAAATTGAATTCGGCGCCGAACGCACAAGTTGCTGGCGAACGCAGCCAGAGACCTGCGATTCCCTCTAGAAAACGCTGCAGAAAGGATGAACCAGTGCAAGTAATAACTGTACTCACTCGACCCAAGTTCTGGTACCCGTACTTGGCGGCCAGTCGGTTTGCTTCCTCTTCGCTACCGCCAGCAATTCGTACTGCCCACTCGTTAGTGTAGGCTCTACGAAAACTCGACGCCAACGAACTCGATGCGCTAACATTTTCCTGAAAAGAGAAAAATCTCCTTGCGTCGATTTCATTGCTTTTGGTGTAATAAGAAGCTGGAACGGTAGAAATGGTTATGCTTATCAAGCTTTACCGGTTTTTTTTTTATTTCATTCATCCTTCTTTTATCGAATTTCCTTGAAAAAAAATACGAAGCTTCTGGTGCGCATGTTTCGCTGTTCTCATCTTCTCAGTTGAAGGCTGTACAGCAAATGATCAGCAAAAAACTGTGCCCACTGTTCCTGTGCTAGATGACCGACCGGCAGACCACCTTTTCAGACCACAGAACCGTTTTCATGAAACTTTAGTATATGTAGTGGATGAAAAAACATCGAGGCATCAAGCTTTGTTAACTACCTTGACTTTGTTCAAACATGGGATTGAGAAAAACGAGCCGCATTAGGTTTCCTGCGCACACTGTACCTTTGAAGACAAAGTCCAAGCTCAGGGACGAAATCTAAGATTTCCTCATAATTTTGAAGTAGATCCACCCTATATAGCACCTGCCAAGTGCGGGCCCTCAATTCCTCCGAATAGGTGAGGTATAGGAGGAAGCCACCGTGAGGCTCCCACACCAGGAAGCCACTTTGGCACGCCCCTTTCGCGATCTTTCGAACTCAACAGTGGACACGTGAGCGATGGTTTTTTATCAATAGCCCCGTTCATCCCTTCCGTCTCAGCTTCTCTCTTCGTTCAGGTCGGCTCGACTACATCGGTTGCAAATGAGAAAGGTTATAAGCCTCGGACAACTCGTCCACCATACTTCGGCAGCTGAACCTTTGAGGGTCATAACTCCGTTCCTAGGGGGTCTTGTACAATTCTAGAGACACCATTGGAATCAGCATGGGACTGTTCTCAAGTCTGAAGGGGAAACAGAAAAACGATTCTGAGGTCGGTCTTTGCCTTTAAGGTTTTATGTATTATACTGCTTGAAAGATTTGGACAGAATGCGCGCGGGTATGAATTTTATCGCCTTAAAGGTTCTTTTTAACAAAGCCCTTTGATTATAAATTTTCTAGGATCAGTAAGAATGCAGAAGATTCTGGCGGAGAGGGTCATCCAATGGAGAAGAAATTTTTAGGGTTTGAGTCTAAGCAAAAAAGTTCGGGGACGTTTTTAGTGTTTCACACAGTATACATGCAGAAAAACGCAGGTTGCCACTGCACAGCGTTATGTGTACTGTATAATGATCTGGAAATAACATTTCAAACTTTTTTGTTCTAATCTTAACCTTAGCAAGCATTATGTTGTTGGATATCCCCCCCTCACCTGAACCCTAAACAGCTTTTCAGATCTCAAAACAGTTGATTTTTAAGGACGATATCAAGAAAGAACGGTTAAAGGCCCGAAAAACGCGTACTCACGCGTCTTCTGAAAAAAAAATCCTACGAGCGGTATAGTAGCGCGAGAACGTATGAAACAATGATTTGGCCTTTTGTCAAATCTAAACGAGCGAGTGGGCCAGACGCCATCTTTTGCGGGTGCCTTGCGCTACTTCACCGGTCAGTGGGTTTCGATCGTGCGCGACGATCTATCGCAGACTCAGTTGGATCTTCTTCTCGGGGAGAGGAGAGAGAAGTTGAGTTGAAAATAGGAGAAGCATAATTTTGGCAAAATTTTCACTGTATTCGGAAGTTGATCGCTTAACAATTATTTCACCTACATATATTTATGTACATATATATACGCTCAGGCAGCACATCGACGAATACATAAGAGGGTGTCCCCCCGCGGGAATATTCACAGGGAAACTGTTAACTGAGATGGCGAGTTTCAAGGTTTGCAGTTACTGTGGGCTCAGCCAAAACTAATGTCTTAAAAAATGCGAATATGAGAGCAGAGGTTGGCGCACGCATAATGAAAAAATGCGAATTTTTCGCTTCTATTGAATGAAAACCGACGGAAATACGATTTTAAAAACTAGAAATAATAAAAAATATGTATTCATATACACAAGACAGATGTTTTAATTCATAAAGGGGAAGACAATAATTAAATGACAACACAAAAACAAAAAAATGAAAAACAGGAAAACATCTATTTTTAATTAATCAAACTCACCTCATAATTTATTTCATGAGCTTGTAGAATGTAAAATAACGAGATGAATACTATTAGATACAATGTATTGTTGCTGATCCTAGACAAGCCATGCTGCAATCTCCTGGAAAATAATTGTTAAAATTACGCACACGTGATCAAACGAACATATTCAATAGAAAACATATTAATTTCTGATAGAATAACTGGAAAACGAATGAAATATTATAGGAGCACTTTGGCACTGGCCTAAAAGTTTTGACACGACGTCGTTGGAGCGGCGACTTTGGGTAACGCGATTTTATCGATTTCGATTTAATTGACAAAAAAAGAATTAATAAATTGAACATCATCATCAATGTCTGATAGTCAGTAATCCGAAGTGAATAGCAATAAGAATCCCTGATGGGAACTGAATGATTTCTGACACCTTATTATGCGTTCAGAAATCGCGTGAAAGCCATACCTTCAACATGAGGAGGGGGGTTGAATTTCATCTGCGATACATTGCAAGAAGTCTGGCTTTCGAAGATCTTTACTTTTATACTTGATGACCAATAGCAAGAGAAAGAAGTTTACAGGGCATAGTGTGAATCCCATGCGCCTACCCTACTCATCCGAAAACTACCATGTGCAAATCATGAGGCATAGAAATCCTGTCTTGACTGAGACCAGTTTCAATTCACACCTTAAAATCTGACGAAGAGCCTTCCTTTTGAGTTATCTAACAGCTTCCTGCTGGGTTTATGACCATTCCTCTTAGTTGAATGGCAGCAACAAAAAGAAAAGAAGGAGGTCACACTTGAAGCCGAGAAGCGACATGGAAGGCGGCAATTCATTTGCAGAAAAAACAACATGCTTGGAAAGCTGCAAACAATTGCCATTGCTCATTACGGGAAAATTGCGAGAATCTAACTTAAAGGCAGTGTTCACGATAATCTTCAATTTTGAGATCAATCGCTATATTGATTAAGTGGCCCCTGGGAAGAACTAAAATGACGTAGAAATTGAGAAAAACGCACCAGAAGCACGGGAAATCTTTAAGTATCACCCCGCCTCCTAAGTATCACTGGAAGTGTTTGTTGTGACAATGAAATATTTTGTGAGCCCGTCCTTTGCAATTCTCTACTATCTAATGCTCCGTTCTTTCCTTAGGGCCCTCATTTTGTTAGATGTAATGTTTCTCAATTTTGAACTATGCTACGAGCTAAAAATCTTAAGCTGGAATGAGGTCCTCTCCTCCTGAATTACGCATGTCCGCAATTGCACCCGTTACTATCATTCACTAAACATTATCGTGCTTGAATCCTATTGAAAGTCCCTTGCAAGCAGTTCCCCTAAACTGCTTTTCCCTCTAAGCTGGGAATCAATTTGCAGGCCCTGACTCGGCCAATGGCATGGTGTTGATTATTCATAGAGATAAGATTGCGGCGGAAATGAATCTCGGGAAAGGAGTTTAAAGAAGGCCGGAAAGAGATTGCATACATCTTTCTCTAAACTAGCGTTTACATAGATAGTTCCAACCGCAATGAACTAAGTTGAACTTTCACAAAAATAAATAAATGAATAGTAAATAGGCGACCTAAAATAATGAGCAGTGACATGGCACAGATCCGTATTGATTAAAGGCGAACTTTAAAGGTTGAAAGTAATGATATTATGAGAGTTTTATTTCACAAAACAAGAACTTCAACTTCAAAACTATTCATACATACAAATTCACAAGCATTCATGTATATTTCTACGTAATAACTCTCCCATGAACAACACCGCCAGTAGGATTTGCTCAGAATGCGCGCGAGGATGTTTTTTCGCGTCTTTTGTCGTCCCTTTCGAACAACTTGCTTCAGACTCAACTTTGAGCGGAACTATGGTGACGATCATGATCCTCACGTTGAGGGCTACACAATGGTGTAGCCTTTGTTGGGGTTTTCTTGATAACTGAAGAAGTTTGACAACCAGCCAGCACTCATTTTACGGTAGACACAGGAAAATGCAGACAGAGGATTCTTTAGCTCTCAATAAAACCCCAACAAAGCCTATACCATTGGGTAGCTCTGAACGCTAAGATCATGAATATCACCATGGCTTCGCTCAAAGTTTAGTTTAAAAGAAGTTGATCAAAAAGACGCAAAAACTCGTCCTCGCTCGCATTAGGCATCTAGCTGAATCATTCCAATAAATTTGTTGCTAAAATATTGCCTTGTTTATGTGGTGGAACCTGCAATTAACCTTGGAAGGCAAAAACAAGAAATGCTCTTATTTGGAAATTTCGAGGCAATGACAAGAATAAAAAAAGCAATTCGAGTTTCTCTCGAGCATTTATATTCAGTTCTGGGGAAAAATTTAATCGTTCATTGATTGTTCATGGATATACATCTGTTTCATGTTTTCTGTGATTACTTCTCATTAAGCTTCTCCTTGACGACAACTGCCTTGTCAACAATAAACATTTACGTTGACGAGCTGGAAATAACACTCATCGAAGCAAACACGAAATTTCTCTCAGCTTTTAAACATTTCCAGGGACCAAAAAGGTACAGAATTTTTGACAAACTTGTAAAGCCATGGAATTAATCCATGAATCGCTGAAAGTATGCTACATAGTTTCCGGATCTTCTTCAATACGGGCCGAGACAGAAGGCAGTAAGAGGGCTGATGGGAAAGGAGAGAGCGGCGTACTCGCCCCAAATTATGTATCCCCCCATATAAAACTTGCTCCGAATAAAATGGTACAGTCGACGCGGAACTGTTCGTCAAATCGGTGTGTGCCCGAGCACTCAACACTGCCAACGCCTCTGCTCCACGATTTCCAGTTTTGCGATTCGCGGTGCCCTGACCCTGCCGCGAATCCGCTTGACGTGTTGAATGACCCGGAGTCCGTGCCGTACCGGACGCACGAATCTGAAGCTTATTGATCGAATGCTCGGAACGGGAAGCGCCCACTAGCAGTTCGGCTGGAACACGCGACGCACGGGGCGGTAAGCCATGCTGTCGCTGGAGCGCCGTACGCGCATCCATGCTGTCGCTGGAGCGCCGTACGCGGCGCAGATAGCCAGCCCAACTGCTCCTAGACGCCTCTCATTCTGTCTAGTCAGTCAACAGACCCAAATCTGGCACTACTGGTGCGCCTGCTGCTTCCTCGGTAACTCGGGGCTCTAGTGACCTTTCCGAGGACGCTAACCTAACGACATGATTCTCTATCGGTCTTAAAGAATTGGAAGAGAAAAAGGGATCAAAAAGAGCGAAATTCTGGGACTTTTAAAAACAGGTTTTGCGGCAGTTTCGCGGAGCTTGACCAGCGGATTGCGGGAGGTTTCCGCCAAATTCTGTGAGAAGGGTTCCACGTTTCCCCACCGATTTTCGCTGACGATGCATAGCAAGGTGTGGCGTCGTTTTACAGTTTTTGCCTCATAAAAAGGCAATGCGGTGTAATTTTCACTGCAGTAAAACGTTATGGACTTTTCGTCTGCAAAGGGAAAACCCTCATTAACCTTTACAGACAAACATGATACGGCAGGACAGCCCTTATCAATGCTCCGTTTGAGTTTTTATTTCGCTTAATAATTTCGCGTTCTTCGAGAAAATAATTTCCCGAAAAAACTCTGCGGTACGATCCAAACGTTCCCCCGTGTGAACTCACCGCCACTCACATCGTAATTGCCACGGGTTGTTCGCGGTCGTTCGACGTGGCGATGTATCCATAAATGTCAGACGACTCGCAGAAGCATAGTCCTCACGAAAAAGACGGCCTCCTGAAATCAGGCACGCCATGTGAAGACGTCAACGAATTCGTTTAGCGCACACGGAAGGATTTTCTCGCGAACGAACAGCAAAAACATAAGTAGACGAAAGACTCGAGAAACTGTCAGAAGGAAGTCCCATGCGGCTGGCCGGGGGGTAAAAATAAAAGCCGAAATCAATAAGGGAGGGAGAAATGCGGTGAGAAAAATGCTCAACACTGATAAGGAATGATAAGGAGATTGTGGACGGAGGGAACTAGAGAAACAGACAAGACCATATAAACAGCAGACACATGTGGCATGGGAATTTAAGCGGATTTTTTCTCACCTAGACACGGAAAATACTCAACAGCAGAGAGATAAGAAGGCAAGACATACACACGTGATCGATGGTGTGAACACATTGTTTTCGTGACTTCAATCCTCAGCTAATCATCACTCACGCAAGGGGTTATGGGGAGGGTTAGATGGGAAAACGAAGCGGATTAGGTGAAATGAGGAGCAGCAGCTGAAAGACAGGGCTTGC
Source organism: Aplectana chamaeleonis (assembly GCA_029168955.1). Classification (NCBI taxonomy): domain Eukaryota; kingdom Metazoa; phylum Nematoda; class Chromadorea; order Rhabditida; family Cosmocercidae; genus Aplectana; species Aplectana chamaeleonis. The sequence goes on from JAPDOI010000663.1 coordinate 183,072, forward strand.
GGAATGCCTAAGGGAGTGACCAAGCTTCACAAAGAACTTGGCTTCAAGGCTAGAGATATGTAATGGCATGAAATTATTAAGAAAAACACAAAATGAAATTTTTGAAGTAAACCACATATTTTAAATGGGAAAATCAGAATAAACCTTGAAAAATCACGGGAAGCGAAAGCAGAATTGCTCTGGATTTCCAACAAGACAAGGAATGAACTCGATGTTAGAGGTTAATCTGGCATTAGGATTGAACGAGATGAATATGAGTAAGATCCGGTTTTCACGAGATAAGAGGAAAAAACTACAATACCGTTTTAATATAACTACATTTTGGCCAAAATACATGCACCGGCCCTTTCTCACATTTTTAGTTTTCAATTAAAGACAGTGTTCACAATAAAAATGTTCTTCGAGTTTTAACAAGAAACCGAATGTACTGGAGTCTATTGCAACAATAATGGCAAAAGAACGGCTAACAGTCAAGCCATAGATAGCCCTATACGGCCCTCAAACTTGAAAGCGATATGCCCTACCCGCCCAACTCGGGTACATTCGATTTTCGGTGAAACTCGAAGACAGTTTTAATCTGGAACACTGCCTTAAACTCGCTCCAATTTCAATTTTTTATGGAACCTGAAAAAAAAAGATTTAGATTTCTGATCAAGATTCATTCAACTTTATAATGATTGCTAGGGCTTGAAGACAGTGTCCACAATTATGTAATTTTGTTCTCGTTTTCTCGTCGGAAATCGAAAGCCCTTCGTCTCATTAGAGCGTTCCAAAATCCGCTCGCGCTAGTCCTTTCCAGTCATCGACATGTATTTGATACACGCGAGGAGAGGACTACCGCCAGTGGAATTCGGAGCCAAGAAGGGCTCTTTCTAGCTCGTTTTTGTTCGTTCTTTCGACCCTACGGCTCCAATGAGACCCCGATCCTTCGATTTCTGGCGAAAAACCAAATTCATCGTGGACACTGCCTTTAAAGGGTTTAAGTAATAACGAAAAACTTTAGATTTAGTTTTCAGACAGTTATGCATTACAATAAGTGCTGTGCAGCTGCATACTATACTGCATACATTCCATCCGACGGAGTCGGTTTCGGATATCCGGGTCGGATAATCCGATCGGATAATCATCCGAAATCCGATCCGACGTCAAAATGGCGATTTCGGATTGATCCGAAATCCAATCAGACGAAAAAACACGATATCCGAAATATCCGATATCCGGAAAAGTGAGCATTGAAGGATCCGATCAGAAAACCGGATAATCGGATAGAAAAACGGTTAAAAACGGATAATCGATCGGATCGAAATCGGATGAAAATCGGATAATTTCGGATGAAAATCGGATAATTCCGGATGAAAATCGGATAATTTTGGTTAAAAATCGGGTAATTTCGAATGAAAATCGGATAATTTCGGATAAAACGAAATAGATTTGCGTTCATTCTACTCAATTCAACAATCGCGCCCTGAAGGTAATTCCTGACCCACTGCCCACTGTTTCTGCCTTGTCCGAAATTCGAAATCAATCTCCATCGACGTGCACGACGCAAATGACGATGATGTGCGCCTGTGATTTACGCGCGCACATGTATTTTGACGCATTGTTGGCGCCAAAATTGAAATTCCGAAATCCAGAAGATTCTTTCGTCTACTATTATTCTTCTCAGCCATTAGAAAGCATCGCATCAGAGGCGCAGAAAGTTGGCAACCTCACACGGCTTGTACCATAAATATAGAGCAGAAAGGGTTGTAGGTCTAACCGGACATGAAAATAGATGCAATGAATCATGTCCAACACGTTGACAATCAGGGCATTTATCGGGGACTGACTGGTCAATCCTCTGTGCATAGGCCTTCACGTAGGTAGACAGACCGAATCGAAGACCTGCTAGGATGGTTCGAGTACGCCTGAGCAGGTAAGCTTCACTATCATCGACTAGAGGAGGCACACTGCCATATACGGGACTGGGCTGAGCAGCAGACAACTATTCTGTCATGAAGCGTGTACACTGAGCCATCTGTGGTCCTCTACGCGAGTGCTCGGAGGTTTCGAAACATGCAGTACCATGATTCTATACGTTTTACGCAGAACTTCCTTTGTGCTGCCCCAGGCGGTGCCAGCAATTGCAAGCAGAATGTTGTAGCGTGACTTGGCTGCAGCAGCACGTGCTTTACTACTAAGACTTTCTACACGTACCATTGCATTCGCCTCACTGAGAGGAACACGAAAACTACCAGAAAACTCATTCCGTCGATTTTAAAGTGAGTTACGGCGATGCGGCGCTTTAAGAGCGCATAAAAAGGCCCCAAAACGCTTTTTTTGCAAAAAAAGTGCGCGGTACTGTAGAGAGGGATCCAGGAAGGATGTTTTACGCCTGTACTTGAATCTGACAAAATCCCAATCTTCCATTCAGTGGCGGAGAACCGAAGCGTGTCATCCTTCGTCACGATTCTATGAGCACTCGTACCCGCCGCTATCTTAGGTAACGTCGGAATGGATCCTGAAGAGACTTCGCGTTCACTGTTGAAGGTTGGCGCAAACTCGGTGCCATATGCTATAACATAGGTGCACCGAGTTTGCGCCAACCTCCAATTGGGAACGCAAAGTCTCTTCAGGATCCATGCCGATGTTAGTCGTATATCTGTCAAATAAGCCCACTTAGAAAAACAACTTTGTAAAAAATATCAAACCTCTGGGTCACTAACTATTCGTATTTTGAAAGGGGAGGGAAACTCTGGGTGTTGTGAAGTCAACCGCCTTCTTCCGGACTCTAACATTGAAAAGAGCAGCCGAAATGATTCTTGGAGCTTCTGCTCGAACTTTTCTATGTTTCGTGATGTGTACGGCCAGAGCATTTTGCTTACGCCTCATTTTGGTTACCTCGGAAGGTTTCTGATTTCCACTGTTGGAATTCCTGCGCAAGCAGCGGCGTGCCGCGGCCGACTCCGTTGCGAGGAATGCGGCCCCAAATATTCAATTGCCCAGGATTCGCTGCACTACATTACTTTCCAATTGTCAGACCTCTAAATTTCTCTGTACTGACATGTAGTCATCGAAAAGTATGGGCGCGTTGAGGTCAAATCCGATTATGATAAAGCTGACTTGGATAGTGACGATCTACTTTCGGAGAGGAAGATTTGTCGGAAGACGGCACCGAAATAGTCGACTGAACGGGTGTCTTTAAATGCGCTGTATGATTAAAGCAACCATATCAGTCCAAGATCTCCAAATATGCCTTGTTTTATGGTCACCACGATAGTTTGTTGTAATTTTTTTCCAATCTGAAGGTTTACTAGTACCGGTCCAACTTCTCATGTCAGCTATTGCTTTAAAATTTCCCAACACCAGTGTTTTGTTTGTTTCTACGAATAATATATGAAGATTATATTTGGCTTTAGAATTGCATTTGCTTTTATACACGGAGTTGACTCTTCGGTACTACTGAAAATTTTTCTTATCCGTTTTTTCATCCGAACTTTCCGGTGGATCCGATTTTATCCGGTCGGATATCCGATATCCGATCCGGTCAAAAATTCTCGTTTCGGATAGGATCCGTTATCCGAAATTCTCGTTCGGGCCAGTATCCGTTTTATCCGATGAGTCGGTTTTGCAAGATCGGGAATATCCGAAAATCCGATCCGACGCGATTTTGGCCTTCGGATGGAATGTATACTATACTGTATGGCACAATGAAGATTTCCTCGACAAAGTAAGGTTCGTCCCGAAAGATGAACAGTCGGCGCGGATCGCACTGATACTTTGCGTTCCTTATTGTCGTAAACTCAGTGAAAACAAACTCAGTGCACGTATGTTATAACTTAAAACCACAGAGTTTGCGCCATCGCACAAGAAGAAACGCTATGTATCAGTGCGATCCGTGCCGACTGTAGAGCGTATTTTAGGCGATTGTTTTAATCCTGCAATTTACAAAAACTTACAAAATTTACAATTTTATTCATTTTACAAAAACGAACATTCTTGCAATCGCAAAATTTTTCGTCAAATTATTTTTCCTTATGAAAAGTAGTAATCAAGTAGTAATCAACACAAAATATGAATCGAACTGAGCAATTTTTGTTCTTTAAGGTACAAGATTTCTAGATTTCAAGGTGATGTTGGGCAAAGGTTAGTATACATACAGCCGCGTGAATGAGACTTGAAAAAATTTTGGCTTGTAAGCTATAAAATCTGACTGGTTGGATGATTACCCTTCGCCCTAGTTGGACAGCTTTCTGGATAGTTTGATTGGAAGAATATTCAACTTCACCACAGAATGAAGTGAAGCCGTTCGACCTGATGAAGAATAATTGGAGTTGAATTATGTACATATGTAACCATAGCGACTCATAGAAAAATAATATGCGGTTTCACACAGCGACAATGCAGAATATGTAGATGGGGACAAAAATGATGACGAGTTCTACACACTACAGTACCGAGCATATTTTTTGCAAAAACGGCGTTTTGCGGCGTTTTTCGAGTTCACAAAGCGCCGCATCGCCATAACTCGCTTCAAAGTTGACTAAATGAGTTTTTTCAGATAGTTTTCGTGTTCCTCTCAGTAAGGCGAATGTAATGGTATGTGTTGAAAGCTCTTTTAACTCTAGCATTTTGTTGAACACTGTGTATTTCCTTCTAAAATTCACATCGACCACAGGTCAAAAAATGACAGATTTCTGTTACCATGACCGTCTGATCAGTTCATTATAAGGGGTTTAGAGGTGCAAATATGCAAATTTCGATAAACTTTCGGAGTTGAATCTATTCTTTTGGAACACTATCGTATAGGACTAACTGGAAGCAATCCAGAAATGACTTTAGAATTGAAATTGGACCACTTTGAAGCAAGTTATGGCGTTGCGGCGCTTTGTGAGCGCAAAAAACGCCGCAAAACGCTTTCTTTGCAAAAAATTTGCTCGGTACTGTAGGCTGCATTGGATGATGACAGGTGACAATATGCGATTAGATGAGATAAATATACGTAAGACTGATGTTCAAAACAAAAGGAAGCAGTAGAACGTCATACTAAACTACAGAAGGTCAAAGCAAAAAAAATCATTTTTACAAAATACAACATGAAAATTTTCCTTTCTGAATCCACCCTGGCAAGCCGAAGAAAAAATACGTTGAAGGCAGAGTTCATGGTGGTTTGCGTCCCCGAATTTTCCACTTACAGAGGAAGCGTTGGCTACCATGTATTACTAAAATTACGGAAAAACGCGAAAAACGCACTGAAACGCCCTGTGTCAGTAAAATTGTTTTCTGGCCTGGACTATTTGCGGCAGAATTAACGAGTTCTCGATGGAAGAATGTATTATGCAAAAGAAAATTACTTAAAGGCAGCATACACGCTCGTAAACGTGATTGAGATAACTACGGAAATAGAATGGTATGGCACAGAACACAACGCCTACGCATTTTGAAGCGTCAAAAACGACCCACAATGCCGCTACACGAGTGAGAAGTTGGCCCCGCCCTGTATTTCTCCGGCCCGTGTAACTGTTGTCCTCCTCCAAAACAGGGGTTCTGTGCCATTCCAACAATCAGCGACGTTTGTGGGTGGTACAATAAGTGCAATAAGTTAACCACATACATCGACGACGGTGGGAATGGCCCAGCACTTACACATGTAGCGTCATTTTGGGTCGTTTTTGACGCTTCAAAAAGCGTGGGCGTTGTGTTCTGCGCCATAAAATTCTATTTCCGTAGTTATCTCAATCACATTTACGAGCGTGTATGCTCCCTTTAAGATCAAGAATAGAGCTATAGAGAGATGAGATGAATGCCCGAGTTCACAAAAATTTTATTGTCACAGCAAACAGTTCCTTTGAGAGTAAAGAGGCTGGGTGAGAGCAAAGCTTTTCATGCAGCACTTCTAGTTTGTTTCTCCGTGTTCCCACTCCTTCGCCATTTCGGCTCTACCCGGGGACCAAGAAATCGTCTCAGCGATCAACATCGAAATCGGAGATTATCGTCTGCACTGCCCAAAAAGAGCGAAACAAAATTGCATATTTACAGAAGACGCAGGAACGTTCGTCGGTTCTGTGTAATTTGCCAGAAACACAAGCACGTAGAGACGTAGCTGCTGAAAGACAAACAGGCTGCGCGGGCATAGAGTTATGGAGGCGCAGACTGTGTGAGAATACACCGAACCGACGAACCATTCTATGTCGACCGAATTTCCTGTTCTCATCAGGAATTCCGCTCCGGAAAGGATACTGTGTACGTTGATGATGAGCGGCGTGATCCAGTATTTTCTCATCACGGACGAGTTCACCAACGCAAGGGGTGAGAGCTGGTTGAGCCGCGAAATAGCAACTTCACACAGGTTTCACCGTCCTAAGGCAAAGTGCGCGAAAAAAGGTCACGAATTCTCAGTATTTGCATTAAAGTCATTCAACACAAGTGTGCTCCGATCGGAAATCTGTACGAAGGAGAAATTAACAATGTGCACACTCATAAGGATACTCCTCGCCTTTTTGATACTGCCCACGGCTGTCACCCATGGGAAAATACGCTAGAAAGGTTCACTGAAATGGGGTACTGGTTCCAGGGAAGATTGGTAAGCGAGAAGAAATATTAGGTTCATTAACTGAAGAACATGGGAATTTTCATGATTAATTTGATTGACCCAACATTTCAAACAACCTAGAAATATAAGAATGAATGCAGCGAAAGTTCTAATTGGAAGAATATTTCATCCATTTCGGCTTCCTTATGGCTATGTACCCTGCAAAAAAGCCCTTCAGACGGTGTGCTCGTGAGGTCCGATCTGATGACTTGTCGTAAGCATTTTATTCTAAATTTCTTGAGTAATTAATAATCAGATTGTTTTTATCACGGATGGAAAGATTCTATGAAAACTCGTACCCGCCGCGATTTCAGGCGCTCCGATATCAACCAAATATGGTCATTCTGGAACGCCACTTTTTGTGGAGTATGAAATTCCCAGGCCACATAATCTCTTGCTCTTGGAAGGTGAAGGAAACCCCGGGTAATTGTGAAGACGTCGCCGCGGTCTCAAAGGACAGAGTTTCCCGACAACTGAATGAAAAAGAACATGTGAAAATTTTCTGCAAGCAAAGAATATGCGATAAGATGACGGAAGCCATGAATGAGATTGAAAATGAGATATGAAATGCTATGCAAGTGTAAGGCAACAAACTGGTGCATCTGTTATAAAGATTGTTTCGAGAAATGCTCAATTCAATATTCTCACTCTAAATTCACAAACGGTTAAGATGGAATTTAACCTACGCTACACCAAAGGTACATATGGAAACAATAATGGAGCGAAATTTGTGAAATTTGATGTTGAGTAAACGATGGGCGGCCTGAATTCAAATGAGTAGTGAGCAGTTGAATAGCATGGATGGGTAATGAGAAATAGTCATGAAACATGTGTTTGAAAGGAATAGAAAGCAAACATGGGACTTGAAGAATAGCCAACCCTCGAATCGAAATCGCACAAGAAATCTTCCGAGGAAAAAAAAGAAAAACTCCGAAAAAATGCGTTGAAGAGCAATCGCTTGCTCTTCATATGCTCCAGTTCATGTACTAAACTAAACTAAACTGCGGCACAGTTTTCGCAAACCCTATCGGGTTTTCATCGCAAATTGGACTTGAGTGACTGATGGTTTTTGTTCGGGATTTTCCCAATGTCATGGTTAAAGCTTTTGTCGGTAGTATCAAAAATAACTCATAATGATGAATATCTGCGTTAGCTTGGTGCAATGCTAGGGAAGTTACCATAACGATGTCCAATGAAACCAGAATAATTGAAAGGTGAAGAAGAGACTCATTATGCGAAATTCAAAAAAAAAGTTATGAGAGTGGAAGCATGCTGATCTGCCTCACAGTTCTTGTGTCAGTCGGCATGAATCCCAGTGATACAAACTTTGCGTTCCCCATTGAAAGTTGACGCAAACCTGGTGCACCTATGTTATAAGCATATGGCACCGGGTTTGCGTCAACATTCGATAGGATTTGAAGTACCATCAGGATTTATACCGACTGTAGCTGAGCTATGCAGAGCGGGTGTCGGTGGAGCAATGGCAACGCACTCGCCCGGAAAACGAAGTGATGCAGGTTCGAGTCCTGCCGGACCCTTAAATTTTGTACTCGGCTTAGCTGCCATGTGATACATACACTCCACTATGTATAGTTTCTGTTTTTTTTATAGTTTTAGTTTTTTTTTTCACTGATTGGCACTAGCAGAAAATGCACATCAAATTTGATCTAACTAATAAAAAAATAGAAAAAAGGTGTGCATCAGAATGTTCAACTGCTATAGTAAGGACACCAAGTTGGGGGAATGCCGGTATGCATGTAGGGGAGTGAAGAAAAAGAAATCGAATGCTATGAAAGCATTGGAAAGAAGCTCTTTGTCGGCGCGTTTTCAAAGGAATGTCGCGATTTTTTTCTGCTGGGGAATGATGTATCAATCAGTCAGCCAGCTTCAACCTCTAATACACATTAGTGTAAATCTTGTTACTAAAGTACAACACTGACTCTGTTCTTCCAGCAAATGCCCTGTGTCGCTGAAAGAACGAGAACATGTGGATTGCAGTGATTCTTGACAGGAGAACGAATGATGTAGTTTCCCGGAAGAGGCAAATAGTAACACTGGTATACCATTCGCTGTTAAATAAACACACCATTTCCGGTCCTAATCGAAAAAATCACAGTACACTGGCCGCCCACAACTTGCACATGCGACCTCATCCGAAAACTGCGGCTAATGAGGGGATTAAGCGACGCCAGGGGGAATTTCGGCGGACAAAAAAATGCCAAACTAGCAGTTCTATAGCAATTTACTGGAAGGATCAACTGAAGTTCAGAGTACAAATAAAAGATCAGCCTCAAATCCTCACTTATTGGAGCATTATCAAAATAATCCACGATAAATACGAAGTACAAAACAATTGTTGAACAGGTTGGTTACATCAATCAAAAACGGCAAGACAATGTTCAACATGAACTAGCGACAGTGGGCGACAGCAGGCGACACTTAACGAGATCGAGCAATATGAAAAAAAACTTTGAAAACATTGTTTTCAAAATGTTTTCAAAATCATAATGTAGAAAATATTGTTGCAATAGAACAGTCAATGGGAACAGGCACATTTGAAACAATAGAAGATAAACATGACGACATCCTGATATAAATATGTAGCGTAAATGAGAAGACGACTCCTGGCGACAAGGCGCAGCAGAGGGAAAGGACTATAACCAACACTCCAATAATGTAGTTGAAGGCATCGTTCGCGCTGAAAACCAATTTCCATTTTTTGGGCTCAGTTTCATGAATGAGCCTGGTACACCACACTGGTAAGCTTTAGCGCGTCAAAAACGTATGGTTATGAGGTTGGAAGGGATCAAAGATGAGGATACGCCACCAGTTCTCACCAGTTATCTAGCACTTTTTCATAGAATGTTGATGCTACAGTCAAACAACACAAAACAAGTTACGGCACAAACTCCACATGCAAAAAAAAACTTCGAAAATGACAGTCGAAACGCAAAAAAAACCTTAAAACGATTTTAGCGCAAAATTCAAATTCGTATTTACAGTGTGTTCCGAATGAATTTTCTTCACAAATGGAGGTTTTTCATGGGCGGCTCCGACATTTTCGTCCACTAGAGAAGTCAAGCTACACAAAAACATGGAAAAATAACATACTGTTTTGTGCGGGTACGATGCCTTTAAGGGTAGGTAAACGATAATGTCAGACAATGGCGCTAAGTAAGATAAAAAAACGATCGATGATCACTATCACTCAGCGACAATAAGCGACATTTGGCAACATTTAGAAAAATAATCGTTCCTCATAAAAGACGAGGAGAAGCAGCTGGCGGCGCTGGGCGACTAAAGGTGACTATGCTGGGTATTCAGCTCAAGTGATGAAAAAATCCTAAGAAAGCTTTTAAAGGCAGGGTTCACGATAAAAAATGTGTTTCAGTTTCCACTAGGAATGGGTAGTGAAGGGGCACACTGTAACGTTGACTTGGAAAAAACGCATGAAAACGAGCCAGGAAAAGCTCCAAAAGAGCCCGAAGTTGCCACTTCGAGCGCAAGGCAAACCCTGAAAGCGCAACACACGACCACCGACGTAAACAAATGAATGGTCGAGATCGTGAGATGAGCGATGATTTCCAATCATTAGCCCCGTTCTTCCCTTCATTCTCAACTTCTCTCTTTACTCAGGTCAGCTCGCATACATCGGCTGCAAAAGACGGAAGCTACAAGCCTCGGACAACTCGTCCACCATGTTTCCTTAGCTCAAACTTTGAGGGACCATAACTCCGTTCCCAGAAGGTCCTGTACGATTTCAGGGACATCATTGGAATCAGTATGGGGCCGTTTTCAAGATAGGCGGAAAAACAGAAAAAAGATTTTCATCGTGAACACTGCCTTTAATGCGACTGTTTGGAGAGTTCAAGAAAAATCAAGATGCCATAACAGAAAACTTCATGATAGAGGGCAAAACGAGCGATGCGGAGCCATAAAGGATCGTTTATACTTCCACCGCCAAGCGGCGCGGCGTAGTGCTATTCTATGATATTGATCACGCAGCGCAGCTCGATCAAAATCATTGAATCGCACTTCGCCGCGCCGCTCGGCGGCGAAAGTGTAAACGACCCCTAATGGGCGACACTATGCGACAACTAGCGACGGCGACAATATACTTGATGACGGTTGATGGGAGGCTACAGCGGGGGTGGCGTGAGGATACAGCAGATGATACAGAGCAAATTCTCGTGACAATCAGTGATATAAGGTGATAACATGCCTTAGAAAGTTTTAAGTAGTAACAATGGGAAAGCGTAAGATTTTAAGTATAAACATAGATGTCGCTCTCGCACCAACAACAAATTGTGGAAGTGGAAGTACTGTCGTAATCGGAGTGAAATATTCGGCTCCGCCTTTGCGGGCAACCGCTGTTGCGACAAGACGAGCAAGTAAAATCTTGCTGATACCCAGCGTACCGCGTCAGAACCACCAGGTCCTGACACTATTATCTTCCAATAGCATGCAGCAACCACGTGTCCGCAACTGCAGACCGGAATTTCGTTCCGATAAGGATAGTATATGAGAGCACAAGGTAAAACGAGAATAGGCGTCATTTAGAGAATGAGAACCGCAGAGAGATCCGAAAAACAGCGGTAACGGAATTAATGAACGCCAATGAACATTTTTCCGTAGATAGCTCCGAGTTTTAAAATGATGCCTGCTTCTGAGCTGGAGAATTGGTAGAACTTTCGCAGAAATTTTACCTTCGAAGTGACCTTCATTTTGATAAAAACTTCATGTGAAATGTTAGACTGTCTTAGGGAAGGGCAGATGTTTTTTTTTTCGTGAAAGAGAAAATTGAAAATGGAAGACATTCATATTAGCTGGTTTCGCGAATTGGATGAATGTTTTATAGCGAATGGATGAACACAGCTTACCCAAGTGCCACGAAAAAAGTCCTAATGCATAATTACTCAATATTCCGCGTTTATTCCCATCTGAACCAGCATTTTCTAATTAGCCATGGAATATTAAATTCTCATAACAACTGTAATAGCGCATCAGATTTGCACTTCGCCTGGACTGAGCGAGCTGACCCTGAACTTGAAGGTCAGTCTTACGATGGCAGAAGATGGACGAAACCTTGAATGGCCAGTTTCCTCTGCTGAGACGAGAAAAATCCCAGGAAAAAGGGGGAAAAATGTGGAAGTTCAGAAGAGTATTTATCTTGAAATGGTTGCTCCAACCTTCCAATTTTTTCATATTTCTCAACTCTTTTCTTTCCTTAGTGGATTTTCGATGAAACTATTGAACCCAGAAACTAGCACTTACTGACAAACTGCATTAGAAAGCCCGAGCATGAATGAAAGAAGAAGTGACCACAAAGTCAAACAATGTAAAAAAGCAAATAGTTGGAAACGAAATTGTACGATGTGCAGAAATTAAATATCCTACATTACTAGTTCACATAATTTGTGTAGAAACTAGAAAATAAAGGAGGGCGTGGTAACGATTAGGGATATTCTGAGAAAAAAATTTACCCAAAAAAAAGAAGCGGGAACGGGGAAACCCCCCAAAACGGGAAACGATGGGCCAAAGTTGACAGGGACTCGGAAAACATAAAAACTGAAACTCTTGCGCTAAGTCATCAGCAGGATTTTTTTTCAACATGTCCTCAGCAAATTAAAAAAAAACGATAAGCGCAAGTAATAAGTAAAAATGAGCCGAAGTTAAAAAACGAAAATAGGATAACGAATATTCCGGTTGGTGGTCGTAAGGTGGCAAACCACCAGAAAGGGCGAGGGAAAAGGGGGGGGAGCGAAGGTCTGTGATTGGCAGTCATGCAGGCTACACACACGAGAAGAAGAGTCAACCGTCAGAGACGTAGAGAGAGGGCTGCCAGTAGTCGGTGAGATAGCCAATGACAGCCCTTCGCTCCTCCCCTTTCTCTTCGGCTTTTTTCGCTGCCTGGTCAAACTACGACCACCACCCGAAAAATTCCGCATCTGTGGTGTCAGCAAGGCAAAACATGCAGTCTAGTGTGAAGGTGTTGAAACGCCTGTTGTTCACTGTGGTGTAACTCTGCTAAAGACTCGAAGATTGTAATCGTGTTCACTTTAATCCCTTTTCCAGTAGATTTAATAAAATATATTGGTTTCAGAATAAATGACATACACATAGTTAGCTCTACTACGAATCGAGCCATGCACATTTAGGAGTAACAAGTAACGGATGGCGAACATAAGGTAAGAACAAGGGGATGAAATAAATTACTGATGTTCTTCCCGAAGTTCACTATCAGGAACAACTGAAAAAAATGTGCATAAGAATATGAAAAGAAGTGACCGCGGAGCCGGCCAGATGAGGCTAGTTAGATCAAACACATATGTGATGAACACAAAAATTACCTCCAATCCCTACGACCCCAAATTCGCGGGTAAAATTTTAGGTCTGAAGGTCGTGTCAAGCATACACACGCACTGGCTGTAGATGGCAACAAAGACCAACAAACACTACGGAGATGGCCGATGGAGGTCGTCCTCGAGGTGGTCCCAGTTGCGCCAGCCAGCCCACCCCATAGATAGGCTGCTGGCGGACGACCCGCCATGTTTGTTTCCGCATTTCAGGGCGGGCCAACGCGCGACGCCCGCCAGGGGGTCACGCTGTTCTCTGTTTCCACTACACAAACATATCCAATAACAGAACGTTGAGTGACGATATTAAAGGATCCCCGAGAGAGTGCTTGACGACATCACCCTCACCCCTCACCCGCTCTTGGGTCCAATCGGATGGATCAGTACAAACCCGCACTCGGATGAAGATCGACACCCACGGGCCACCTCGAGAGGGCACTCATGAGCTGAGCCATTATAAAGCCCGACACTCGGGACAAGCTTGAAGAAGTGGGCAGTCTGGAACAGGACTGGAGTCTCCAGTTTTGGAACTGACTAGGAACTGACTCTCGCATGGCTAACCTAACTATTTGAAAGACATTAATGTGCCCCACGGTTATGCCTAATATCCCTCGAAGTCTCAAAAACTCCTTCAGCTTCCTCCCACCGGGAGTCGTAGCAGAGTCCGAGTTCAGACTCAGTGATAGCGTGTCAGAATTGACCAGAAAACGCTCATGATCCTTGGAATGGTGAGGTAAGTCATACGAGGTTCCCTAGTGAGACATCGAATTGCGTGCAATTTAGCCATTTGAACAAGCAAACACAACTTCAGAGAGAAGACAATTTGACAAATCAGCTAATGAAAACGTATGCACATTACCAAAGTGGAAATGTAGCAAACATAAAAAAACAGCAGCTCAACAGTAAACATGTCTATGAAGGATAGTACGCTTGGTTCTGAACCTCGAAAATTCACTGATTTTTGACTTGACTAGCACGAAAGGAGTATATTCCATCTCATAAAACTTCCTCTGAAGCTTCGTTCTCTCCGAAATTTATGTTCGGTCTACAGCGACCCAGACGCTCGCTCACTTGCGGCCGAAAACTCGTTGAACACGGCGTTGTGAGCAACGTGAAGGCTACCGCAGCCAGACGCGCGCTTTTTATTCACTCGACTTGATTTCACGAGGCGACTATATAGACGCTTTCAATCCACTTTACTCCAGAAAATGCTGGGAACCAAGATAATCAAAGTTGGAAAGCGACCCTACTCTGTCAGAAGCCCAAAAAATCACCAATACCACTTTCAGCAGTACTGATTTTCGCGAGCTATTTCGCGGTTTTTACCCGAGGTTTTTACCCACGGTTGCCTCACCAATACATACTAATCAAGATACTGAATAGCGAATTCATGCCCGCTGCAATCGATTAAACGTTTGCGACGAAAACGCGTTCACCACGGCTTCACGGAGGCTGTAAAGTCTGTCCGAATGAGACTGACCGCCCACGTGGTCGGTGAGCGTGTCGCGCGGCAGTATCGAATGATCGAACAAGCTTTCCCACGGTTGTGAACAGCAGACTTGGATATTATTGAATTATCATCTAATAATCCTGCTTATCGATTAGAAGGTCTGAAAAATGCCTATGTCATGGCCAACCATAGAGAGAAGTATCTACTCGACTAAACGCGGTCGTAACCGTGAAGAGGACGATAACGTAAATAGGCTTCGGCTTGTAAGACTTGCACTCTGGTGAAGGCCCTACAAATAGCTAGCAGCCGGGTATGCGGCCCAGGAACATTTATATGGGGAACTGTTCTATGCCAAAATTCTCACGACAGCCAGAAAAAAATTTTTGTCCTGCATTGGCAGTCATGGCAGGTACAGGCCATAAAACGGCCAATGTCTCACCGTCGACTGCGTACCACGCGCTGCGCGACCGCACGCGCGTCGGAAGCAGACGGGTTTTGGCCGCCGCGCGACGAGTTTTGCCGCCGCGCGACGTTTGGAAACCGGCCGCGGCGGCCGAAAGCTCTCGCGCGGCGGCCAAACTCGTCTGCATCCGACGCACGTGCGGTCGCGCAGCGCGTGGCACGCAGTCGACGGTGAGACATTTGCCGTTTTATGGCCTGTAAACGTGTCCATGAGATCGCCTCCATGCCCACTTTCGCCATACGACGGCAACGTGGCACATTCCCGGAAAGCATCGTAGCTCTATCTAGGCCAAAATTGTATATTTGCGTTCTGAGTTTGGATAAAAGCGTTTCATAGCGATTCTGCGAAACGTCGCGCACGGAAGTAGAATATGAAAGAAGGTACAAGAAAAGTATATGAAAAGCTGGTTTATGTATTAGGGAAAGAAAAAACCTTGATTGGCTATTAGCATGATGCCAGACGAAAAACGAGACTCATTATTAGAGGAAATCTGAGACAATATCGAGCTAAAAGGGCGAAGACTAACGGGATGGAGGAACTTACAAGGCAGCTCAAGTTTGGGGCAATCCTGGACAGCTCTTCATTCCAAACTTAGCTACCAGCGAGCGGTCGTGCTGCATTTTCAAATTCTAATCCGGCCGCGTTTCTGGCACCTTGTTTTCGGAATTAAAGAAGTTGTATTTTGCAATGCATTATTCTAAGGCCCCGGTCATAGTTGGATGAGCCGACGTCTCCAGCCCGGTCGATACACACAGAATGCATTGGAAATGGGATGCAAAAATCACTCGGTGTATCCCCCCCGCACCCCCCAACACCCACCCGGTCGATACGTATGAACAACATGGTGAGGTGAAGCTGAGAAAATCACTCGGTGTATCCCCCCCGCACCCCCCCCCCCCCGGTCGATACGTATGTTTAAAATGATGGAGTGAAGTTGAGAAAATCACTCGATGTATCCGACGCGGTCGATATCCGTGGATGAGAAAATCACCGGGTGGGCGGGTCGATGGTAAAACATTGCGTATTACTAGAAAGCTAACCTTACTGCTACCTCCGTTACTTCACCATACTCTCCTTCACTGTTTCTCTGAACAGGTGCAATCCTTTTGGCCACGTAATCATCGTTATATCTAGTTGGATGCACCGAGTGATTTTCTCAACCTCACTCCATCATTTTAAACATACGTATCGACCGGGTGGGTGTTGGGGGGTGTTTGGGGGTGCGGGGGGATACAGATGCAAATAGCACCAACTCTGACCGGGGCCTAAGATAAAATCAAGAACTTACGAGGAATGCCCCGGAAATTACTCACTTTGATACTGTCCTTTTCGGAGTAAGTATCAGGTCCTCATTTACGAACAACCGCTGTTGTAGCACGGTTAGTCGTGCCGGGAACTCGGGACGTCTATCCCAGCCTGACATTGCGTGACGCGCTTGTTGCACCCGCGGTTGTTCGCAGCTGCGGATCGCAATCTCTCTCCAATAAGGACAGTGTGTAGTTACTAATGGAAATGGTATAGAAATATTTACCTTAGGGAAGCCGTCAGAACCTCTCAATCCTCCACAGTTTTTGAGGAAGTTCCATTAAATCCAGCATGAGAAGTGCTTCAACGCTGATTGAATACGGAATAAAAACGTGTGCGCGATACGGACGAGTTTGTGGGGAAAGTTCACTCATCGCTACCAGCCAGGCGCAAAGCAGCATGAGGAAAATTAAGGAGCGCTTGCGATCGCGGCGATCCTCTTGAAACCGGTTAGCGCTAGGCTAACCTTGGAAAAGCCCCATTAGATGGTCTTAGGGAACGGGCTCAACCGACCAGCCGAACAATTTCTTCATCTTTGCGCAGAGGTGGTGTGATTTTGTGGACAACATTGACGAGTGTTTTTCGAGAGGATGATTGTCGCTTGGCGAAGGTTTGATGGTGGGAAACTATGGCGGCGAGCCGGTGTGGACAGGGGTTCCCCACCGACAAAGGTCGTTTTATTTCCCCATTTCGCCAAGCTGGCATCGCCCATAACAACCGTTATAAACGTCCTCAGATCCAACACACAGGCGGCCGCCAGCGCCCTTCGCCAGAAAAATTACAACCAAAGGGACCATTTCAACGGGTAGATAGTAGCAAATAGTCCTAGGACTACAAAACCAAACAACTGAAGGAGGAATGGTCAATGTTCGGGTGAGACGTAGCCAAAGATTACCTCAAAAAGAAACCTTAGGGGGCTCGGGGTGAAATTTCTCAATGTTACCATACAAGTCCAATAAAATCCTCTAAAAATGCAAAAAAAACTTCCCTATACTTAGCGCTTATATTTTTCCCAACTTTTTTAAAATCTGCTCTAAAGTTAATTGTACACGAGAAGTGTTCCAGACC
This sequence comes from Aplectana chamaeleonis, assembly GCA_029168955.1. Classification (NCBI taxonomy): domain Eukaryota; kingdom Metazoa; phylum Nematoda; class Chromadorea; order Rhabditida; family Cosmocercidae; genus Aplectana; species Aplectana chamaeleonis. Next base: position 200,285 of record JAPDOI010000663.1, read on the forward strand.
ATTAGCTAGAAAACCACGGTTCCATTTCAAGAAGTTGAATAATCGTTTTCTTTAATATTGCACAATGAACACTAAAAAGTACAGGAGGGACCTCTCTGACAGCCCCAATATAATTCTGGTCCTGGTCCTGTAGAGTTACCGCAGCGTCACCAAGAAAATTTCAGCAGTTCTTTCAAAAGGCTTCTAAAAAATAACACCGGTTCATTTGTTATTGTGGGAACCCCTAAAAGCGTTTCTTAGTGTTGAAAATCGGCAGCCACAGATAAAAGAAATATGGGAATAGGAAAAAGTCAAAGGCGAAGCCCTAGAATACGAATATGGTGCTCCCACTAGAGCCGCGACTTTCGCTGACCATTATCGAGCAGTGGAGTCAACATTTATTGGGCTGCGGGCGGCCGCGTCCCGGCAATCACAGTTCAACGTTCACCCCACTACTCGATTATGGTCAGCAGCAGCCGCGACGCAGGGATCCACCTCCGAATCAGTCACTGCTATTGAGAGAAAACTGGAACTTCTAGAAACTTTATGCAGCCATGGACCAGTGGAATCAGTATAAACTCCGACACTGCCGTAGTGGGCTACGCGATCGAGCCTCACCGGCTATCCTCACTTCTGCTAGATAACCTGCGATAGGATAAATATCTTATCTCGGAAGCCTTCTGCGACTATTCCTAGTACTCTTCGATTTATGACTATTTATCCTATCGAAGGGTATCTAGCAAAAGTGAACACGTGGCGCGACCGCACGCAGCAGGAGAGGCTTGATTGCACATCCCATGTCCCACTACGGCGGTGTCAGGGTAAATGTATGTAAAAATGATTCTTCGTATGGTTGTACGCTAACTGAGGCAATGTTTTCGTCATTCTCACAATTTATTCCCACTCGGTTCTATTTTCAGTTGTATAACAGAGTTACACCACGGTAACAGCAGGCTTTTAACACCATCACACTTTGGTGTGGGTTTTGACAAGTTAACACTTAAGAGACCGCGCGCCCCACGGGTAATCTCCGTAACCGACCGCGCGCTCCACGGCCAATAAATTCAGCTGGTTTCAAAACAGGGGATTTTCGTTATGAAAGAACCAATTTGAATGATTCTTGAGGTGTTTCATACCAGCCCACCAGTAACAAAAGATTTTTCGTAAGGATCTTCCAGCTACAAAGAGTGAGCCCTGTGGACAAGCGGGCTCTCGTCACATTGTGGGTAATGAGAACCTGTCATAGTATGATCCTATAGTGTGTTGAAGTTCAATATAGTGCTACAAAATGTCCTAACGTGCAACGTAGAACGAACTTGAAGCGTCTCTTGTTTACACTGGTGTTAATCAGCATAACTGACGCCAAAGATGACGCATCAGGAAGGATAACAAAGTATCATTATTAGGGTATAATATTATTAAGGCATTATATTATTAAGGTATTTTATCTGAGTCAAAGTAAATGAGCAGCCTGATGGAATACAATTGTAGGCAGAATTTGACGGTCAATTATGACGATTTTCCAGCACTGCTATTAATACCACGCCGACAACAAAATCAACAATGCATGACATATATCTCCACCAATAACAACTTCACACATATGCATGTTTTTTGAACTTCGGAAAGCGAAAATCCATAACTGCCATATGCTCAATAAAGGCAAGCTTATTGATCCAAAATTCACACTGACACTGTTATTTCGTATCATATTTTAGCCGAAAATTCGTAACATAGTGGCACCTCTACATAAAACATGCGTCCTTGGATTTTCAAATAGGGCGATCTAATCCACAAAGAAAATTTACGGCGACGACTCGTGAGATTCAGGAAATAACCGTGAAACTACTATCAGTCTCTATGTTATGAAGATTCGGAGAGCAAGGATATGCCGCTGGAAAGTCTTTCATAGAAAAAATATGTAAAGCCGAGGTTTTTCGGATAAGTCCGGGCGGAGTAAGCAACGGAGCGGTCGTTCATGGCAAAGTTTAACAGTGATAAGGAGATTTTGACATTATAGGCTCGATAACCCTCGCTTCGACCGGCTCAAAATGAGCGACCTAGGCTATAAATGAAATGACTACTGAGAAAGGCTAGGATACATCATAAGCATTTAGATTGCGGGTGAAACCACGGATTTCCGGCTATTTTCAGACCCGTGGCCCGGCTGATTAACAATATCCGGATATAGTTTCAAACGTAATACGGGCATAAAAAAGAATGAAATTGTCAAGTGAGTGCTGAATATGTACTGCACAGCTATGAATGTGAAAAAAATTTCATTGAACCTATATTGCGTTCCTACCAGGGGTGTGCGGAAATTTCTTTTCGGTAAATTTTTTACCGAAACCTTTTACCGATTTTTTTTTCGGTAAATACGGTAAAAGCCGAAAATTCGGTAAAAATTCTGACTTCGGCTTTTTGGTGCCTATCCCATACGATTGCACAAATGACCGATAATATTTATGTATCATTTCCATTAGTGCATGAAGATAGTGAAAACAATGAGTGAGCTTTACATATTAAACTGAGCTCAACGGCCGAACCTGATCAGCGGAACGTTTATTTTGAGCAAAAGTAACATTTCATAATCTTCTGCCGTAAAGGCCTTTCTGTAGTCACTCAAAATCAGGCCAGCTTAGGGAAACATCCTTCCCGCCTCAACTGCGCAAGAAGGCGCGTAAATGTACTTATTGGTTAGTGAGGAAAGGTGCGAGTACGATGATTTCACAATGGAGTCGTTCCAGAACTGCAGTGAATTCAGTGTTCTGTCGGGGGCTTCGAAAAGAATTTTTCCAGTTTCTGAAATATCTGCTTCAGGACTCTGCTGCCTTGCAAATCTGTTGAAATTTTTGAATGAAATATGTATTTCTCGGAGTAGCATCTCGATAAGAAAAAGCACGTGACACAAAAGGTGAAGAGATCGTCTGAACATTCAAAAAGTGAGCCAAAGGGTTAAAAAAGAGTAATAAAAAGAAGAATGAAAAAGGATATCGCGCCAAATGCGTGCCTTAACAGTAGCAAACTCGTGAAATATGAGTAAGAAGTAGACCGATTAGGCAAAAAAAAAACCTTTTTTTCAGTAAAAAATTAGTTAAACTTCGAAAAAATCTAAAAATCGGTAAATCAAAATTTACCGAAAAACACAGGTAAATCCCGAAAATCGGTAAATCGGTAAACGGAAAATGCACACCCCTGGTTCCTACGTAATAAGTGCACTCTAGAGAGCAAGACCAGGATAATGAATTTGATTAGAAGTCTTCACCCCCAAATTTTCATAGACGAGTTCTGACCACATTGACGATATTTGAAAATTCTACAGCGTGCATCGGCCTAATTATTTACAATAAAGTACCTTGAAAGAATGCCCAAGTTCTTCGCAGTGAAAAGCATTTATGACTTCAACCGAGTGCTCGATTTCAAAATATATCGTATCAAAACGGCAGGGTGCGATTAAACTCAATGATACATACCGTAACAAAAAACAAAAAGTAAAATCAGACCTAATACTAGAGCTCACTGCCACGGGAAACTCCCTGGACGAAAGTTCTACAAAGAAGGAAGCATAAGGGTGGTATACTGGGTGTCATTTACTCATAACTTTACCATAACGTATCAAGCTTATCACCTCTGGTAAGCACAATCCAACCTCATGGGTAATCCTTGATATTTAACACGCAGCACGACCTATAACAACCGCGTCAAACGAGGGATCTCGGTTCTTTCAAATAAAGGAGAAACTACGGGGAAAAAGCTGGCTCCGCCTCCAATACCCTTTAAGCCAAACCACGCACACCGCCACGAAAATGAAAACAAAAACTTTGCTACTGCGCATGTTGTCTTGTGGCATCGCCGCACACACCAATTTTTCCCGAGGCAAGATCTTAATTTCCACTTCGGGGCGAAAGGCTTCGTTCTGTTCCTGGGAGTATTGATGGCGCGACCGACTTTTTCTCCTGTAGTTTCTCACTTATTTGATTGAACTGAGATTTCGTGCTTGGCAGGGTTGCAATACACGGCGGGCGAACTATTATGCAAAAAATTATCTCTGAGGTTGAACTGTGCCTTTAAGATCGAGGGCTAGGCCAAGATCGCAAGCGCTTTTTTATAAGAATGTCATACATGGTACTCTTCTTTACATAGGTATCCTTTGGTTCGGAGCCAAGTTTGCTATGTTCCTACGCGCGCTCGTGCGGAGCGAGGGTAGAGACATCGAGAAAGCGTGGGAGGAAGGAGACGTAGCATGCGCACGCAGAAGTACGCGACGAACGAAAAAAAAATTCACTCCGAAACAGAGGATACATCAACCATATAGAGACTTGTCTTGTGAGCCTTGATGATAATGAAAAGTTCAATAAGCACAGTTTTCCGCATGGAGGACGCTTCTCTTTAGAACGTTGACAGTTAGAAAACCAGTACGGTGATGAGTCAGTTGGAACTATATCTTCCAAATCTCCTCAAAGCTACATGTACATACACACAGGTAATAAAATAAGTTCAGGTAATCAAGAAGAACAACGCATGCAAATCGGGTGGAAGGAAATGCATAGAAAATGTTATCGAAGCAAGTGATAACAAGATTAAAATTCACTCAAAGTTCATAATACGGCAGAGTAATCAAGGTTTACATAGTGCACTAAATGAAAAAGTTGATCCAATTACATATATAGATAAGGAGAGACAATGTTTCTCAAAAAATCACTATAGTATGGTTTGATCATTATCGAATCAGTTAAGTTCCACCATACCGCTCTAAACTGTTCTCCAAATACGTTTAAAAAACTCGGCATAGGACGAAATCCAGACAAAAACATCACCTCAGACGAGTCCTTCGATCTTGAAATTGGCCGATGACAAACATAGATTACTGATTGCTTTCAATCAATTATTTGATTTTTAACTATGTGAAAATTGTAGGAAGTGAGGTATTGTGAGACGAGCGAAACGAGGCGCGAGTAGAATGAGTGAGAGGTGATTGTGATGGTCGGGCTGATCGACGGACGACCCGACCCTGCCACTGACATCGACGCCTTGACTGACACCTGTTACCACATTGCCCCTCGCTCACACACATTTGAGGAGATTATGCCTCGGTGACGGCATCCGCAAAAGAAACTTTCGGCACTGACTTCATTGTGACCGGAAATACCCCTCGTTTCATAGGATCATCATTGGGCAGTAGACACTCCAGTGTTTTCAGCAATGAAACCTCATGGTGTCTGGAGAGTCTGAATGTTCCAGTTGAGTCATATTCATCTTGACTGAATTCAACGTCTTAGCAAAACGTTTGAGAAGTAAGATTCAGGTGTCCAAGCAGTCCAAAACCAGGATGTATTTGTCACCCGATGCCATACGCTGAACAAAGGATCGAAATATGATAGCTGTTCGGGTTAAGCCGCCCTAGAACAACACCATAGTACATAATTTATTGGAGGAGGACCGATAGCCACGGATTAGGGAAAAGGGTTTCGGTAAGGAATTCGCTTCATCTTCATGTCACAACTCCTTATTTTATTTAAAGGCAGGGTTCAGGCATTATAGTCCGGCCGCAGTACATAATAACCCTGTAAGTGCAAAATCCTAAATTGATCAAATAAGCGATAAAAAGCTATTAAAAAATCGGCCACTACCACAAAAAAACGATGGGCTACGCCCACCGACGAGTTTTCGATTTCAGTGAGGACTAAGCGCGAGACATTCGAATCGAAATTAATGTTCTTTCGTTTGTTATCGTCTTGGCTTTATGTTGTGGTCAGCTCCAGTAAGAGAGCTGCGAATGGCTAGAAAAAAAGGCCAGGGATAACTCGTCCAGGGAATTCTCGCCGCTCAAACTGACACTCTTTGAGGGACCATAGTTCTTTCGCATGAGGTTCTGAGCGATTCACGAGGCACTGTTGCGATCACACACAATTCTCTTTAAGACAAGCATGAAAAACGAAAAACGATCTTGAGGTTGGACTGTGCCCTCAAGTAATCGCGAATCACACCCCTTTTCCAAAAGACGCCAACGAGTTTAAAGATCTTTTGATGTTTTTGAATATTTGATGCCTTATTTTGGCATGGTATATGATCACAAGTTATCACAAGGTAGCTGAGTTGAACGCAAAACTCAGATGTCAGGCAGGACTCGAACCTGCATTGCACGCTTTCCGGGCGAGAGTGTTACCATTACACCACCGACACCCCGTTCTACATCACTCAGCTATTCACACATGAACTGTGTGGGCACAACAGCAATCACCCGATGACGGGTATGATCTGGTAAGCACAAATCGGCATTAAACCCAGTTAAGCTGAGGCCTTTTGAGGACAGAATTTTGATGTTTTTGAATATTTGATGCCTTATTTTGGCATGGTATATGATCACAAGTTATCACAAGGTAGCTGAGTTGAACGCAAAACTCAGATGTCAGGCAGGACTCGAACCTGCATTGCACGCTTTCCGGGCGAGAGTGTTACCATTACACCACCGACACCCCGTTCTACATCACTCAGCTATTCACACATGAACTGTGTGGGCACAACAGCAATCACCCGATGACGGGTATGATCTGGTAAGCACAAATCGGCATTAAACCCAGTTAAGCTGAGGCCTTTTGAGGACAGAATTTTGATGTTTTTGAATATTTGATGCCTTATTTTGGCATGGTATATGATCACAAGTTATCACAAGGTAGCTGAGTTGAACGCAAAACTCAGATGTCAGGCAGGACTCGAACCTGCATTGCACGCTTTCCGGGCGAGAGTGTTACCATTACACCACCGACACCCCGTTCTACATCACTCAGCTATTCACACATGAACTGTGTGGGCACAACAGCAATCACCCGATGACGGGTATGATCTGGTAAGCACAAATCGGCATTAAACCCAGTTAAGCTGAGGCCTTTTGAGGACAGAATTTTGATGTTTTTGAATATTTGATGCCTTATTTTGGCATGGTATATGATCACAAGTTATCACAAGGTAGCTGAGTTGAACGCAAAACTCAGATGTCAGGCAGGACTCGAACCTGCATTGCACGCTTTCCGGGCGAGAGTGTTACCATTACACCACCGACACCCCGTTCTACATCACTCAGCTATTCACACATGAACTGTGTGGGCACAACAGCAATCACCCGATGACGGGTATGATCTGGTAAGCACAAATCGGCATTAAACCCAGTTAAGCTGAGGCCTTTTGAAGACAGAATTTTGATGTTTTTGAATATTTGATGCCTTATTTTGGCATGGTATATGATCACAAGTTATCACAAGGTAGCTGAGTTGAACGCAAAACTCAGATGTCAGGGAGGACTCGAACCTGCATTGCACGCTTTCCGGGCGAGAGTGTTACCATTACACCACCGCCCCGTAATGGTAACACTCTCGCCCGGAAAGCGTGCCATGCAGGTTCTAGTCCTGCCTGATATCTGAGTTTTGCGTTTACCTCAGCTACCTTGTGATAGTTTAAAGATCATCAAAAATTCCAAAAATTCCAACAACAAAACGTTGGCTGTCATGATGCGAACTTGCGCACAAAAGATAATTGGAATCATAGTGGGAGAGAATTTTTCAAAAAGTGAACGTGCATATCGAACAGCTCAGTTTGTATTTACACGCAACATACGAGCTCAAAAATGGTATGCATTTCATAACTTACATATCCTCTTTTTTCGGGGGTAGATTTAGTTGGTTCCTTCGCAAGCAAGGGCGGAGCGAGGGGAGAGACAGCGATAAAGCGCGTGAGAGAAGGAGACGCAACATATGTGCATATACGCGCGTAATCAACGGCGATAAATTTCACTTCGAATTAGAGGATAAGGAAGTTTTTAGAGTTCCACCGCGGGGCGGCGCGGCACCATGTTTCGTACGCGAATCGACGAGCGGCTCGTTATCGATCAATGCCCACAAACAACATCCGATCGCACCGCGCTGCGATGGAACTCTAAAACAGGCCTAAATCGAAGATTGGCTCTGGTAATATTGGAAACTGACGAAGAAACCGACCATAACGCGCTGCAAATTAAGAAATAACGGATCGCCTTTGCATTGATATGGAAGTGGATGAGTTACAAATAAATCAATGGAAACGAAAAAGTAAATTAAAGGTAAGCAGAAAAAATAAAGCTTGCTATAATCAGCTTGCTAGAACTGGCAGTTTTCGACAGTCTCCTGTTATTGAAAAACTGCGATCGGTCTAAAAATTTTCACCTCTGACTAAAAGTTATAGAGCAGCTTATTAGCTACCCTGAAATCCAGACAGAGATGCCTTATGTTGTCCTTGAGTGGCAGATCTACCCTCTCAACTTGCGAAATGCGGTGGGGCCACCTCGCGACTAGCCCGTCTGCATCACCGTATACGCTGCGGCTTTGTTTTCGCGTTCATCATGTTTGGGGGGAGGCCATGGGAACTACCGTGAAGCGAACTTCCCTTGTTCTCCCCCTGAGTTGACTGTTTCGAACGCCTTATCGTTGTGTATAATTCGAGGGGAGAGGGGCGAGACGTCCCCCTCCGGGGGGACGTCTCGCTCATCTCCCCTTGACCGAGTGATAACGACCAAATCAGGTCTATTGTCCTCAGGAACTTCCCCACAAATTTCTGAGATACTCAGAAACTCGTGGGGAAGTTCCCGAGAACGACAGCAGAACTTCCCTCGAAACAACTGGGGAACCTCCTCCGAAACGAGTGGATGCGGAGGGGACCTCCGGCTAGCAGGTCTTCCCTTGTTCTCCCGATCGCCAGTCTTCCCCAAGCTGTCGCAACCCAACACCAATTGGTCATTGATTTATCAAAAGTGGGCTGGCCGAAACTCGTCGCTTTCAACAGTTTCCTGTTCTTCGAAAGCAGGAATAGGGCCAAAAATATTCACCTTGGTCGAAAGGTATGGAGAAGCTTGTTATGTCTCCTGGTAATCTGGACAGAGATACCTTACACCGTCCTTGAGTGGCAGGTCTGATCCCTCAACTTGCGAAGTGCGAGACCACCTCATGACTAGCCCGTTTGCATCATCGTATGCACTGCGGCTTTGTTTTCTCATTCATCATGCTCGGTGGAGGCCATGGGAACAACCGTGAGCGAACTTCCCTTGTTCTCCCCCGAGTCGACTGTTTCGAACTCCTTATCGTTGTGTATAATTCAAAGAGAGAGGGACGAGACGTCCCCCCGGAGGGGACGTCTCGCCCCTCTCCCCTCGACCGAGTGACAACGACCAAATCAGGTCTATTATGCTCAGGAACTTCCCCACAAATTTCTGAGATACTCAGAAACTCGCGGGGGAGTTCCCGAGAACGACAGCAGAACTTCCCTCGAAACAACTGGGGAACCTCCTCCGAAACGAGTGGATGCGGAGGGGACCTCCGGCTAGCAGGTCTTCCCTTGTTCTCCCGATCGCCAGTCTTCCCCAAGCTGTCGCAACCCAACACCAATTGGTCATTGATTTATCAAAAGTGGGCTGGCCGAAACTCGTCGCTTTCAACAGTTTCCTGTTCTTCGAAAGCAGGAATAGGGCCAAAAATATTCACCTTGGTCGAAAGGTATGGAGAAGCTTGTTATGTCTCCTGGTAATCTGGACAGAGATACCTTACACCGCCCTTAAGTGGCAGGTCTGCTCCCTCAACTTGCGAAGTGCGAGACCACCTCGCGACTAGCCCGTTTGCATCATCGTATACACTGCGGCTTTGTTTTCTCGTTCATCATGCTCGGGGGGAGGCCATGGGAACAACCGTGAAGCGAACTTCCCTTGTTCTCCCCCGAGTCGACTGTTTCGAACGCCTTGTCGTTGTGTATAACTCGAGGGGAGAGGGACGAGACGTCCCCTTTCGGGGGGACGTCTCGCTCCTCTCCCCTCGACCGAGTGACAACGACCAAATCAGGTCTATTGTCCTCGGGAACTTCCCCACAAATATCTGAGTAGTAAACAATCGCTCATCTCGCCACAGTGTAGCTCGAAAGATCGTAAAAGGGGAGTGCCTTATGTGGGTGCCCCAGGGTGACTTCCTCCTATATCTCGCTTATTCGAAGGAATCGAAAGCTCGCATTTGGCAGGCGTTATATGGGGTGGGTCTACTTTACAATTTTTCTTCTTGACATGATTGTTCAACATGAATAATCCTTCCTGTCCAACTGCTAACGAATCCGATCCAGAGAGAGCACTCCATGGCACAAGAAAAGTTCCATATTTGTAGGTACAACACAAATGATGCTGTCTGATGACTCGCATTCAACTATCACTGCATTCTGAAAGAAAAAGGTGTAATTTCACAGAAAAATATGATCAAAACTCGAGAATGGCAAGGAACGATTTTAGGAGCGCACAAAAACAGTCAGCCCGTTTTAAATACGCCGAATATATGTAGGCAGTGACTTTTAGATAAGGAGACCAATTTTCGGCCTTCAGGTACTAGTACAAAGCAGGTCAAGAAAAAAACCAACTCGCTCGAAAGATCATTTTCATGAGAGTTGCACATAAATGGAGATAATAATGAGAATTGCAAATATGAAAGGGGACTAAATCAGGATGGTTTCATGGCCTTTCTGGTATCAAGACACACGAGGATGATGTTTAAAATGTTGTTCAAACCCGTCAAGGAAAGCCTTATAAACACTAGAAGAAAAAATGCCCAGCTAAATATAGCCTCTCTCTCATTTCAGTCCCGGCGGAGTAAGCAGCGGAGCGATCGGTCATAGCAAAACACAATAGTAATAAGGAGATTTCGACATGATAAGCCCGATAGGCCTTATTCTGAGCGGCTCGAAATGAGAAAGAGAGGCCATACTTTGGTAAGAAAAGAGGGTGAGCTTCTACCAGAACCACATCCTCCCTAGTAGTAGCGCCGGAAATGGACTAAAAAGTAGAGGCTATGAGGAGAAAAGAAATGCCTCCAGTCACTCGGAAGTCCTAATCGTGCCAGCCTACAAGTACCGGAAGTGTTTTTCATTTCTACATCGTACTCTGGGCCGAAGTATCCGCCATATGTAGAGGGAAATGAGGTGGCCTTTCCATTCAGACAAGGACTAATCCATTAGATGAAGGTGGACGAGGTGCTGTGCCGTAGCTCAATCTTGAGTGAGAGTGCGATGATTTTGCTAGAACAATCGCCAGATGGCCGGCAATCGCTAAGGACCCTTACGCGGCACTGGGGCCATCAATTAGTGTAACGGTCGTAAACCACGCGATGTCCACTGCGCAATATAGTAACGAACATAACAGCGAACATAAAGCACGAATCACACCGTCCTGCTTCCGACAAATGGACGCGGCGCGTTGGGGTCGTGTACTATTCTGTTTTTTTTTCAACTTTGGAAATAATGAAGCCACATCTGTCTAATCGTAAAGATATTTGCGTGCACATATGTATGGTTGCCTTAGAAATTCTAATCTAGCGATTGAACTGCGCCGCAGCGGTCGAACCTCGATCGCGATCGGAACACCGCTGACTGGTGGTGTCGTGAACGTCGCATGGATCGTCGCCCATGATCGCGCCCTGTCCATTCGCAAGACTAGCATTGATAAGGGGACTAAACATATGTGTAAATATGAAATCTCCTCAGATGTACGCAGCACATTTAGAGCCGATTTAAAGTAGAGGCGCTCGATCGCGCTGCGTGCGAACTTTTCGCGTGCGGAACGATTTTTACGCTTTTAAGGGTTTGGATTCCAATATCGAGAACCTTGCAAAACCGATTAAGATGAATTTGCTATGTGTGTGAGCTTTTTTTTACCAACGCACAGTCTACTCTGAAAGGAGTTGTCTGGAATCTACCGAGAATGTACCGTGAAGCTAGATTTCACCAAAAATTTAACGCAAAAAAAATGCTGGGAAATGCGAAAATACCGCGGAAATGACGTGAATTTACCGAGAGGCAGCTGCCGCGAAATTCGCGCAAAATTGACGAAATTTCGCCGAGAAACCATCGAAAAACCACTGAGTGGCAGCTGCGAATTTGCCAGGGAAACACAGGAAATTCCACTGGAAACAACGTGAAGCCACCAAGACAACCAACATAGCCAACGTTGGGTGCCCTAGCACAGCAGTAGAAATGGCTGTCGACAACACGGCGGACTACAAAGCGATGGTTTGGAAAGGGTTGATGGTTCAAATTTCGGTACATCATGACCAGTGCCTTGTTTCTGCCGAGAATTTGTCGCTTCGGCTCCTGTTCGGCAACGAGACTGCGGGTTCGCGTCCGCGTCACACCGTCGAAAATGGGGCGACCGCTAGCTTCTGGTGGTATTCAAGAACGAGGGGCAACTAGAAATTCCTTCAAGCTTAGTCCAAGCTGGACAGATGACCTCTCTTATTTTACTCTATAACTCATATTTTACAGGTAGAGCTAAAATACGCAAGTAAGAGCACCCTAAACATACTTGGAAGCGACAAAAGTTTCTTAGTGAAGTGACGAGAGCGAGTGATAAGTGACTTCCCCACTGGAAGGATGGAGCAATACAGAAGGGAGAAGAAAGCGTGAACATTTCTCCAGTCGAAAAAAATCATGGACAAACTTGTTTTGTCGCTCAGATGCCATTGATGGATGTTTTTCTGACCAGAGGACAGCGTGAAAAGCCTGTCGACTATTACATTAATCTAGTCCGCCTGATGAAAAAAGATGATAGGTACGCAATGCGCGAAAGCTGCGTAACGATAGGACTGAAGGCAATCAAAATATGCAAAAACCTATCCAATAGTCTGGACAGATGATCGGCCCAGAAGATGCAGTTATCGGGGTTGGATGGCACATGATGAGACCGTTGCGGTGATTGCTTGGGCTTTTTTGGTCGCTTCAGTGCCACATCGAAGGTCCATACAATGAAACTGACGTGATACATCAGTCATTGCCTGACATTGGGGAGGTTCCAACACCTTTCAATGCCTATTGAAGCCAAAGAAAAATGTCGATTTCAATTGTTCGCGCATGTCAGAAAAAGATCGCAGGATCGCTTTGTTCAACGGACAACGGCTTCGAGATCTGACTGGAAATGATCTCCATGAACAAGGCAGAGGTTTTGGACGGAAGAAGGCTAACTCAAGAGATTAAACGGAAGCTAAGGTTGAACACCCTTGAAGACTGATCTCGTGCTAGAGAACGGTGTTTTGGGGTCTTCATCGTTTCCATAACCACAGCTATCCAGCAGGAGAAGATTTTTTTTTCGTGATAACTTTGTTCAGAATGTTCCGGTTTTTTCGTAATTAGCTCTAGTGAGTCTTTTCTTCAGAAAGGGTATATGACTTTTTCCTCAATGAAGCATACCGGCTTGACGACATGGACACATTTACTCATCAATTCCAGAAGAAATGCTCTCGATCAGGGATGAGCGGAATAGAAATATAAAATTTCGGAAATCGGTTTTCGGGTTTCGGAACCAATTTTTTTCTCGGGTTTCGGAAATCGGGCGCGAAACGCCTGAAAAAGCGCGGAAATGCGGTTTTCGAAACGCGAAACGCGGAAAAATTCGGAGATCATCAAGTGTTTTCTTACGTCCCAGATGACCCGATATTTTCGCATTACGCGGCGTTTTTTGCTGTTTTCGGAATGCGGAACGCGGAATGCCAAAATAGCGCGAAACTGCGGGTTTCGGAACGCGAAACGCAGAACTCCGTTCATCCCTGCTCTCGATGCTGATTCCAAAAATATGTTTATATCCCCACGTGGATCTTTGTGGGCAGAGTTGTGACAGAAGATACAAAAAACTTTTTTTCGTGTTTTGGCCAGAGACGATAGAGATATCGTCGTTCTCTAGACGGTGATCAGCCGCATCGAGTCTAGGGTTGCGCGTGTCGAGCGTGTGGAGTGGCGCCGTCCCGAAAAAAAAACGATCGATATGGCGCAGCGTTTCATTTTCCTTTAACCAGCACTTCTCCCTCATCTTTCTTTCCCCGTTATTTCCTATCCATCCTCCTTCCTCATCTTCTTAATAGCCTGATAACTGTCTAATAGTTGCTCGTGTTTGAATTTTGCGTATTACGCAACCTATTTGCGTTTATCTATAACGCTGGATGGTTTCAATTCCAGGAAAATGTGGATTACTCGCAGAAACGGCAAGAATTTCATGAGTCTTTTTTATACAAATCTGTAATCTACAATTTTATTAAAAAGAAGGATGAAGAACCTGTGCTGGCCAAGAGAAAATGAAACGCTGCATCCTATCGATCGTTTTTTTTTTCATGACGGCGCCACGTCCACACGCTCGACACGGGCAAGACGCGGCTGCCCGCCGTCTAGAGAACGACGATATGACTGATACTGTAAGACCGGTCCGAAAAACACTGTGCGAACAAGCGGTTGGCGTGCGTGTCGAGAGGTCGTGACATATATATTTTTCGAGCCTTTGTATATTAACAGGATTATTAGACGAATATTGAACGATATCCACATCAGGTGCTTACAACCTGAGGAAGGATCGTCCGAATGAATGTATTCGAGACGGCCGCGTGACACGCGCGCCGTCCGAGTGGGCGAACAGTCTCATTCGGACAGACTTTACATATGCGGATGTAGAAAATTACATTTTCGTACATCCTGATTGGCCTTCACACCACACATTGGGACAGCAGCAGCCTGATCGAATACGGCAACATCAAGTCTTCTTACCGTCCTGAAGTTCTTTTTTCCGTTTCAATTAGAGCCACGCCATCAATTAGCAGGTATCAAAATATGTCTATAGCCCGCGGCATTTAATCCCATTTGTCCCGGGCAATTACCACCTGATTATATGTAATTGGTAGCAATCAAGAGACATGACACCTCCAATTAGATCCCCAAATAGCCCGCTCGCACCCGTTGCAATGCAACGTCTGCTAGCCGATGCCAAGCCCATAATTTATCCTTGTTCCAGTGAAAAATCTAGGCCATTCCTCCAACTGACACGGCTCTGCGTCTCTCTGGAATTTGCAGCCGGAAATTGAATTTTCCGTCGACTTAAAAAAATAGCAACTCGGTCTATATGCATATCTGCAGCCGCCTTTTAGAAAACGAGGTCCGCTTCATGGAAACAACGGCTTGGCCGAAAGTTCTGAAATTTGCAGGTTGTGTGAGGATTTCGTTTCACATATTTGACGAGCAACAGCTGGATTTGAAAGAATCCCACCTACCTGCACTGGTAATTATCTAGATTGTTCTAGTGAAGCCTGCTTTACTTCCTAATCGCAATCCGACTCCCAAATATGAATTGGTCTGACTTGGATGTGAGACAATTGTGGTCTTTGATTTCGGGTATAGCCATTGATCCAGACGGCGAGTTCGGGCCAATGACAAAAATCGCTGGACACTAGCAAATGCAATCAAAATGTGAGAAAGTGGTCGTAATTGCAGACAAGAGAGGACACTTAGCGTCCAGAATGAATGTGGACGAGTCGGGCTGCGTCGAGAACGCCTCCATCCCAGCCAGCCAGCACAAGCGTTCCCCGCCTGGACCCGTTCCGCCATCCCAGGGGACCATGATCGCAGAAGAACTCTTTTTGAGTGCGGCGGGTGTGTGTATGTAGTGACGAGTTCCATAGATTTCTGTCGAAAAGTAAAGTGAACTTTCACTGAAGGGCAGCGGAAGGGATCTTTTTTTCTCGGAGGCATATGGATGAAACTGGCCTCAAACGAGATTCAGAATGGAAAACAGCGATGAAGGGGTTTTCGTGAAGGGTCCCGGAAAACCTCGAGAAGGAGTGACAAGGGGACTTGACAATCTTAGGCGCTCAAGTCGTCGCTTCTTGATGGGGAACACTTAGAGACTCGACTACACTGAATATGTAAGAGGGAGGCTGATGTTTGGACGGAACTAGAGTTCGCCAGATCAGCTGCCTGTGTAATTGCGACAAGCAAGAACACAAACCGAGAAAGCGTGAGGTTCCAAGTGTGACTATCCGATGTCAGTAACCCTGGTGGTTTGTTACCCTTCTGGGGACAAGCAAGTTTATTTTGGAATCAGTCACCTCTAAGAGTACTAAAAAAGTCCAGCTCTCCCCTCTTTTCGTAGGAATCCATGCATGGTTGCAGGGAAGGTCCAAATCGCATTCACTTCTAGACGGTTACCAAGTTGAATGCGGGCCGCAGTCCTATGCGAATCGGCGATACCAAACTCTTTTTTCAACCTAATTTTATCTAGATGGTGGTAAACCGCTGGCCTCGATAGATGAGGTGGTACCGTACACCTGTGAAATACCAGACAGTGCGTCGGTCACGCGGTTTCGCGGTGGCGTTTTAGGCGTCGTTTATACTTCCGCCGCGGAGCGGCGCGGCGGCGTGCATTCAAACCATATCGACCACGCGGCGTGGCGCGACCAATATTATAGAATTGCACCTCGCCGCGCCGCTCGGCGGCGAAAGTATAAACGACCCCTTAGGGGGTTTTCACAGTTCGACCGCGGGGTGGCGCGACACCATGCTTCACACGGCTCATATATCCTTCCGCTGGCGAGTGGTAAAACGAAGCGCAAGTCTGTAATATTGATTGTACCGTGCCGTTAGATCAGTTCTACAGAAATGCTGCTCCGATCGCAGGCGATAGTATCACCGACGCAATATGTAAGTCGACAAGCGGCGCGTTATCAATCGATGCTCACAGAAAAACCTAATCGCGCCGGGTTGCGATGGAACTCTAAAATAGGCATAATGTATCCCACGGTGAGTTTGCGGCTCAGAATCGGGGAGAGAATGAGGCACGTCACCCATCAGCGATGGAAAAAAGAGCAAAACCTGAGCTGTAGCGGGGTCTCAGCGACATCGTATACTCTGCTTTTTTTTTCTACGGTTGACCCCTGTGAAATAGGTTTAATGTACAATATTTCGTCACAAGAGGCAGGCCCTCGCTCAGCCATTTAGCACAAGGAACAGGAAAGAATAACCCCATGACAGGCGCATGCGATCCTGTTCTGAATACTTTTTATGCCCGGAGCAGGGCTGGGCACACGTCCCGGCATGACGGTTTTGAATATGCACCCCCCCCTTAGCTCGGTAATTTTCAGGCACCCCCCTATGGGAAATCGAAAATTCCGAGAAGTTGAGCACGACAGCCATGATCTTGACTTCCTTATTTTGATAAACCAGAGTATAAAAAAAACACTGAATAAAGAAAATTCCGAAAATGTCAACAAAAAAGGTAGTGTAATTTTTAAACTTCCAAACAATCTTATGAAGAAAATTTGTAATAAGAAGGTAGGTTGTGACAAAAGATAAAACAATTTTTTATTCATTACAATTCAGCAATTACAAACAACAACAGAGCTACTTTTATTGCAGTAATTAATGTTTTCTATCGAATGTTTTCATGAACCTATGTATGAAGGATTCATCCGTGTTTGATCATTCTGATGAAGAAAATTTCAGAATTATTTTGTGTTGTGGAACCATATAGGGATTGATGAGATGCGTAGGGAGTGGAAAACCCAATTTTTACCCACGTAGTATGTCGCAATCTTTTAGAGACCCGGCTCGCCGTGCGATCTGGTGTGTGTACGCAGCTACACAGCGCACACGGGAGTGGACGCGCACACAATATTAATAAAAAATTATTTTATTACAGAACGGGGCGGAGAAAAGGATTGAAACTGAAGGAAATGGAAGATGGTAAAGGTAGTCTATTCCGGATGTACCCACTTCAGAAATGTAATGTAAACAAACAAAGTTGGAGCAGGGGTAAGTATTTAGCCGTGACAAGTTTAATTCAAGCGAACCTAGTTGATCAAAAGTAGCATTAAACATGCGAGCAAAGGATATTGTGGGAAAGAGGAGAATCTGACAAACAGTTTAACTTCAACAGGATCGTTTTTTAATGTGATTTAAGGACCTTAAATCTCGTCCCGGTTTTACCCCGAAAACCGGGACAAAACCTGGACAAAACCGGGACGAGTTTTAAGGTCCTTAAATCACATTGAATATCAAAGCGTCCGTTACTAAAGTGTTTGCCAGATTCTCCTCTTTCCCCCAATGCTCTTAGTTCTCATGGTTTATGCTGTTTGTAATCAACAAAGTTCATTTGAATGAACCTTGTCAAGTCCGAAAAATTCACCCTGCTCCAATTTAGTTTATTTACACTAAATTTCTGAAACGGTTTAATTGAGAGCATCCTATTTCTGCCTTCTTCCATTTACTCCACTTTCGATCCTTTTCTCCTCCCCGTTCTGTAATAAAACTTATTTTTGATCAATATCGTGCGCGCGTCCACTCCAGTGTGCGCTGTGTAGCTGCGGACAAACACCATATCGCACGGCGAGCCCACTCTCTAAGGGATTGCGGCATTCAAGCTGGATTAAATTCGGTCTTTTATGAACAGGGTACTTCTCAAGCAGGAAAATACGATTATTTGCTTCTTTCACTGGAACTTGCAGTCTTCAATTTTTGCAGTCGGCTCTCTTCATACGTCATTCTCATAGACGAAATTCCGTTGGCTTGTTTTTATACTGACCGTGATATCTGTATTTTTGGTCTGCCATAATACAGCAGTTCGCTAATCCTTTTCTGAACGTGAACGATAGCTCATCTGAGCGCTGTCTTTGCATCTTCGCTTCTAATCGGTAACCACCCGCGTAATTTCTTGAACGTTTCACCAAAGTAATATTACACCACATCAATCCTTACTTGCTACTAGATAACAGTGTAGTGTTTATTCCTTCATCAAAACAATCAAACACATTATATATGATTTTCAATTAATAGAGTTGTTGATGAGAAGCTTCGACAGCAACTATGAATTATTGCTAACACAAACTGCATATCTATCAAAAATTTAAATTCTGTAAATGTTCGCCTTGGAAAGCGGAGAAGAAGATATGACAAACCAGAAGAGAATCGTGTATTATTTTGGTCCTGAAATTTGACAGAACATGCACTTCGCTTTTTTTTTGGTGTCCGGTTTAGGCACCCCCCTTTGCCCTCTCTGCAACGTCCAATATGCACCCCCCTAAGGTTAACCGGGACGCGTGCCCAGCCCTGGCCCGGAGATCATAGCAGCAGGACAAGCGCATTTATATTCTTTTACTTTTAGTTTTTTTTTGGTAACGAAAAGTCAAAATAGATTAACTTGCCTAAGCGATTTGAAGCGACAAGCTATATATTACCTTCAAATTTTTATTAGACCGAACACAAAAATGCGTAGGGGCGGGAATCAGACGCTCTTGGGGATTTTAGAAATGGTTTTTGCTCTAAAATCTAGAATTTTATGGGGTCATTTTTGCTATCATCCTATGTTTCGTGGGTTTTAATTGCGTGAAAAAATTACAAATTACGATAGAGACTCTAAGAAATCTTGCGCTAACATGGGTATATTCACGTACTCCTTATATACAGAAGTTGACGTCTTCGAAAAATTTCACGATTAAATTAGGAAGTATTTGCGTAAATCAGGAATTATCGGCGTTATAGCGCATTCCAGACCACGGGAATACCTGATTTGGAATTCGGGTCATGCGTTGGAATTTATGTGCGAAATTCGAAGCAATAACACATGAAAAGTATCTCGTAACATGAGTGCGAAAAAAGGAGCAAACAGCTGAGAAGTATTCAAGTGCCCAGAAAATGGCATTACGAAAAACGAAATCTTTCCTAATCTTCATCTGGCCTCCGAAATTTCAAGTGAGTTACTGCAGTCCATAGAAAGCACACGGAACTTCTAGTGTGAATTCAGAACGAAACCCTTTTCTCGTGAAGTATCCCATTTTCGGAAGAATCCATCTCTTGGGAATTCAGCCATTGAAAGTACTAGAGTTGAACTAGTCATCTGTCTGGTCTTTCTTAGACATTAATGACATTTTCAGCTCTGAACAACTAGGGGTGGCTGCCCTGATCCCGACCTTTTTCGGCGAAAACACTGACTAAATGTGGCTCACATCACGTGTCATCACGTCACTGGCTGTCAATGGTCCTAACAGACGGAAGCTAAATAGAAATCAGACAAGACCTCGCAAACGAAAATGAACTTGTGAGTGGCTGAGAATTTTTCTAGGGATGTCTCAGGCAATTCTGGTCAGATACGCGACAAAAAGAAGTCGCTGGCTGCAGGTTTGTGTTGTTTTGTCGGATCAAAACCGTGGTTTCAGCAGACGGCAGGCAACGTCACAATAACTGATTGTGGGGGCACAATGGAGACTGAATGACGAGACGAGACTCGGCCGGAAAAGAGGCGGTATTAGAGCCGAATCTGAGGAACACGGAACCAATCCGCAAGCGGAACGCGATTTGTGAACTCTCGATGGTTCGCTGATCAACATAAGGTTTCCGTTTTTATTTTGGTCTGGCGCATGAACCAGGCGGCTGGCCGTGCGGGGTAGGCGGCCTCACTGGGGAATGGGGTTTCGATTCGCGCGCGGTGATCTACCGTCGCAGTCCCTTCCATTCATCAGACTAAAATGGTTGCGCGAACTCTATGCAAGAGCCATTAAAATAAGGAACCTACAAAACCGGTCACAACTTCTGTGCTTTGGCTGACAAGATGAGAGCGTTCTGTGTGCCTTTTGGTCACAACTCTGTTCAAAATGGTCCATAGCATTAAGAGTTCTTCCTTTTGGAATGGCACACGGGTTGAAAGAAAGGATTAGGCGTGAACCAACCGACGTCAGAACGCGTGAAACGCGATTTTTCAATTAAAGCAGGAATAGTTGAGTCTTAAGAATTTGCCCGAAGGTTTTTCATGTAGAACTTTAAGAGAGAGAGAACTCCCGATGCTGATTCCAAGTATCGCTATAGATTCCCATATGGACCATTTTGAACATATTTTTTCAGAAGCTCTTTTTGCGTTTTTTTGCGTCCAAAACGCAGAAGATATAGATGTATGCATTATAGACTAGTGATAAATCTGGAAGCATGAGTGAATCTATTACTACTACTATTATCATTAGTATTATCAACTTTATTACTAATGTTGTTATATAAAAGACATATAAAAGTTTCATCGAGTCTCGCTAAGCCCCGTTCAATATAAGTCTAAAATCGGTATGTCCGAAAGAATGGGTGCTCACAACTTTCTGACCAGCACCACACTAGTCAAAAATGGTGGCCCAGGTGTTCATCAAAAAGATTAGAACGAAGAAACTGCGAAAAGAGCAAAACTTACCGAGACTAGATTATGAACTTGTATAGGGAAAGGTGGCAGAGATGATAAGTCACGAACTTTTGCCCAGTGACCTCCCACATTGTTCTACTGAATGACTCTTAACGATTATTTGCTATGGGACTACTTAAAATTAGAACCCTACTGAAATCAGGAAACGGCTTCTCCTCTTGTCATTTCTCCGCTTTCAAGAGCCTCAAATTCTAATGTGTTGAATATTTAATGCCTTTTTATGGCACGATATATGATCATAATATATAGCCTCAACTGATAGTGAGCTCGCTATTTGGAGGAGGAAACCAGCTTGTAAATTTCTGTGAAAATGAAGCGTAGTCAGACCAGAAAATCAGAAATCACGGACAGCTCAGACCTCCCATAGCGATGTAATGGGAGTAAACTGAGGCAAAGAGTGTACGAAGCAGCAATAATCTTTTTATGGCATGATATATGATCATAAGATATAGCCTCAACTGAAAGTGAACTCGTCATTAGGAGGAGGAGACCAGCTTGCAAATTTCTGTGAAAATGAAGCGTAGTCAGACCAGAAAATTAGAAATCTCGGACAGCTCAGACCTCCCATAGCGATGTAATGGGAGTAAACTGAGGCAAAGAGTGTAGGAAGCAGCAATAATCGTTATGCAGATTAATCTGAGGCTAAGAAAGAAAACCCAGCAGAGGGGAACCTGTCTGATGAGGAAACAAAACGATGGCAGCAAGTTGTCCTACCAATGAGTGATTTTTTTTCTGTTCCAACCTCGACATGTTGTAAACTATAGCAACATTGACTAAGCATGTCGTGATGATCATGCACAACTGTTCCTCACCTGCGACACTACATATCTATGAGAAAGAGAGGGGAATCGTTTTTACAATGCATCTATTCATCTGTCGCATGTTGGAATTATCCGGATTTAAAACCTCATAAAGTTTTCTTGTGAAGGTTATTAGGTCCGAATTCTTCTCAAGTCTGTGCCTGCGCAGCAACGCTTTCGTAGACGCCTGCTTATCAAAGAAGTGAAGGCCTATAAGAAAAAAACCCATATGTCTCGAAACAAAGAAACTGATCGTCTTCAGAGTCGTCCGGAGCGATTTTAAGAGAACATTTTTCGAGGAATTCAACAGAAAGAACTACCACAATGCCACATTTCGCGCATTCTGGCACATCCATAATGCTCTCATCCTGGTACAGGAGGTGCATCTCAAAAATAGGTGTATGTTTTCGCCATAGAGGAGGGCTTCAAATAGAGGCCGTACTTAAAGTTTTCCGGCTTCAATTGAGGATGTACTTCGAATGGAGATGTGCTTCTAATATAGGAAATACGGTATATGTACGTACATGATAGGTTACACGTCACACCCGGAGGAAAATCTAAATGGCCGGATGTAGGCACGCCACGCACGATTCCGCAGCCAATATGTCCATTTTGGTTGGGAAGGAAGTTTGAATGAAGGGTGGAATCTAATAACTGCAAATCGAGCTCTTCTGTAGAAATTGCTACGAATTTATTATGAGAGTAGATGTTTTTAATTTTTACCGTATAGTTCATTCTAGAACCAGAGGTGGTACAGAGAAAATTTCGTATGCAATCCCAAAAGGTACCTAAACGTCCTGCTCGTTTACGTGTAGGTCTGGGTCGCTTCTTGTTTCTTTTTAGAGAAGGGATGTCTGCCGTTTGTTCCGATGTGAGATCATTTAAACGTATTGCGCAAAAAAAAATACTGTGTTTTTAGCAGTACGCTCGGTGGTACGGTGGAGCTCATTATGTATCAGTGATTCATATTTGCGCTCAATCTGTGGATTACTAATGCATTGTGTTTCTAACGTTTGCCTTATGCATCGTATTTTACAAATAAATGGATAATTAAATATAGCACACAATATTCGGGTCGGACGACTCCTACTAGACAGCGCATGCCATTGAAATCGCTTAAAGGCAGCATACACGCTTGCGAAAGTTGTTGAGATAACTACATTAGTGGGGTTGTACGGGCCCTAGAAAAGCCCTCACGAAGTTGGGAGAGTTGAAAACGAGTTAAAATGACCGTATTTGAGCCGTATTGAGTAAGAAAATCATCCTTTCTCCGCCCACCGATACGGACTCCGCCCCTCAATACCAATGTTCAGTGCTCGATTACGGTAATTTTGGCTCATTTTTTACGCTTCTAACGTCGTTAGCGTTCCAGAAAGGGTCGTACGAATACATTAGCGTCGTTATCCCAACACATTTACCGCTAGCTCCGCTATTTCAGCCAATGCAGCAAAACTCGTCCACTTCTAGGCCAATGTAGAACGAACCGTTATATCTTCATTTCAGTTGATTTTTTTCCGCTTTTTTCGTTATCTCTGAATATTAACAGCTTCAGACCTTCGATTCATTCCATAAAATTGATATCATTTTTGAGCGTGTATGCTGCCTTTAAAGAAACAGTCAAACTGACTGTATTGAGTCACGAAATCATCCATTCACTCACATTTCCTACTACCGGCTCCGCTTCTGAATACAAACACTCTCAGAATGATTGCTCGAATACGGTCACTTTGGCTCCTTTTTAAAGGTAGTGTCCACAACCAAACCAGTCTTCGAACTTCCAACGTCAATCGAAAGACACTGGGCTCACTACATCAATAATGCTGAAAAAAACAAGAAAGGAAGAGCACGAAGGAGCCCTATACGGTCCTGAACTTGAGTGCTACGCTCACGCCACGCCCACTCCCTCAACGGCTACCGATAAAGGTTTACAACTGAAAACCCGACTTTAAGAGGTTAACCGATTATCAAATGGGGTAAGTTTTGTTGAGTGGAGTGGATTATAACCGTGTATTATGATTCCCTAACATAAGTTTTTCATTTGTTCACGTATCGGTAGCGGTTGGAAGTAGTGGGCGTTGCGATAGTGGCACACTCAAGTTCGGCTCACGCTACGCCCACTCCTTTCAACCGCTGGTGCGATTGTTCTCAAACCTCTCGAATTCCAGTGAGAACTCAAAGACTGATTTTATCGCGCACACTGCCCTTGAAGCTTCTAATGATATGAGCGTTGCAGTACCGGACGTACGAGCGTATTAGTGTCGCTACCCAACCACATTGTCGCCAGCTTCGTTATTTCGGCCAAATGCGGCGTAACTCGTTCGTTTTCATACCAGTACAGATAGAACCTAAGAATTCTTTTGGTTTTTTGGATTATTCGTCATTTTTCAATGCTAACAGCTCCGTGCCTTCGATTCATGCCAGGAAAATGATACCATTTTTGAGCGTATTGGCTGCTTTTGAGTCAGCTGACGCTCAAAAAATGACACTGCTGTAGCAATCTAATCTCCGAGTTGCCTCTTATAGTTAGAGCACGTTCGAAAGGGATACTCGGAAGTCTGGAGTGCCAAATGGAAAAAAAATGTCAGTTTGTTTACTGATTTCAATCGAATTATCCTTACGCAGAAAGATTTATCCTTACGGAACCAATAAACATGGGAAGAACCAGAAATGTAGAAATGAGAAAACCATTGCATGACATCAGTGCTGATCCATTGGATTGTATTCTGACTAGCAATAAGCTAAGCTCACACCTGATTACTTCAGACAGAGGAAGGGTGAAGTTATTCTGGAGGTCTCGGATACTGGTAGACGAAACTTTGGGGTATGAATTGTGGTAATAGTAGAGCCGTGAGCGGGTTTTCGCTCCAAAACGATGCCTTGCGGGAGTAAGCCGACTCTCACGTCACTGATGCTATCTTCCCACATCAATCTGTTGCTAATTTATTGGCTATAGACGAGTAGAAGATCTAGTGGATCTTGTGAGCCTTCGGGAGCTGGCTAATTTCTTGATAATCTCAACTTTTTACGAGTTTAGAGTGTCCTTGAGGGTAATTGTAGAATGAAATGTAACCCTACGCAACGATTCAAATTCAAAATTTCTAATGTGTTTTTCTCAAAATTGGCGTGATTGCGCAGAGAGAAGGGACCCCATGGATGTGGCAGCAAACTATTCTTTTTTAAGCCGAATGGACAAAGTAGACTGAGAAAAATGTTCAGCCTAATATAAAATTTCGATTTTTCATTAAAGTCTTTGGAAATTAACAATTTTTTCGCTCGCTTCTCCTCCTTTCCAAGCTTACCCTCTTCCCACCTCAAACCTTCCACAATCAGGAGAAAACAAACCTGAATGTCAGATTTTTCTCAAAGTGTTTTCTCTACTGCGCCATTGTTCAGCAAGTGGTTGTGGGAAGTGGGTCCATTCTTCTCTAGGCCAACCAAAGCGCCGACATTCCTAAGAGTCTTTGGGGCAGCGGCTGACTCGTAGAATATTTACTTGTTTGTCTGCGGGAAGTAGTCTTTGGCGGCGGCTCGACCCGATTTCGTCTCAGTGACGCCACAAATGGCAATTTCAGAAAGCCTGGGAGACCTATGTGAACCCGCGAGTCCTTTTATTTAGCCGCGGCAGTTGTCACACATCGCATCAGAATTGCATAGCAGCCGGCAGCCTTTGGCAGGTATCACCTCAAGGGCAGGTGGCAAATTACTTTCTGCAAAGTTGAAACACTCGCGCTAGGAAAACCTACTATGTATGAGATTATTGGTTCCATAGCAGACAGGAAAGTGATTTGTAGCCAACGAAGTTTCCACGTAATAATGTGCGAAGATTGGAAGCACAAATCCATCTAAATCCTATTTCAGAGTACGATCGCCACGCCATAAGACGGCATTGCTATCATGAGTATCGATCAATATCGCGTCACACGTCGGTTCTCATTCGAAGCATGCTATCTCAGATATCATCGACGGAACTCTAAGGCCAAGATCATACTTTTAGCAACGAGCGGCGCCACGCAGTGTCTACCATCCCTATCGACCGAAAATCAATATGCCTGATATGCACTGTCCCCGTCGCTGGTTGCGGAATTTATGACCCAGCCTAAAAGGAATTCAGAAAAGAGAGCAAAATAGGTATCGCCTTCCAAGTAATTACGCTATATGAAACCGGAAGTTTTCAAGTAAGTTCTGCGGGAAAAATACCGCAAATGCAAGGAAATTCTGGTATTCAAAACATACTATGGAGCAAAAAAAATTACTTTCGGAAACTGACGAAAAAAAAAACGAAAAAATTGAAATTAACGTAAAACGCGTCTTGTTTTACTGGATCGGAAGTGTACGAGTTCTACGCAGCATAAAAATTTAGTTGTGATAGCGAATCTTATAGGCTCGTGCGGCATATGCTAGAGCGCTTGCTGGAAGCTTACCAAAACGAGTCGAAGTGATCGTATTGAAACAAACAGTTTGGAGGCGTTTGTACTGAAGGGCGGGGATTGTATCGGAAATGGGCGGAGATTGGATATTTTGGTGGCTCAATTTGGCTCCAATGCGGTCATTTTGACTCATTTTTGACGCTTCCAACGGCAGGAGCAATCTTCCAGCAATCTTCGTGCGATCCCATTGAAGTCCCTAGCTCAGCCCTTTTTGCGAGCGTGTATGCTGGTTCTCAATGGGGAACTTACATGCAAAATAAAACAACAAAACAATTTGGCCTGAGCCACAAAATGCTCAGGAGTATGTGCAGTGCGTTCAGAAAGTATAGGGACACCCCCGAAAATCGAGGTTTTCAATGAAACTTTGTGTTTGGTGATCAATACTGTTCATCAATGAATTCAGCATCATGGAAAACCTATGTTTGATTATTTATATATCGATTGTGAAATTTGTTAAGATTTTATCCCAACTTTTAGAATTTTTCGCCGTTCAGAAAGTATAGGGACACCCTTCGAAAATTCAGATTTTTTTAATCCAAACAAAATTTCCCGTTGCAAGTTCACTACATAAACTCAAGATGAGTACATGTGACATCTTTATTCCTAAAATGGCTCGTGGTACTGCTCTAAGTGCTGCTGAACAAGCTCAAATTCGTGCGCTCAGCGTTGCCGGGTTGAGCCAACGTCGAATCGCTACCCAGCTCGGAAGATCTGTCAACTGTATCAACCTGTTCCTGCGAGATTCAGATTCCTACGGTACTGCAAAACGTACTGGACGGCCGAAGAAGATCAGCAATCAAGATTCGCGGAAAATTATTCGGCTCTACTCCAACAGCACACTGTCACTGAACCAGAATAAGTCTGAATTATCGCTCAGTGTTTCGAAAACGACAGTCTGGAACACCATAAATGGCGATAAAAACATTGTCCGACAAGTGATGAAGAAGGCCCCGTCGTTATCCGCGAACCATAAAGAGACTCGACTTGAATTTGCAAAGAGGAACATGGCAACTGATTGAGCAAAGGTAAGGCAGTCTCATAAAATCCGGAAAAAATCGAAAAATGACGCAAAAAATTTTAGGTCATCTTTTCCGACGAGAAGAATTTTAAACTTGACGGACCGGATGGTGCTCGATCCTACTGGCGAGATCTGCGCAAGGATCCATTGATTTTCAGCAGACGGAATTTCGGCGGTGGCTCGCTGATGTGTTGGGGAGCATTCAGTAGCGGAGGTGTTTTGGAATTGGCCTTTACTTCTTGTCGCATGAACTCGGAGGAATATCAAGAAACTCTTCGCACACATCTACTGCCATTTTTGTCCGGAACACGACGTCAGCGCTTCACTTTCCAGCAAGACAACGCGGCGGTACATGTGTCCAGGTCTACAAAACCTGGTTTCTACGTCATCGAATCCGTTTGTTGGAATGGCCCGCGTGTAGTCCAGATTGTAACCCGATAGAGAATATCTGGGGCATACTTGTGCGCCAGGTTTATGCCAACACTAAGCAGTACAGAACGGTGGATGAGCTGAAGGTCGCTATCCTCGAAGCGTTGGCCAATCTGGATGAAAACGTCATCGCCAATTTGATGAATTCTATGCCAAAGAGAATTTTTGAGATCATTGCTAATGGTGGTGCAGCTATTTCATTTTGGATTGTATGTTTAATTCTTTATTTGTTCAATAATTTTTGTTTTGTGTTGTGTCCTTATACTTTCTGAACGGCGAAAAAATCTGAAATTTGAAATAAATTTTTGTAAAATTGCTCAGCTGTTATAGAAATGAACGAATAGAGGTTTTTCACCTTGTTGAATTCATTTATGAACAGTATTGATAGCCAAATATAACATGATTTTGAAAACCTTGATTTTCGGGGGTGTCCCTATACTTTCTGAACGCACTGTATTGTGAAAATAGCGCTAATTTTAAAGGCGGGGCTCGCAATAAAAATGACGGTAGAGTTACAGTGTTGGTCTAAAGTGTGTGGCCACACTTTTTCCGAAGATATTGTTCTCGAACTAGTCTCGGAGCAGGCTTAGCGAAACTTGATGAAACTTTAATATTCATGGTACGGTCGCACAACGATTTCGACGTTCTACTGAAGGCGAACAGTGAATGTTGTTTTAGAATTTTTTATGATCATTTTCTCAGGAGAAGGCCGAAATTTAAATTATGCCAAGACATTGTTAATAATTCCGTATTTCGCAACTACGCATTCACAACTACAGCCTGACTGTGTAAAAAAGGTTGCAATGCCTTAAAACATATAAAAGCTTCATCAAGTTTCGCTGAGCTCCGGCTGAGGTAAGCTCAAAAACGGTATGTCTGAAAAATAGGTGGTCACCCACTTCTGACAGGCACTGAACTTATATAAAATAGAAGCCCATGAACTTATCAAAGGCTTACAAGGGAAGGTTACTCATAGAAAGTGGACATTCCCAATAGAGTTCAACTTTTCGGAATCGACTTTTGGCGAAAAATTGAAATTCGACCTAACTTCTTTACGCGGAGCTATTAGCGTGTTTAGCGTTTGACTCATTGCCGCATCTAAGCTTGTTATTTATGGAGCTCTAGATCAGCCTGTGATGCACAGATTTCAATCTTGGACCACAAATCGTCCAACATTGCGATTGTACACGGGAGCATTTTGCTATGATGGACGAAAGGGAGCGCTCAGGTGAGGTCTCTCGATGCCATAGCCAACGTAGACATTTGGCGCAGTTGGAGTGCCCGCCATTGATGGAGACGTGGGGTAACGAATTCGAACCCTTGTCGAGGGCGACTCTTTGTCTGGGTCGCTGGAGTTTGATGAGTGGAAGGATTTTCTGAATCACTTTCGAAATGGCAGGGCCCATTGAGGGGAAACAATGCTGAAAAAGCAGTTGTCACAGATCGCATCAGAATTGCATAGCAGTCGGCAGCCTTTTGACAGGTAACAGCACCTCAAGGGCAGGTTGCAAATTACTTTTTGAAAAGTGGAAACGCTCGCGCTTGGAAAACCTACTTTGTGATTTTTAGTTTATAGCAGAAAGGAAACTCATTTGTAGCCAAAGAGATTTCCGAGAATTGGTGCTCGAAGATTAAAAGCATAAATCCGTTGAGAAGGAAGGCCAGTCCCAACATCCTCGATCTATTGTCGGCGAGCCATCAGACCGTAGACAATCGAATGTGAATGTGCCCATAATTTTTTCCAAGAATGACGGCTGCGACACCTGTTTCTTCAGAGGCACGTCAGCAAATTGTCCAGGATTGCTCAATCTCAATCGTGACTGTTCATCTTACATGAAACGACCTCGTTGCGCATTGCTGATGCCGTGAAAAAGCGGAATTGTCTACTGGAGTCCCTCTCGGGATAGGATGCGAGGTGTGGAGGTTTCGATACTGGTCAGCCCCCTCCCCCCCCCCTCCTCCAGCAAGGTCTCACCTTGCCCCACCCCCTCCCCCCCTCTCTCAACTAATTTGAGCTTGGTGACCGGAGAGGGGAGAGACCTTCAACTGCGAATATTTGTTAAAAAAAGTTCGAAAAAATAGTGCTAAAACTATCATAAAACGCAATGCTACAAATATTGTAATATTTACTGGATCAGTGGATAAGTAACAAGAATATAAATGAAAATGGTAAAAGTATGAAAAGGGAAATGATGAAATATTATGTTTCAGGAGTTCATCACGTGAGGCTTGGAGGTGAAAGTGAAGATGCACGGCATAGTTATTTTGTGTTTGTAATTAAATGCTGCAGTAAATGTTATTTGTAAAGGTTTGTAAATAATGATGTGTTAAGTGGGACCGGCGCAGAGATACGGAAAACTCAGGCGTAAGAGCGAAGGAAAAAAAATTAGTAGAAAAACTTGGTGGACATTTTCACTTAGTTTATGAGGAAACTACGGAGCAACATTTAAAGAAGTAAATCGAAAAATAGTTCTAACGGACAGAGGGGAAAATGGAGGAGGTTCAATTGATGGGAGGGAAGCGTGAGAATCACTCGGCTAGGAAAAATGACGTACAGTTCACTTCCGCACTGCCGTTCAGTTCGCAAAGTGCGCGCTATAAGCGAAAGCGTGCTGCGGCGCGGTTGCGAGTATCCTCAGACAGGGATGTGGGATCACCCGGGCGTTTTTCGCCTTTGGTGTCCGGGTGATCCCACCGCCCGGGTGATCCCACATCCCTGTCTGAGGGTGCTCGCAACCGCGCCGCAGCACTATTTCGCAATCAGCGTGCACTTTGCGAACTGAACGGCAGTGCGGAGGTGAACTGTATGGTGTAATTGCACCTCATCCCTTCGACGAAAAAGTTGGTGTAATTGACTTGAACAGAAGTAATGAGAGCTGCTATTAGGCTTAAACAGTGGAAAATACAGCTGTGGTAGTACACAGAAAGTTTCATGTTCAACGATTGATGCGGAGAGGCCTCACAGAGGTCAGGAAAAGTATGTCTAGAGATGGTGGAGGTAAATTAGCGTTGACTTTCCACCTATACAGAAACGGTTTTCGAAACATTAGCAACATCTTGGGACCTACTTTTCGGTACCAAAAAAATTGCTGTGGTGGTCAGAATACAGAGGTGGTGAAGGTCAGAAAGAACTTGGTTCCCCACCCGAACAGAAATGATTTTTGGAACATTTGCAAAATTTTGGGACCTATTTTTTGATACCTAAAAACTTTTTTTTAAACTAATGTTTCCCCATTTAAATTTTTATAACATTCTTTGTAGATGAGATCTACTCGTAAAACTGTGATTGGGTAGGATTTAGGTCCGGGGTTTTTTAACATTATAAATCCATGAAAATGGCTTTGTGTGTCGGGAAGGCTCGGTCCTGGATCGATCATCTGGCACGAGGAACACAAGCGCCACGACGATTTCAGGCCATTCAAAAATCATAATTCTTTATTTTGAGAGATCCTAGAATTCAAGCACGTGCATGAGAAGCTTCTTACATATTTTTAAAACTTCGTCAAATTGGAAGGATAAAAGAATTTACTTATAGAAGAAGTCTAAGCCGCAAAATCGTTTCAGACACTCAGATTTCCGACGTTTGTGTTTCACACAAAACACACCAAGATAGGCGTGAGAGGCAGAAATTTGAATGCTCCGAGACTTCAATGAAAGAGGCATACGGATTTGAATGAGTCCCCTCCATAGAGATCTATTATACAGATAACTTTATTATTTAGCTCGACTCAAAAAGTATTGCTTATGGGTGGTTGGACAAATCTGTCGTCATCGTTTTTCTCATTGATCCTACTGCTCTAAACCCAGAAAAGGGTTAAGAGAGGAAAGAAGACAAGCATATTTTATCATGACCACTGCCTTTAATCCATGAAAGTTAGGAAGGATCAGAATTCCATCGCCCAAACCTTCACAGTACATTGAAAAATCATCAGGAATTGGTAATAATGTTAGGAGGAATGGACGTGCAATAGTTGAGCGTCAGTAGTAGCAGAAGTCCGGCTCCTTGCGGTCTGACTTTGCTGCGCGCCGGATTAATGGTCCCCGCGAACTCAGTCCGAGCAGACAAGACCAGGAACCTGCAGATGCCGTGCTCGACTGGTGGTTGAGAATCGGCAGCCGTCACGCAATGTGCGAGGACATTGCCGTCTGACCGATTTCTTCCACAATACGAAGCTGACGAAGCGAAATTGATGAGTTCCGAAAGTTCAGGTCCAGGGACTGGAAAATGAGGTCAACGACAGTTGAAAACCGTTGAAATTGTGGTAACAGGTGTAGTGGATGGGGTCCGGAAAATGGGGGGTTCAGAAATTTGTTTTGGGGTCATAGGCGCAGTTCCTCAACTGCACAACGGAAAGAAACGAGCAACACGGATGTTTGATTTATGATGAGTGTAAGAATTTTCGGAGAGAACACCACAGAAACGGAGGGGTGGATAAAGATCTTCCACAGTGGTGCCATCGTGATATACCCGGGGTACACACATATTAATTTCAGATCGAAACTTCACACGACATATTTACTTATAATTACCAGAATGCCAGGAGCGGGAGAGAAAAATTAGGGAAAGGTTAATCCCTAAGACGTACAAAAATTTAACTGAATGCAGATTTGAGGACATAACATCAGATATGTACTACATATGTAGTACGCATTAAGGAGTGGGAAATGGAGAAGTCAGGACGAAAAGAGCACCAAAATGAAGCGTGAAAAACTGGAAAAAATATGAGTATCTCCCAGAAAGACGAGTCACCGGAGAGTCTCAATTTAACGTGGACCTAAGCTATTTTTCTGCATATACTACAGAAAGGAAGCGTGTGTGAATGCTAGCCTTGCGAGAGGGACGCGTCTCTTTTGCGTGTGATTGAGAAAGGGTTAATTACGTACGGCCAACGACTGACTGACTGACAGGTGTACGAGTCATCTCTTGCTCTCTATCCAGAGGTGGGGGGGGGAATGAAGGAAGAGCTATGAATGAACCTATACTCCATAACAGGCAGGTAGTCCTGGAAGGGTATGGAATCGGTCCAAATTAGTCGCAGACTTACATCGAATCAGCTTGAATTGGCTGCTCGCAAGTGCGATCGAATTTGACTGTTCTGCAGGAAACTATTGTTGAAAGGTCATAAATGACCATTCCACTTGAATGCTACGCGCCCCAAAGAAGAACACGTGTAAACGCCATAACTCTGTGATTACGGGTGTCCTTCAGGAAAGCGTTTAGGTAGGTGCAGGTGCGAGGGGAAACATAAACAAAGATAAAATCACCGATAAAATAAGGGAGGAGAACGTCAAAAAGTAGAAGACGAAGGGGAAAAAAAAGTTGTTTTGGAAGTTGAACCCGAATGTTGCATCCACTTTTGAGTTTGCGGAATATTACGGAAAGTAAAATGTAATTCGGAAACGCCTTAAAGTTGATGTGCGGTTCGGAAACACGCAAACACAGGTTAGAAGGAGTTTAGAAGGGAGTCTCTCCTAGACAAAAACTATAGAACATCGGCCAAAAAAGTGCTTAGAAGTAATGTGAACACTCAAGATTCAGTTCATGACAAATTTCGCATAAATGCCATCATGAGCTTCGATTAAAAAAGAACTTCCATTCAAGCATTACACTGAAGTTGAAGAGAAAAACCAGTTTCTGCAGTTTTTCGAAATGAGTCGGATCCAATGTGTACTAGAAGTTGAACTTCGTCGTAGGTACAATAAACCCGCGCGAGTTCCTGCAGTGTGGTAGTGAAATTTTTATGACCCATGCCGTGGCGCTGCGCCGTTCGTTCGTGCACGAATGAACAAACACCGAGAGACTTTTGGAAGAGTCCAAAATATTGGAAATTACCATTACCATGGAATACATGAAATTACCATTCTCGGAGGAGAGTCTCAGAGAAATATCAAATTTACAGCCTTTCGTAGTCATCAAACTCACGTTTCATAAGTTTAAAATTCTATTAATAAAATTTCTTCGGGGCAGATTCGAAGGAAACCTGTCAAATTGGAGAAACACGGAGAGAGTGAAGGGCAATGAAGCGAGAAGAAGTAGTTTTGATAGATAGAAACTGGTTTTCAGGTCGCTCTGTTTTCACAACGACTTACGGCGATTTGTCTGCTCAGAGTTGAGAAAAGCAGCCGAGTGTGTCAGAGGAAATTCAAAGACGATCCATATTCAGGATTGGAAAAAAGCAGAATGGCAGTGACACTGCAAATACAGGATGCTTTTTCAGCCGGAACAATGAGTAATGTGAGGATTCGTAAAAGAAAATTCCATGTAAGTATTTGTACACATATCCAGCAATTCGAAAAAGCTCCGAAGTTGGTAGAAGTACAGCAAGAAAAAGACTGGGTATGGAATTGTGACTGTACTTGCCTTCTCAGCCCTTGGTTCAGAGATGCACTTCAAATAATATAGATAGCATGCGAGAAACTACATGCTATGCATTAATGCGCATAGGAGAGCTAGCTCGCCCGTTAGGGCATAAGTGATAACTCCGATAGCGTGACTGTGCCCATAGGTCACAGTGGCTAATTTCGATTTACAATAGAATCTGGGTGGTCGACTTCAGTTTGAGCCGCAGAGCGGAACCTTGAAATGCCATTTTACGCGATTGTCCAATCACCATTTTTGAATTGATTCCCCTAGCTGTGCCCAGCTTAAGCCCATGGCAGAGTTTGGTCCGTCAAAAATACACTATTTCAAAGATATGGGAGGTCTCATTTAAAGCATCCCACCAAATTTCGCCACTCATCTTCCACACAAATTGTCTTAGGCCCTAGTTATACACTAGCGTTTCTTCGCCGCTGGCTTCCGCGGCATGTCTGCTATTGGTCAACTTTTATATCTGACCAATCGCAGATGTCCCGCAAAAACCAGCGGCAGTGAAACGCCAATGTATAACTATAGCCTTACACGACTCTATACTGAAGAAATCGCTTGCAATACCGCGCAACTGTTCAAAAAATCGTAATGGCGGGAATTGAAACACCATTTCCAGCTACTTTTTATTATGCTTTTCAATACAATTCGGTGGTTTTGAGCGGTTGTTATGCTATTTCGATTCATTCGTGAGATGTATCGACTCAGAAACATTTGAAAAATAGAGTATGATTTTCTGCGTGTACAAAGCCTTTCCTATGGGATTCCCGGCCCCGAGCCGCCTGAGAGTTCGGCTCGTTCTCCCAATCTACGGCTCGGCTACTGTTGGTGTTCGCGGCACTGCTGTTGCTGTCCGGAATCCTCTAGTTCTCCCGGACAACAACGGCAGTGGCCCGGAAATTGGGAGAGCGAGTTGATCTGTCAACGCCGGGTGATGCAATATCGATTGCATTTAGTGGTCCGCAGAGTTGAATTCGCGGCGTTGCTAGCAGCGAGGAACAGCACTCTGTGATGTAATATCGATTACAATCGGCGACGATGGCGACCGACGCGGCGTGAAGGGCGACGAGGGGCAGCGCAGAGTGTATTGACGCCGCGACGGCCCTACATCACTGCCAGCGAGCGGCAACCGACGCCGCCACGATAATGTTTCGGAACATTTTTGTCGCCGCGTCAAGGCTGACGCTCGGCGACCAGTCGCCGGTGGTTGCAACTCCGCAGACCCCTGTACTCTTTAATCAAACCTTTGGAGTCGCACACTGTCGTCTACTGTCGTTTTTCATCATTCATACCCGTAAATAGGCTATGTACATTTGTGGATGAACCCAACACTGATGGCCGAGTTTCTGGATCTGTGACAGGACCATTCTCTGTGGCTGCAAAGGAGAAGAAGCAGTTACCGATTTCTGTGGCCGTACATAAATGCGGCATCAAACGGGGATTCCTTGTACCAGAAATGTCTGCTATTTGATATGCTTTCCCCATGATCCCATTCTATTCAATGTCTCCTGTTCGATGAGGCATAGAGCCACAAATCGTCTTAGTTAAACGTGCCAGGAACAGGGACGAGCGGTATTCCGATTATCCAATTTTTAATTATTAGGCTTGCCGATTTCCAGTTCTTGATTTACGGAATCGCATCAAATGAGGAAGAAAACTGGAAATACCACCATGGATCTAGAACATGGGACGATCGGATTTCGAAAATCCCGATTAGCCGATTCCCGATGGTATTCTGCGTTTCAATTTGAGTTTTTCAATTAGAAATGGTTCTTCCGTGTGCCTGATTTTCGTTTTCAGCAGTTTCATGTTTCATTTCGAAGTCTGAATAGGTCATTCGACAGATCCCACAGCTATCAAAAATGTCCTGTACTGGGCTGGAACCCACACCATTTCATGTGTGTGACATATAGCCTCGCTGGCTAGTTGGAGACCGGGCGAAGTAAGCAGCGTAGCGGTCGGTAATGGTGAAATAGAACAGCGAAAAGATTTCAAATTTTTCTAGCTCTACGCTGCTTACTCCGCTCACTCTCAAATGAGCGAGGAAGGCGATATGTGCTGTCGCGAAAATCGGCATCTTTCAGAGTGATTGACGTGAAAGTAGAGTCGCCTCATTTTTCTCAGTCTAGAAATGAACGGTGAAGGACTGACGACGGTACCACTCGCGGCGCTGCCAGCGGCCCGGTCAAAGTTTTGGGTCGCGACGGAACCGACGGCAACCCCGGCTAAGCGGGCGCCTCTTACTTCCTCGACTAAAATTAATGCAAGAAATGTGCCAAGAGTTAAGACGACACTGTAATTTGCGAAGAGAAATTCGACCCGGTGGCTCATTTTTAACTTTTCGTACAAGTAGGCCTGAGAAGTAGAGGGCAATAGCAGAAAAAGACACGCAAAACTTTCAACCATGAGAGCATTTTACCGCGAAAACCTTCTTAAAGGCAGCATACACGCTCGTAAACGCAGCTGAGATAATTACGGGAATAGAATGGTATGGCCTACAACACAACGCCTACGCATTTTAAAGCGTCAAAATGACCCACAGTGACGCTACACGAGTGAGAAGTTGGTACCGCCCTGTATTTCTCCACCCCCTGCAATTGCCCTCCTCCTCCAAAACAGGGGTGCTGCGCCATCCCCACCGTCGTCGATGAATGTGGTTTACTTATTGTACCACCCACAAAAGTCGTCGACCGTGGGAAATCCCAGCTCCCCTGTTTTGGAGGAGAACAGCAAATGCAGGGGCGGGCATATACAGGGGCGGGCATATACAGGGGCGGGATCAACTTCTCACTCATGTAGCGGCACTTTGGATGATTTTTTATGCTTCAAAATACGTACGCGTTGTGTTCTGAGCTACACGATTCTATTTCCGTAGTTATCTCAATCACGTTTACCAGCGTGTATGCTGCCTGGAAAGGAGGGGTCGGGCAATCTATGAAAAGGGTGAAATGGAGGAAGAGTATCAGAAGACAACTTACGAGACACTCTCCAAATATCAGATTTAAGCTGGGAAAAATGCGAAAAATGTAAGGATTGAACCTTATTCTCCCGCAACCTCCCTCCCAGTGGTCACCAGATGTCGCCGCAATACCAACAATCTGCTTTAGGATGCTCTCACACCCCGCGAAGGGTGTGGCTTCACTTCGAGTGCCTTGGCGCATCATAATAGGTTAGTGTGATTGAAGGAGTAAGTTGTGACACAAGAGGCGTTATACTGCTACTAAATAGAATAGGTGGATGCATCTGGGCACGGTGAGGTGTTCAACTTGACAGTGAGACTTTTGTGTTGTATCCGCTTTTTCGAGAGAAGTGTGCAGAATCAGCTCCAATATCGAAGTGTTATTGCTAGGAAGAAAAATGTGCCCAAGCGCACCCAATACCCCCAATCTGAATTCGTAAAGTGGAACCAGATATGTAAATATGTTCTCTCCACATAATCGTACTCTTTCCCCTGGAATAATTTTTGAATTCAACCACGAAGTGCAACTCGACTAGTTGCAAATGATCAATACTGATGAGGCTCTCTACTAGGCAAAAAAACAATTTAAACGAAATCGCTAAGTATGAATTTTGGAATGATTGTAAAGACAACTGATTTGTAGAACTGTATTTCTCCTCAAATTCATTTTAGGCAAACAGACTCAGAGTAGATAAGAGTTTGTAGCAGTAGAAGATTCGCGCTATGATCTCTTATACATATTGTTTTCTTTTTTTCGACTCTTCTTAGCGTGCATGCTAATAAATAAATAATATCTGGAAGAGAAAGCTCAACAAACTAGATTAGCCTCCACGTGCCCAGAATCGCTATCGATCATTTTCTTCGACTACCATTGACCAGTTGCACTAACCTTACAACCGTTTACAGGACAATGAGCTTACTTACTGTATTTCAATTACTACGAGACAGTTCTCTACACACATTTTATCTCTTCCGTTTTCCTGTATAATTTTATTTATGATGAGCTTTCTTCGGATATAATGAACGACAAAAAATAAACAAGTAAATAAATAAATAATGAATAAATAAATAAATAAATAAATAAATAAATAAATAAATAAATAAATAAATAAATAAATAAATAAATAAATAAATAAACAAATAAATAAATAAATAAATCAGTAAATGAATAAGTTATATGTCTAGAGAGAGTGGCACAATTTTTCGAAGCTGTTTTCTGTACTGGAAATTTGTAAAAGTTTTTGCAGTCGATCTTAGGCTTCAGGTGCTAGAAAATTTCCACTGCTGTTATTAGTTTTGTTTTAACAACTCTGTGGTCCATTATGTTATTTAACATGTTTGCAGCACTGCAAATACTTTGAATTGTTCGAGGCACAGCACACCCCCAGACATGAATTTTTTGATTAATATTTGATTTTGTAGTAGACCCCTCCTACATAGCACGTGCCATATACGAGATCTCAATTCCTCTAAGTAGATGAGATATAAGCGAGCACCACAGGCCCGACCTCCTTCTCACACCACCACGAGCCACACCCCCTACCAGATTTCCAAACTCGATAGCGGCTAGATAGATGGATGAGTTCTCAACAATTCGTCGTTCCTCAATCAATTGCCTCCACTGCAGGCATGTGCGAAAAATTTCAAAACCGAAAAAACCGAAAAACGAAAAATTTTCGGATTTGAAATCGAAAAATTCCGAAAAAACCGAAAAAAAAATTTTTATTTCGCCTTCGGAAGGGTTTTATTTAGGTCAAAAGATAGTTCTCAAGAAGAAAAACAAAACGACTTAGACTTGCAGCTTCATTTCAAACAAAGAATTCGAATCTAAAACAACAGTTAACATCACAACTACTTCATTCTGTACACCGAACTTGATTCGTAGAGATCACCTAATCAAAACCCAGGAGTGGTATGTTTTTGGACAAAGTCAGCAGCATTTCAAAATGTTTGTGGGATAGACGTTTACGATAGTCGTTAATAATAATTCCAGCTGTGGAAAATGTTCGCTCCAACTCCGCGCTCCCTGAAGGGCAGCACATGTACAGGGAAGCTATTTTGAAAATTGTGGGGAAGATCGCCCCTGTTTTCCTGGCGCGACCACTAGTTAAATGGATTCTCCTTTGAATTAGCTGGCGTGGCGAACCATTTCTCCATTTCCTAAAGGGTAGATAGAAATCATGATGTTTCCACGCATTTGAAACAATGCTAGTCTCACCACTCGCACGGCCACTTCTTTGTCTACTGCAGCTTGTGAACTGGAGGCGGGCTGAACATCAGAAGTCTAAACCCACGGAATGAATTAAGCAGTATGGAAAAGGGCAGCAGAATATAACTTCACCGTTTGAAGGTATGCAGCGAAAGGGTCGAAGGTTTTATCCCCAGGGCTGACAACCACATCATCATCTGAGGGTACATTCCTGATAACTTCCTTGAGCATTTCGATCATAAGTTTGCCCTTACTCTCCTCTCGAAGAAACGCAAGCTAGAAGGAGTTTTTTGGAATCGGTTCGTATTGAGGTGGAAACAGGGTTCGGCGTGGGGTGCATATTCCAAGGTACCTTAGACTCATTTGTCTTAGGTGATGGTCATTACGAGAAGGGCGGCGAGGAAAAAAAAGAACCCTTGCGCTCGAGCAAAGTGGGTGGAAATTCACTGAACTTCGAATAAACTAATCATGTGCAATTTTTAAGCACTCAATCGCAACGTGTCCTCATTGAAAAGTGATGCCTCAAGAAAAGTTCCAAGCTCCACCGCACGCCGCACCCTGAGTTGATATTCTCACCTTGAAGCGTGGATCTGTCATTGTCGCAATGATCAAAAAGTCCATTTTTTCATATTTGGCTAGCTCTTTTTGCAGTCGGTTAGCAATCGCTGTTCTAAATTCACTTTTTATCGATTGGAGGTGTACTAGGTTTTTTATGTTTGAAGCCCAACTACCTTGCTGTTCGAAATTCTTTTGTTTCGTTAGGGACTCGATGAGGCTTTTGCATAGAGGGATGACGGGGCTGGGTGTGTTGCCGCGCTCCTGAAAAATCGAAAGCGGGGATGATTTTAAACGTGGGCTCATCTGGTTGTACCTGCGCAAAAGATGAGAAGACTTGAAGAGGTGTCAGCACTCTTGAAATCGCATCCATCATTTCCCAATCTCCATCATTCAACTGAGGCCAATCCGGGTGTCTCGAAAGGAATACTACGAGGGCTGATTTGCAGCTTAAGCCGCGTTGAAACATGTCGAGAACATACCCCCATCTAACCGCCGACGTTTTTTGAGCCGTATTATAGGGATTTCCAAGACGCTCTGGAGCTGCTCAAGCTCTCTTTGTGCGCTCGTGCTTTTCTTCATTTTTCTGCATATCTTTTTGTAATTCGCGATCAGTGAAATTGCTCCCGGAATCGCCTTCGTACCATCCTCCGCGGCTAGATGAAGATTATGGTTGAAGCAATCAAAACTTGGAACTTCCAACAATTTTCCAGCCAAAACTACATTGCTTGCTCCATCTCTAACAGCAGCGATGACTTTGTCCTTGATACCATATTTAGCCATTACTTGGCTGATCTTTCAGCAATCAGATCTGCCGTGTGACTATCGGTTCTCACATTAGCGACCCCTAACAGAAGATGGGCAGGCTGACCATCTTTCAAATAATGCGCAATCACTCCGATGCCCTGATGGATGTTCCCATCGCCTGGCCATCAGTCAAAACCGATTGTGATGTGGTTGGCTAGCTGCAATTCCTTTTCGACCTTTTGTCGTACTCTGCATACAATTTCGGTAGCTCCTGCCCAGTCATGGTAGTTCGACTTTTCAGTTTGAAACGCGGACGAATCTTTCTTCATGAAGGATTTGAACCCCATCTTCTCTGTGAAGCTCAAGGGCAAGCAGTCCACTGCTATCATGTGCATGACTGATCTGGTTAATGCGTTCTGCTCGGCTCCCATCTTCCTTCCATCCTTCGAATGCATCCTTGATGGAGAGTTGTGATTTTGTGATGGATAGTTCACTAGCGCTATTCGACTCCGAAGAGGACGAAGACAAAGACTTTGTAGAACACGTTAGCAGTTGTGGATGGCGTGTTCTCAAATGGTAGAGCAGTCCAGAAGTGGTACCTGTAAGATTACGCTTTCCCAGGGTAATTTCGATCTTGTAATGTTATGTATGACATAGTAGCGCACCGTCATCCTGCTTTTTGAGTGTATGTTGACATTCTTTGCACTGGAATTTCCCTGCGACTTTTCTGAAGTGGTATTCGTGCCTTCCCATTTTTCGCGAGTCAGTAGTGAAATAGGGCACCTACATAAAAAAGTATTGTCCCTGTTATAACCATATTCCATAATGTTATTCAGATTGCATCGTTAGTTATTAGATTTGAGAAATTTGGACAGAAAGATCGCCGAGCTGTGATTGAGGTTAATGGGCGAAATTGGGCGTTAGGAACGCTCAGAGTTGCGTCGTTACTATTGTGTAGCGCGGTTGGCGTGTGCTCCAAGCCGAGGGTTTTGAACGAATTGCACACTGCGGAAAACATCTGATAAAAAATCAGCTGATCTCGTCTCTTATTCTCTTCTCCACGATCCAGAGTGAGTTTTTAATGCGAAGTGTTTTAGGTATTCATTTATGAGATTCTGGAAAACTTTAGTTGGTCTGATCCCGCGCTTGGTGGGGAAATATTGTCTTCTTTCTGTTTGAGAATTTTCCGTTTTGTTTCTTGCAGTTTGCGATGAACAGTAAAAATATTGACGGGCTCCGTGTTATTTTTCGCTCCCTGAGCGCTTTCTTGAGTTTTTTGGGATTTCCGTTACGAACGCAGGCCTTGCTTCCAGACAATGTCAAAATTTTCAGAAGCA
Organism: Aplectana chamaeleonis; assembly: GCA_029168955.1. Taxonomy (NCBI): domain Eukaryota; kingdom Metazoa; phylum Nematoda; class Chromadorea; order Rhabditida; family Cosmocercidae; genus Aplectana; species Aplectana chamaeleonis. The sequence continues at coordinate 242,143 of JAPDOI010000663.1, forward strand.
AGCCGGCATGAATCCTAATCATACTTTGCTATCCCTATTGAAGGTCGGCGCAAATACGGTACCATATGCTATAATATAGGTGCACTGAGTTTGCGCCAACCTTCAATAGGGATAGCAAAGTATGATTAGGATTATCGACTGTAGGTTCGGGAAGCAAAACCTGCACCGAGCAAACTAGATCGTCTGGTGTATTCACCACAAACTGCAGAACAAAAACAATCGAAATCGAATCGAACAAATCTAAAAAATCTGAACTTCGTACCTCCCCCCAAAGCGGGATAACATCACCGGCTTGTCGATGTCATGCATAGAAGGCATGATCAAGCTCGGGTGTGTAGTCTCTCGACGGATCATGAGAGGGAGGGGTCGTACTATGCTCATCTGGGCCAAATTCCGGTCCGCAGTTGCGTCTCCACACGCTTTGCGGCCGCGCGCTTTCGAGTCGGAAGATTTTCCAGCGCCGCAGCCGCATTCTGCTGACTCTAGGTGGGTTTTAGGAACTGGAAACTAAACGAAATTGGAGAACGCTGTATAGAAAAGCCACATCGGGTCGGCTTTGGAGCTGGAAACTCGATTGAACGTGCGGCCGCAAAGCGTGTCCAGGCGCAATTGCGGACCGGAATTTGGCCCAGATGAGCACAGTAGAATTCTTATATAAAAATGGAAATCTAAGGTGGGGTTGTTAGAAGATCGGCCCAGAAACGAAATATTCAGGAGATTATAAAAAATTCAAAATTCTCGATCTCTATGGAGAGGGGGTCGTAGCTTAGCTGAAGTCCTAAACAACGACCGGCTTGACTCTGCAGAAAAGGTATTTCCGTGATCAGTTCAACTGACTTAATGCGACGCGTGCGGCGGAAAGCAGCTGCGTTTCCTTCAGCCACTCGAAGCGAGCCCGAGGCTCTTTCTTTTCTGAGCATCAAATCAACAAGCGAACCCCACCCACGGCTACTCGGAAACCACACAAACAAATATGCAAAACACTTCGTAACAGAAACTCACCTTGAGTAATGGAGAATGTAATAGGGGACGAGAATTATAGATTAATACTGGTGCTACCGAAGCGGAGGGGGTCGCTATGTTAGACCCACTTTCTTGGCCATAACTATTTTTCGTGTCGCGAAGAGCCTTTCGACTTCGTAAAGAAAGGGAAACCCCGGGTACGAGCTCAAATGACGCGGAGGCACGTAAAATGGGCGTGGGCAAGTGCATAGCAAAATTGTGACCCCTTCGGCTGCATCAGCACCTCAGCACAACCGTTGCCAGCTGCTCTTAGTCGGAACGAACTCCCAAACAAATTGGGGGCAATCGCAACAAGGATGGGCACTACAGCATCGCACATGGCCACGCCCTTTTTCCGCGCCGCAACTGGATTTGAAGACCAACATGAAGTTCCCCTTTTTCAGAATCAGGAAGTTCTTGCGGCTCGTGAAACTGGGCGTGGCCAAGTGTGATGTCACAGTGCCTCTCCAGCGTTGGAAAATTTCCAGTGTGGGGTCGCGGGTTAACTGCAGAATGGAGGTCGCGTCGTCGGATTTTTTTTTGTTTTAGCTAAAACTTTCTCGTGCTAGTCTAAGAATCGCCTGAAAACATTTTCGAAACGGCCGTCAATTATTCAGACCTGTCAGCTATCTGTAACTTAAAACGTCATGAAAATTGCAAAATGTCTAAATAGCAGAAAAATAGAAACAGAAAGTTTCTTGGGGCCTTCAGTGTCACAGGCATTGTTACGCGCTATTCATACTGCTGAACGCCAGCGCGGCACGCGCGTAAAGCGCGGACGTGGCGTTGGAGTATGAATAGCAATACGGCCGTCGCCGCCATGGCGGTGCGGCCATGGCGGTGACGGCCGTAATGACCTTTTCTGCATTTTCACTACTAATCCGCCATCAGATTCATTCCGTTTCGGGATAAGAAATTCCATTACTAACCTCTGATATCGTCAGGGTGAACCCGGGTGCAGAATTTGCTTGTTAAGAAGGGTTAAAGCCCTTTGTTCCGATCCGCTAAGGCGTCGCCGTTGGAGTATTCATAGACTCCTCAAAGCGCGTGACGCTCGTAGAAACTCTAAGGCCCCGTACGCGCGTCACACGCGTGCCGCGCTGGCGTTGAGGAGTATGAATAGCGCCTTACTGACAGAATAGCGAGACAGAAAACGAATTCGCTCATAGACAGAGAGGAATAGAAGGGTTTTTCGGGCGGTGGCGAAAAGGCAGTTTAACCCCGAATAACTTTCAGCCTTAAATCTCACTTCTACACGGGGGCGGTCGGGCACGAGAGCACCTGATGAAAGGTTGTAGAGAAGAACTCTAACCGGATTTTTCAAAAGGCAATTTGGGTAAAAATTGCCACCGATTTTTTCGCTATTTAGACAAAGTCAATTTTGACGAGCATTAGATTCGAGCTAGGCGGCAGGCTCTGGGGTAGATTTAGCGCGGTCATTGTTAGGAAGGGAAGGGGTGTCGCGAACCTATGCTACGGGTGGGAATCGCGGTGCAGGGCAGATCGGAGTACGGGGCGGGGTTTCGCCATCATCGGCCAATCGGCGGCGGTTTCTCCCAAAGGCGGTACCGATTGGCTGACAGAGGAATTACCCGTCTCGTACTCTCATCTCCCATTGCACCGGAGTCGCAGCAAGGGCTTCTTTGCTCAACGGGCCGCATGCTCGAGGACCCTCCAACAAGTTACTACAAAAATAAAACAAGAAACATAAAACAGGTGTTACAACATAAAAAACCAGATCCAATCATTAAAGTTAAAAATCGACCAACCGGTTGACGCGAAGGGCAGGCAGGTCGCTAAATTAGCTGGGCGTCCAAGCGCGACACCCAGTGCTTAGGCTGCGTATCGACGAACGCGCCAGCAGCCGACGCGCAGCGAATACTTGGCTAGTGCAGAGTTGCTGCAGACGTCTGCATCTACAGTAGGAATGAATTAAAACAAGTCAGCGCAGAACGGTAAGGTTCACCGAAGTGTATTTGCATTGCGCAGAATGCCAGAATATAAACCGAAAAACCGAAAAATAAAATTTTTCGTTTTTTCGATATCGATTTTTTCGCCAAAAAGACCGAAAAACGAAAAAACCGAAAAACGAAAAACGAAAAACGCACACCCTGCTCCACTGTCTCCATCTCTTGTTCGCTCTCGCGTAGCGATCGCGAATGGAGAGAAGTATAATACAAAGCTGAGACAACTCATCCACCAATTTTTCACCCTCAAATTATAGGCATCTGTAAGCAGCCATAACTCTGTTAATAGGGGGTCTTGGAGGATTTTAGGGACATCAGTGTGATTAGCGTGCGACACTCTCCAAGATCAGCATAAAATCTGACAAATGATTCCCTGGGTGTTCTGTGCCTTTAAGCCGGCGTTGGATCCAAACTACAGGCTTGCACCAGAGGTAACCGTTTTAATGTACACAAACGTGCAGTGAACGAATAAGAACATCAGAAGTCCACCGCCGTGGCATTTCGCTATTCAATGAATATTGGAAACGAGTAGTAAGCGCGTGTTTTCGTATGTCCCCACCATCTCGAAGCTAAATTTACCCGGATCCATCGCTTGAGTGTGCGCTCATGTTGCATCTCCCCTTTTCTCTCCAATAGTCTCAATCTGCCTCTCCCTGCTTCTGGTAGGGAGCACCAAATAAAGTTCGTTCCGAAATTGAGCTCACGGAAGATCAGATGCGCAAAGTGGCAGACGTGCATTGAAAGCCTTATTGTCCGGAACGTCAGGTAATGCTGGCCCGAATGATACTGTCCGCCCACGTGGTCGGCATGCGTGTCGAGCAACCGTCGCCAATGCATTTATTTTTTCGTGTCGAGCGAGCGTCGCCAATTCTTTTTTTAATTGATTATCACGAGTATTGGATTAATAGTGAATAATATCTCAAACAGCTGTTTGCAGGTGTGGGAAGGCTCGTCTGAAAAATGGGGGCCGCGACGGCCACTCGACACGCACGCCGACAGCTTGAGCTGACAATCTCATTCGGACAGACCTCGAATGCACTGCAAAGTGTATAAAACGGAAACAAAAAAGTAAAAATAAGATAAGAGGTCAAAAAGTTTTAATGAAATATGTAGAAGATCACCAGGTATGCAATTACAGAACAAAGATAAGTCGGGAAATCTCACCAAATCGCACAACAAGTTTTTAACTTTTTTTACTATCAATTCTCAAGAACTGTATTGATCTATCCGGAATAGCGTGACAGGATGAACTGAACGGAAAAATCACTCTTCTTCAGTTGGTAACCATGGACCCAAGGTGGTACAAAGAAAATAAGCATGGTATGGACATGGTGGTAAGAGTACTCAAGATTGAAAAGGAACAACCTTAGTCCTAATCTCGGCAGGGAAGAAAAAAAATCGAGCGTAAGCGGGAACTCGATTATAAAATTTCTCTTTCGGGGGGAGCAAAGGGAACACTCGGAGCAATCAGAGGCAGATGTGGATGATAGGAAGGGAAATGGCCCCACGTGGGATAGGCCGATGGCTGCCTAAGTGACCCAGTCGCATCACCACCACGCATCTTGTTATAATCCTTTGCGAAAAGCCCTGAAGCCGCCGCTGTGCTCTCAGTTTGCACATGCCATGCTTCATGCCGGCAACACACAAAATCGATGCACTGCCGAACGTCGATAGCGGAGCGCACAAAACTCATAGCGAATCCCGGGGCTCCCCCCTAGGAAAAAAAACAACTGTTGGATCAGAACGGTGGGGAAAGTTGTACGGAGCCGTGAAATAACTGGTTCCAAATCGGGGCGGATGAGGAACGGGGCGGTGAACACGCGGTCGATGCCCGCTATGGAGAGGCCTCGTCGCCAGCTGGGATGTGCGGAAGTCGCTGTTTGACGGACGAGTCTAAGAAATTTCTCTACTTACAGCTTTGAAAATGAGGCTCTCTTCTCAAGAGGAAACGTTCAGCTTACAAAGACTTGCTTCAACAGTTTTGATTTTTCAAAAATTGAGTTCTTTCACAACAGCTTATTCGTACGGCATTCTTTTTTTCGCCTATTTCGCACATCAGGATTCAGGGAGACATGAAATTGAAATTGGCTGAGCCACTGACCTTGGTTTTTGATTTTTTTTATGGAAATTTCAAATTGTCACAGAGTATACATATGCACAGCTGCTGGCGAAAGTATGGAAGCGCACTCCTTCTGATCTCAGTTTTTGAATTTCTCTCGGCTAGAAACGAAAAACAATGAATTTAGAGAACTTCAAAGGGTGGCGGGTACTACTTAATGCACTGCAATGTTGAGTTTTAGGAGTTACTGGGAATATTGGATTTCAGAGGGTGCAATATGTTTCTAGAATTTTTCAACCTGTTGTTGGTACATACGCAAATCACTGGAAAATTTATGGTGGCTATGAAAGGTTTTTAAGAGAAAGTAATATTTTAGAATCATTTTGAATTATCTTTAGAAGTTCGAGGCTCTGAGAAAATCTCCCGACTAAGATAACTTCAAGAGCTTAGTGCAAAGAAACGTACGAGAAGCTATAAAAGTGCAACAAATGAATTAAAGAACTCTCGAAAAATTTTGAATCCCGATTTGTGTTCCTCCAATGGCCCGTCGCATCTCGTAGTTATTGAAGACTTGGAAGTACTTTGGTCTCAAAACGATCCCTACTCCTTCAAAGGTCTAGCTAGGAGTGAAACTAATGTCCGTCAGAATAACAGTGTCCGCCCAAGCGGTCGGCGTGCGTGCGGAGCAGCCGTCGCAGAGGCATTATTTCAGATGAGCCGTCCAATGACTGCGAACAGCTGACAGGAATATTGTTCACCGCTGACCAGGTAATCCTGCTTATCGTTTTTCAAGTTCAAAAAATATCTTCGTAATATGCCAAACACGCATGCCAAACCCATGCGCGGACAGTTTGCTTACGGACCGACTTTACACACCCCTACCCGGCCAGAAACCTATCGATTCACAATTACAAGGTATTCTACCAGTTATTCACTATAAGAAAATGCCTTGGCTACAACTTTGTCATTGTTATTATTCGACCTCAGCTACCTTCTAAGTGATGTTTTCACGTTTTGAAATAGTCGAAAAGTCGTCGTTCAGGAAAGCTCTGTGAACATGCAAAAACTTCCTGAAATGCTCTTGCAAGCTAACATAGGTAAGCTCTGCAATGCTCGGGACTTCCGCGCACAATTAAAAAGAGGGATTGTGAGAATGCGGATGATGGTTCACAAGACCACACTGATAGTTTCGTTGGTTCGAATGCTGCAAAAAATAGCGTCAGTTATGGAAAATGTGTACATATGGCCTTCTTGTCAAGTTTAGTCCAAAGAATCGACACGGCGCGAAAATTGCGGCCGGCCGCGCGGGGTCTGCGACACCACCGACCAACGGTGTTTCGATCGCGCACAACGATCTACCTCCGCAACCTAGTCATTCACTAGACTAAGTTGTACAAAGGGACTCTGCATGTAACACGAAGCAGCTACGAAATTCAATCAGAGAGTTTCGCAAATCAAAAAATGCCCAAATGTACTCAATACCCATGGAAAACCCAGAAAAATCTGAAACTTTTTCGTCTCTTAAATTCATTTTCGAGCAAAGTTCCGAGAGGTAACCCAAGACAGATCCAGGCCCACACATATTTCAATGAGCAATGAAGAATTCGAAAACAAGCCTGCAAGAACTGAATGTTTACCGCTTGAACGAAGGTAGACGTTGGCAGAATAAAATATGTATAACTTGCATCACGATCAAAGTTACTCGCAGACCAACTGAAAGTTTATCCTCACAAGGAGCTGCTAACTCGCCACATTGTTGTACGTTTTAACTAGAGGAAAGGCAATCCGGGACAAACCCTATTTTTTCAAAAGAAAGATATTTTGGGTCCAGGGCCAGTACCTTTGTACGCTAGCTCCCACAATTCCTAAAAAGCTGACTCAGTTATCCACTCTGACCTTTGTCCCAGAGTTCTCGATTGACATAGCAGAACTCTACCATACAATTAATTAATATTGCAGATACGATCTACTGGTCACGCATCCATCCAGTGAGCGAGTGCAGTGGGTAATACATATCTCTCACAGGGCCCCTCTCAGCGTGTTTTTGAGCGACAGAGAGAATGGAGAGGGAATTAGCCGTATAAGGACCACATAGTCCCAACAGCCACATTTGCATTTATTCATCAGAGGTCACTCATGTCACTCTGTCAGAGGTGACACCAAGAATAGGCACTGGGGTCCAGAATAAGATGGTGGGAAGAAGAAAAGTAAAAAGCTTTGTTTTATGAATCTTTCTCAGAATGGAGATACAGTAGAAGAGAAGGACAAAGTGGAGGCTAGGCAGGGTTCTGACCACCCTATTAATAGGAGGACAGTATACGAGATCGTTATCTAGAAATGAAGAGGTAAGAGCCTGAGATTGCCAGAGAAAGAGAACAGATCAGACAAAGGGTTATGGACGAGCGAATGTGCAGAAAAGGCAAGAAAACGAAATAAAAATACTCTTTAAGATCTAATCGGAACATGTTCAGTGTTCCCTCGCAACATTACTCTTTTTTTGTAACGAAATTGCGAAATACTGCCCTTCACTACCTCCAAGAGAGACAACACTTATTGGTCATAGTAGATATTCCAAAAGTAGTATGGTTTCCGTATTTGATTTTGCTTGACGCATGGACAAAGCGGCTGGCCGTGCGTTGTTGGCGGCACCACTGGCCAACGGGGTTTCGATTCATGCTCGGGGATCTACCGTCGCAGCTCCGTCCATTCATCAAACTAAATTAATTACGCGAACTCCATACGTCTTTGAAGCAACTATTGAGCGTGGAATTTGAATAAGTCTGCCGCAGCTGCCTGGAATCGCTCTGTTGTAGGCGTTTTCCTTCTGAATCCCCCCGTTGTTCGAACATTCATCATAAAGGTACCAGTCATGTGGTCCTGAACGCATATATGAAAAACCCTCCAGATCTGACTTCTAATTATACCTGCGCAATGGGTGTTGCTTGGGTGGGAATCGCGAACCTGAAGTTCATTTGCCGATCTCACAAGTCCTCAGCATATTTTGTTTGAGGCTTCCTACCGGGTGAAATTGGAAGACCAAGCGCAACTTTCGATGATTTCTGAAATGCTATGCTGAATAGAGTTCTCTCCGAAATTTTCTGATAGGGTTATTCGGAGTGCCATACGGGATTGTAAGATTGGATTATCGATAGTTGTTACATTACGGCAGGTTACGGTTCGTAAAATCTGTCCGAGTGAGAATGTCCGCCTACGTGGTGTGAGTAGCCGCCTCAGCAGACATTTTTTAGATAAGCCTTTTCACTGCTCCTAACAGCTGACTGGTATACTATTCATTGTTTGTCCACTACTTCTCTTAATCGATTTATGAGTCAAATAGATTCATTCGACACGCACGCCGACCGCTTGGGCGGAGAGTCTCATTCGGACCGACTTTATATAGTAGTTTGGTGAGGGAGTTCTCAAAACTTCTCTGAGGAAATTATTTGGGGGGGGGAGGTTAGCACGGATTTGACGTACATTTGTCGATCTTCGGAACAACAAGGTAGGAAACGACATCTCAATCGCGTACCCACTGTAATCTGGTTAAAGTGCCCTAAATTTGTGTTCAGCGTGCTAAATAACCCCTACATAGAAGCTTTGGGCAATGCACGAACCTTCCTTGCACGTACGTGAACTTGACAGCGGTGAGAAACCTTTACAGGCAGTGTTCACTCTGCCAACGCGTAGCTAGATGCCTCCGAGGGCGCGGCCCGTAACGCCGCCCCATTCCATGTAGCGAGAATTCACGGGTTTTAGCTACGACAGCTAAAACCCGCATATTCTTGTGTCGAGGCTACAAGGGTGCGAATTCTGCGCGTATTCTACGTAAAAACGAATGCTAAATTTGACACATTGATCTCTTTGACGCTAACCCCGTATATTCTCGCTATAATTTTGTAGCGAGAATCTACGGATTTCGCGACAGCCTGTGCTGAAATGCAATCTTAAACCCGCGCTGGCTACGCGGAACGCAGGGATGCCGGTAAACTGTGTTGGCCTAGTCACATCACGGAGTGATTACTCGACACTCTGTGGCTGGCCGTAGAGGGTGACCCGGTGTCGCTATCTGGGAGACCATGGCGAGGATAGTTTTGACCATTGGGATGCTGCAGGCCATGGGGAAGAAACGGCGAAGCTGTCGATCGCAGCTGGGATCGCCTTTCTAGTACGGATCAGGACTGGGTGGGTCGATCGACCGATTGCTGTGGCTGGAATTTGCGTAGAATGTGCGGGCGCTGTAGCTAAAATTTCACCAACTGAGGCTAAACTCTCCGTTTTTACGTAAAATCTCGGGTCAAAATTAGACTAGATGCCTCCAAAACCCTGGGCATCTCCGGTTTCCGTGTGAGGCATCTAGCTACGCGCTGGCATAGCACGATAAAAACGGTTAATGAATGGCTAAAAACGAAACATAGATAGCTCTATACGTCCTCAAACTTGCCTGCTTTATGCCCTGCCTTCCCGCTACTTTGTTGGCCGTTGGGGGAGTGGGCGGCGCGGGCAGAGCACAACCAATAGGCCGTATAGGGCTATCTAAGGCTCGTTTTCAGCCGTTCTTTCGCCATTATTGTTGCGATGGGCCCCGATTAATTCGATTTTCGGTGAGAACTCGGAGGCCGTTTTTTTATCGTGAACACTGCGTTCAAGTATCAGCAAAGCACTGAAAGCGCATTTACAGTCGGCACGGATGAAACTAATATTTGCGTTCCAGATTGTGCATCAGAGCAAAGTCGGTGCACTAGGTTGTAACATGTGTGCACCGAGTTTTCGCCAACGCACGATAAGGAACGTAAAGTATCAGTGCGACCCGTGCCGAATGTAACTTCGTCCGGATTCGGAAACTGTTTTCGAAAATGGGGTGGTGAATAGAGCCACTCTCCGATTTTCAGCCATGAATTGGATACCTGAGCCGGCATACACCAAAACTCGGTCCTTGGGCTTTGCTCATTGTTTTCAGCTCTTTCCCCAATGTACACTCCGCCTTCATTTATGCACATTTTCTGTCGAATTGGAAGTGTTAAATCGTCTCCTGATTTTTCGTAGGGTGTCGGGGAACCTTGGGGGCAAAATTGTGACGTGGGTGCATATTTTTCTCCAGACCTCCCCACTCCTCAATATCGGACACAAGTTTTAGAAAAAATTTTTTGTTGGGTCTAACGCATACACAACTTTACGTCCAGGAAAATGTTTCAGCAGTGTATAGGCATTTCTGCTCAATTCAGTGGAAACGAATGGGCAACAGGGATGCGGTCATTTGCGGCGGCCGTGCGGCATTGGAGACACCAGCAGTCAGCGGGGTTTTGATAGCGAGCGACGACTCTACCATCGCCGCAACACCTGACAATTCAGTGGACTAAACCTAACGAAAGATCTATAGTTTTTTATATGAAATGACCACTACATAAAGAAAGTGAGCTTCTCAAGGAGTTCCTGAATAGTTTTTTGCTCTTAGAAAGCTGCTTCTCTGCAAGAACTCTAGCAGAAGGAATGCAGCAAATTACAATACTCCACCCTTAAACTTCTCTAACGTTATCGCGTCTTTTTCGCCCCCTTTCTCTTATAACTGCCCTGGATTTTGTGCTTTCTGCGATGTTAAAGGCAATAACAGTACACCCTCAGAGATGAATTTTGTGGGATTTTTATTTGATTGTGTAGTAGACCCATCCTGTATAACACGTGCAAAGTGAAGGATCTCAAGTCCTCCAAATAAGCGATATATAAGGGACCACCACAGGCCCGACCTTCTTCGCTCGAACCTTCACCACGAGCCACACCACTACTAGATTTCTTCGAACTCGATAGCTGCTAGATGGCTAGATGAAATTCCTACGAAACTTCTGTTCTTCAGTTAATTGCCGGACTGTCTCCATCTCCTGGCTTGCATTCTCTGTGCAGCGCTTACGAATGAAGAGAACATACAAGCCTCCGGAGACAACCTTCGTCCACCAATTTTCTGTTCATAGGGGTCTTGGAAGATTCCAGAGATACATACCACTATGATCAGCGTGGACTCTCTACAAGTTTAGCATAGTATCCGGAATAATATTTTTCTGGGTGTTCTTCGCCTTTGAAGTAAGATGATGATGACAGATTTGGTAACAACGAAGGGCTCGGAGCTCCTGTATTACGTCTGTGAGCCTCGACGTACAACGACTGCTCTCGCACAACGCTGAAATCTTTCTGCACAGATCGATTCTGAAAATAAGCTGGAGAAAATCTGGAAAAAAATATAGGAAGTCAGGAAGCCTAGCAGGGTACAAGACAATTATAATTGAATTTGTGCCCTTTTCGGCATCTGCTGCTTTTCTTTTTGCCTAGAAGGCATTGCACTTTCGTGCAGAACCATCGTAGAGTCACTCCCATTGGTAAGACTGCACCATAGTCATGTGCCTTCTTTTCGCAGAATCAAATGATAGATGTTCTTTGTCGGGAGAAAAGTGCGCTATCTGCTCCATGTTGTTTGTACTATCAGAGAACGGACGACTTGCGCTTGCTCTAGCCATGGGGATTAACGCCAGATTTTGAACTTGGCTCATAGAAATGTGAGGTTTCCAATGCTTCCCAGACGCCGCAATGGGAAAGCTTTAGTGGAGTCAGTCTTTCTGCCCTTCGAGAACACTTGCTTACAGGCATGAACAGAATATTTGCGTACTTGTGGATAACAACTTTAAGTAATTGCTGAGGCTCTTCCACAGACAGGACTAATTCGGCGACTAATTAGAAGAAATCAAATTGAGTGCTGTGAAAGAAGATGTTAGGCAATGGCCTCTGGGTAATTAGTGGTCTAAGATGTGGTGCCCCACACACACATGCACGCACGCATTTGGGTGGATGGATAAACAAATCTCGGGAGAGATTCCCGAGAGATCGCTGAAGAATAGGAGCAAAGAAACAGCGTCTGCGACTATGTGGCCGGGATGATCGGAATTTAAATGATGAACTGTGGTCATAAAGACAAAGGCATCGTCCGCGCAGAAAACCATATATTATTTTTCTATGTTTTTGTATAGCTTATCCTCCTTAATGAACCAAAATTTTGAAAGAGCTCCTGAAAACATTTGTTTGTGAAGAAAAACCTGTTTGAATACACTGAAAAAAAGAATTTTAATTTTGCGCCAAAATTGTTTCTGAAGTTTTTCAGCATTGAAAGATCTGGCCGCCGCCATTTTCGAAGTTTTTCTGTGTAAGGAGTCCGTGCCATAATTGTTTTCCGTGCTGTTTGACGGTTTCATCAACATTCTGTGAAAAAAGTGATAGATGAAAGACTCAGAAGTGGTAGATGATCGACCCCAGAGCCGTTTTCAAATGGCCATAACTTTTACCGGGCGCATTTTCAGAGCCTAAGGTTTTGTGGGTGATGCCAGCTAGCCCAAATTGTCTAAATGTACACAAAAGAACTGAAAGTGATTTTCAGCGCGCACGATGCTCTCAAGCAAACAGTCAAGTAACATTTGGAGCAGGCACATATTCACTCTGCGCAGGTTTCATTGAAATTCTGTTCCATAATTTTCTATAAATCTAGTTGCCAGTTTTGTGATGGTGAAAAAGAGGGCATTCATGTGAGTTGATGCTTCATGGGTACATAAATGCGTATACCACTACAGTCCAGGAACACTTTTCCTTTTGTAGTGGTCAAAATTGCCATCTTCAAAGGTACAGTCCAACCTCAGACTGGTTTTCTATTTATTCCTATCTCGGAGAGGATTTCGAATTGATTACCATGGTGTGTCCAGATTTCGATCAAAATAAATTCCGCCTTTGGCAGGGTTACTACGCACAGTGGCCGGACCATAATTAATATCAAATTTTGCCGACGACCTTGGACTGCGCTTTCAAAGTCATGATCTTCCATAATCTATGCATGCATAAGTGAACACTCAAGACTTGAAAAAAAGCTCATACAATATGAAAAATGGAGAGGAGAAACACAACCGTGGATGCTTTCTTGTGACTGCTTTTGCTGTCCTTCTGAAGTTCCATGACAAGAGAATAGTACTGCCGATTTACTTCAAAATCGTACGCTCAGAGAAACCGTCCTTTCCTTTTCGATTCATTGCTCTTACATATCCCACTTGTGGTTGAAAAAAGTTGGAAGGGTTTTCGGTTTGTAAAGAAAAACCGACTTTGACGTAAAGTCCGTCCAATTGAGACTGTCCGCTCACGAGGTCGGTGTGGGTGTCGAGCGGCCGTTGCGAAGGCATTTGTTTGACTTAAAATTCGATGGACAGGAGTATTGGACGATTAATGAATAATATGAAGCTGCTTGCTGTTGTGGAAAGACGTCCGAAAAATTCCATTTGCTACGGCCACTAGACACGCACACCAACCGCGTGGGCGGACAGTCTAATTCGAACAGGCTTTAATTTCTTTATGGGTTCCTTCCAAAAAACTCTCAACAATAAAAACTTCTCTGTGTGCGTGTATGGATGCTAATATCTCTTGAGATCACGAATATTCGACTCAGGGACAGCTATTCTTTTGCATGGAGAACTCTTCAATGTTGTGGGCTAGCTGATCCGAAGGGTCTGCTGATCCACGCTATTTTTCACACAATCTTTTCGGCTTTTCGCCGTTCCTTGTGATCTACTCTCCTCAGAAAAAACCCAAAGATCACGTTTCTGCAGGAGAAAAACGGGGATTTACTCATCGTGAACGCTGCCTTAAAATTTGTGTAGAAGTGTACACATGAGCATGTAAAGCAACCAGCGATATCCTGGATAGCTCGTTTCTGGTCTACTCACCGCCGGAAGCCATGTAGAGGGTGAGTGTTATGTTATGGTCTAGCTCTCTCATGTGTTTTCGCGAATTTTCAGCTAGGAAACACCGGTGGAACAAAGGCGATCTTAGGAAGGGAACGCGGCAGCAAAAGCTTCCCGTCTGCATAGGCCCTGTGAGCAAGGCTGCAAGAAGAGAGGGATGGGTCAAAAAATCAAAGACACAACAGGCATGGTTTGGTATCTGCAGAGTCTGATTCTCTTAACGTTTTTATCTCTGTATAATGCCTAATAAATAGAGAAGCAACCGAAGCATTCTTTGGAATTGAAGTCCCCATGCGAGTCAGAAAAGTGGGTTGGAAACCCTAATGTGCATAAATATGAAAATCGAATGGAAGTATTACTGATGGTGCCTTATATACTGTAATCAAATATTTGGTTGAATACTGAACGAGTGCCGGGTATAATTATTTCGAGGACCCTCTGTTTATGGGGTCCACTTTTTGCCGTGGAAATGTGATGATTGTGGCTGAAAATTCAACTACAGTGCGTTTCATAATTATAGGACACCCTAAATTTTTCAAGTATCCACTTTCACGGCAGGTTTAGAAGTCTGTCGCTGAAACCATTGCAGTCGGCATGGAAATTAACCCTACTAGACATTTTCCCAGATTTCTCGGTCAACTGTACTTTTGTAGAACCCATTTTTTTGATTTTTTGCTTGTTTCATAATTATAGGACACCTCGATATTCAAGCAGTTTTATTATTGATACAACATAAGCAACTACACATCAATAGGAAACAGGCCGTCCGCCGTTGACGATCACTTCATAGATGCGCTCCTGCATACTCCCAGAGAGATTCTGAAGGACGGCGGCATCGATTTCGCTCCATTCCTTCAAGACAACGCGTTTCCAGTTCTTCTATCGTCTCAAATTGCCGGTTGCCGGTATACACCCGACGTGCGAGAATGCCCAGAGGTTCTCTATGGGATTCAAGTCAGGATTGCATGCTGGCCAATCCAGTACCTTCACGCCTTCGTTCTCCAGGAATGCCTTGGTGGAGTGACTCACGTGAATCCTTGCATTGTCCTGCTGAAAGCTCAAGTGTTGTCTCCGTCTTCCTCTCAGAAATGGTATGAGGCGAGTCTTGAGCACTTCCTGGTACTCAGTACTGTCCATACGAGTGGTTGTGAATGCTAGGTCCAGCCTCTGCCCGCACAGAACGCACCCCAAACCATTAGCGAACCGCCACCGAAATTCCTTCTTGAGAACTGCATGGGGTGCTTCCTTTTGTCATGCCAGTAATACTTCTGTCCATCGCATCCATCAAGATTGAACTTCTTCTCGTCCGACCACACTACCTGGAATGAATACGGTTAGTTTTATAGTTCCTAGCGCTTCGGTTTCGATTTTGAGAAAGACACCCACCTTGCTCCAGTTAGTTCGCATGTTTTTCTTGGCGAAGTTGAGTCGAGCCACCTTGTGTTCGGGCTTGAGACGAGGCGCTTTCTTCATTATAGCTCGCTCGATGAATCCGCTACGTTGAATTATCCTCCATAAGGTCGTACGGGACACAGGAAGTTCGACTTCTGCATGAATCTGGCGAAGGCTTGCAGTACTGTTAGACGCTGCCCTCAGAATTCGCCTCTCGTGCTGTCCGGAAACTTTCCTCGGGCGTCCAGTATGCTTTTTCTTACCATATTCCAATGGATCACTTAGGTAGCTAGAGACTACATGACGAGAACGCCCCATCTGTCTCGCAATACTGCTGCAACATTGTCCGGCGGCGCTCAAGGCAGAAATAGCAGCCTGCTCCTCAACACTCAGACGGGAAGCGCGAGGCATATTCGAGAATTGATGAAAGCAATGATTGTGCTACTTATCACCCTGATTTAAAGTCAAGGTGAAACCGTAAATTTCGTTTTAGTGGTAGGTGTCCTATAATTATGAAACAAGCAAAAAATCAAAAAAATGGGTTCTAAAAAAGTACAGTTGACTGAATAATCTGGAAAAATGTCTACTAGGGTTATTTTTCACGCCAATTACAATGGTTCCAGCCGCAGACTTCTAAACCAGCCGTGAAAGCTGATACTTGGAAAATTTAGGGTGTCCTATAATTATGAAACGCACTGTACGTGGTTTGATTACATTACGAAGCACACCGTTATAATGGTCAGCCCGACATTTATAACTCGAGTGAGTTTGTGATAATTGTCACTGATACTAGTTCTTATTGGACAAAGGGGTGTCAGATATGCGCCTCTCATCTCAGTCCTATACGTACAAAGCGTAATTTCTGGTCAGCATTTGTATAAGGGGCTATCCATGCTTCTCAACGTTAGCGCGTCGCGTGCGCGACGCGGGCTTGGTGTTAGGGGTATGGTATACTTTTGCGACACACGGTCGCGTCGCTCTGCACAGCGACAGCGACCGCCTCCCGTCCTTTAAATCTGTCGCTGTCGCAGTGCACTGCACAGCGACGGCGACAGTGGTAGCGACAGGCTATGGCACATTTGCAGTATGTCAGTCCTCCGCGACACGTCGCTGCGACCCATACGCGACATCTGTTCCTACGACGACCGTTGCCGTTGCTCCAATGCGGGTCCCGCCACGATTTGTGTTAGATTGCATGCCTGTCGCTCATTAGAGCGAGAAAGTATACCATAGGCCTTAGAGTACGGATGGGCTAACTCCACCCCCCCCCCTGAAGAGAGACATCATGCGGTGACGATCGTACTGAGTTTTCCATCATTTTCATTATTATTATTATTATTTCTAATACTATGTATTCTGCTACCATGATAGCAATGATAGTATAGTGATCGCGTGTACAGATTTTGCTTGCTCGTCAAAATTAAGACCCATTTTGATCCGCTCCTCCATAGCGTCGCCGCTGGAGCATTCATAGTCCCTGCGAGCGCGTGACGCACGTAGAAAGTATTCACACTTCTATGGCGCTAATCATACTTTTCAACGCCAGCGCGGCACGCGCGAGACGTGCGTGTGGGACGTTAGAGTATCAATACTTTCCAAGCGGAGACTATAAATATCCCAGCGGCGACGCCATGGCGAAGCGGAAAAAGTGGGCCTTAACTTTTTCAAACAGACAGAATTTGCACATGCGTTCAACATCACTTCGGTCGTAGGCCAACTGAGCTGAGATTCATGAACGCAAATCATGGGCTACAGCTGGAGTTTCCTCCGAAGACTGCCTGGTATTTCAGCCGCAAATCCAACTGTAGCCCATGGTTTCCCGTTCATGTATTGATCCCTGATGTTCTTGATGCTAGTGATCATTGATGCCCAGTGGCTGCATTCATGAAACCACAGGAGCCTTCCGGGAAGGTTTTTAGAAAAAAAATGTATGCGGCGAGCTGACTATGAACCCTACCGGGAGGCTCCCGTAGTTTCAAGAATGCGGCCACAGGATGCAGAGTCCATCATCAAAGGGTGGAATAGGCTAATAAATAGGCCTAGAATAGAAGTTTTCTGCCAATGTTTCTTATGTAGGTCCTTCAATTTTAAATCCAGAAAAGGTTTCAGAGAAGAAATACAGACAAGCCTTTGTTATCGCGATCTTTAAGGACAAAATTTATGGCTGTATTGTATGTGACTGACAAATGTCGTAGATAAACGTCATTGATAAGGAATCGCGCCTAGATGATCTCGGAGACGTTTATTGGATGGATTACTTGTATAGGAGCGTATTGTGGTCTTCTCATCTGCTGGACCTTAGGTAGGCGATTTTCAATTTGGTTGTTACAACATTGCGTAAAGTTCTAAGTAGTTCATATTGTAACTACCGCCTTGTTGTGTATCATCGAGAGAGGTGCAATGTTCTCAAAACACTGGTATAAAGGTAGCGTGTCGCATGCAGGGCTGGGCACGCGTCCCGGTTAACCTTAGAGGGGTGCATATTAGACGTTGCAGAGAGGGCAAAGGGAGGTGCCTAAACCGAACACCAAAAAAAAAGAACGAAGCGCAAGTTCTGTCGAATTTCAGGAAAAAAATAATACCCACTATTCTTCTGATTTGTCATATATTCTTCCCCGCTTTTTGAGTCGAACACTTAAAGAATTCAAATTATAGATAGAGATGCAGGTTGTGTTCGCAATAATTCATAGTTGCTGTCAAAGTTTGCTTTGATGAAGGAATACACACTACTCTGTTATCTTGTAGCAAGTAAGGATTGATGTGGTGCCATGTTTCTTTGGTGCAACGTTCATTGATTACGCGGGTGGCTACCGATCCGAGGCAAAGATACAAAGACAGCGCCCAGGAAAACTATCATTCAAGTTCAAAAAAAGATTAGCGAACTGATGTATAGCCTAGCTCGCTCATTTTGAGCCGGTCGAAGCAAGGCTCATCGGGCTTATCATGTCAAAATCTTCTTATCACTGTTATACTTTGCCATGACCGACCGCTACGCTGCTTACTCTGCCCGGACTCATCCGAGCAGGCTAGGATTTATTTCGACAGTTCGAAAGTACAGATAGCACAGTCAGCATCACAACTAGTCTACAGATTTTAATTTATGAGAATGTGACTCATGAAGAGAGCCAACTGTAAAAATTGAAGACTGCAAGTTACTATGAAAGAAGCGAATGACCGTGTCCTCCTCATTGAGAAGTACCCTGTACATAAAAACCCGAGTTTTATCCACCTTGAATGCCGCGATCCCTTGAAACTCGGCTAGCCGTGCGATATGATGTTTGTGCGCAGCTACATAACGCGCACTGGAGTGGATGCGCACCAGGGATGTGCGGCAATTGCCGTTTGCCGGTTGCCGATTGCCGTTTGCCGGCCGTTTTCGGACGATTTTTGTCGATTGCCGTTTGCCGTTTTTTCTCTCACTTTTCGACAAAATTCGGCAAAAAGTGCGAAACAGATTACAAACGTCGATATTAGGACGCGCATGGAAAACCTGCTAAGCCTTGCAGCGACCGGCTCGACTTGAAAGTAGAAAAACAGACTATACGTACTTCAAAACTTTGAGCCAGTTGATGTAACCTACCGTGCGGTAACGTCAAAGCAATTACTAGTATTCTAGTGTCATGCTCGTGTGGGTCCTCCTGTCTGGAAGAACACCGAATTCCCCACTTTTCCTCGCTGAGGCTTGAGCAATTGACGTAAGGCTCAGCGGGACAAGATTTAACACCTTGATCATTTTCAGGAGAGAGTTTAAAGGGTTCAGGAGAAACGCTGAATGGCTCAAATTCTTCCAGATAATTTTCAAAGCGTCGTGTAAAGGATGTTGGACTTCACTGGCAGTTTGTGGGCTTATGCACTTCGCCTTGGGGGTGTGTATACAAGTCTGTTGGTACCTGCTCGTTGGTGCCCCTGCTTCTACTGAACCCAGCAGACGTTTGAGTGTACACAGGGAACGTTCGAGCGATATAGCGTGCACAACTATATCGCGAAAGTATCCCGCACATTGCATAAAGGTGTCGCCGTCCGGCACACTAAGGCCTCTGGTCCATAACACCTTAGGATCCGTACCTAGGGAGTCATGGAGTCTTTGGCCACAAGCCACAATTTAGCCACCCTGAACTGTCGATCGCTGTCGAGTGATATCCAAAAAACTGCGCTATCCAGACTTCTGAGCTATTTCCATGCACCGTTTGCTGCTTTGCAGGAAACCCGCCTCAAGGATAGACCCGTCATCAGCGTCGGAGAGTACACCATCTACTGCGGCAACGCTGACGATAGGAGAGTGGGAGGCTGTGCAATAGCTGTAAGGAAGGATTTCAATGGTATGGTCAAGGAGTTCGGCTCAACGTCGTGTCGGAATGCATTCGTACGACTGCGGGATCACAGAGGATTCAATCTGTGGATAGTGAGTGCTCATGCGCCCACTGAAACCGCCGAAGACAATTCGAAGGATGCGTTTTATGAGGAACTCAATACGTTGCTGGCCAGGATACCTTGTCAACATGCTGTTGTCGTGGGGATTGACGCAAATGCGAAGATGGGACTTGATCAGGAATCCGACTAACTCGGAAAATGCTTCTACCCAGTGGAGCAAACATCGGACAATGGCTACCGCCTTGTCGACTTTTGTGAACGCAGTGGTCTGATTATTGCATCGACATTCAAGAGGAATCATCGCCGCCATCAGCTTACGTGGCAGGGACCAACCTGGCTATCTCCAGAAGAGCAGCGGAAGCGGAAGATGACAACTTTGAAACTACAAGCTTGACTATGTCCTGACGAGGAATATTCCAGTATCGGACATTCGAAGATCTAGAGCTGTGTGGATGTCGCATTCGATTCGGATCACCGTCCTGTTCTGTTGAACTTCACTGCGAGGATTCATAAGAGGAAGCGAGGGGCTCCAGCCTCTCCAGAGGATTGACATGACAAGTCTCAGAGATGAAGAGTGCAGAAGGAATTTCCGACAACGCGTTTCTATTCACATCGGAGTACGGACTAAGAAGAAACTTTGCGACGCGGATTCTTTTGTCAAAATGCATCCAGGACGCTTCGAAAGAGGCACTCCCGGTTGTACAGCCTAAGAAGAAGTTCGCCTACGTCTCAGAAGAAACAACATCTACCTACAACAGAGTATGTGCTCTCCGAACTGCACGAAACTTCGTGGAGGAGAAGCGTCTGAGCAGGAAGTTGCGGCGGCGGGTTCACAGTGACGGCGAACGAGAGTGGACGTGTAGAGCTAAGGAGTTCGAGAAGGCTGGGGAGGAGAAGAATCCGAGGAAAGCCTACACGTTGCTGCGACAGTATAGCGGAAGATGAAGAGATGTTCTCCTGTCTTGAACACTACCAATGGAGTTGCAGTTGGTGATGCGACGCTGCCAATATGGAAGGATTACTTCAGTTCACTACTGAATCGTCCAGCGCCATCAGTACCTGAGCTGCATGTTCAGAGAGCACATTACGATGTCAGTGAGGAACCGCCGACTGAGTCTGAAGTTTTGGATTGTGTCCGGAAAATGAAGAATGGAAAGGCAGGTGGAGATGACAACATCACTGCTGAAATGCTGAAAGCTCTTCCTCCGTCTGGGATTCGTGAAATGACCAACACCATCCGTGCCATATGGATGAGCGAAAGGATACCCGATTCGTGGAGACATGCGATCATCGTACCTCTTCACAAGAAGCTATCCGTCACGGATCCTAAGAACTACAGAGGAATCTCTCACTTCGTGTCATGTACAAGGTTTTAGAACGTATCATTCTCGAGCGACTTATCAAACATCGTGAAGGAACGACCAGAGATGAGCAAGCCGGTTTTCGACCTGGAAGATCGACCATCGACCAAGTGTTCGTCGTGAGAAGAGTAATTGAATCGTGGCAGCGGTTTTCGAAGCCATTACAGCTTGCTTTTTTGGACTTTGAAGCCGCGTTCGACTCTCCTCATCGTGATCGATTGCTCAATGCTCTGCGAGCAGATGGAGTCCCGGAAAAGTATGTTCGGTTAATCGAGGACATGAACAAAGGAACAACAGCAGCAGTTCGTACACCTGTCGGATTTACGTCAGCTTTCGAGGTGAAAACAGGAGTAAGGCAAGGAGCCGTTGCAGGACCTTTTCTTTCAACTTCGCCGTTGATGACATCATGCGTAGAGTTGCAGAACAGTTTCCTGCGGATGTGATCCTAACACCATCAGGACGCTCACTTGTCGACCTGGAGTACGCCGACGACATTGTGTTATTCGCTGAAAACAACGCAAAACTGCAAAGGATTGTGAACCTCGTTTCGAAGTATGCCGCAGCCTATGGACTTCGTCTTCGTCCCGACAAATGCAAGCAGATGTGGGTCTCTCAGAGGCCTTCAACTGGAGTTTGTGTGGACGGACAACGTATCGAACTGGTGGACGATTTCTGTTATTTGGGCTGTTTGCTGAAGAACGATGGTAGTTATGCAGCGGATATTCGACAACGATGTGCGAAAGCTACGTCTGCATTCAATTCTCTAACCAAGTGTTTGTGGTCTACCACCATCGCGAAGGAAGTCAAGTTGCGCGTCTACCTATCCGCTATTCGCCCTATCATGATGTACGGATCGGAGACGTGGCAGCACCGAAAACGCAGATGGAAAGGTTGGATTGCCCGGAGAGGAAGCTTTTTAGGCGTTTGCTTGGATATTTCTGGCCGCGTGTATGCCATAACGAAGACCTTTACAAGGAAATCGGCGCAGTACATCAACGCTTGACACGAGAGAGGTGCCAGCATCTCCCTCGTGTCATCTCAAGCAGCAATGGAAAGTCGACTTCGACTGCTCGGGCATATACTAAGAAGAACGCCGGATCGTCTCGTACAACACGCTTTAAAAATGCTTCCAAATCCTGTCTGGAAACGGCCACCTGGGCGTAGGCGAAAGTTCTGGACGGATGTGGTTAAAGAGGATTTAAAGTCACTCGGCATCGAAAGACAGTTCAGGCGCGATGTTTCGTTTCGCAGGAAATGGAATAGTGACAGCTGGATGGAATGTGTTCAAATTGTGGCTGAAGACCGTGAAAAATGGACACGGCTGACTACTAGGACGGCACACCTCGGTGAAGATGCGGAATGACCGCGTCAGGCGAAAGCCAACCGATTAAAGGCAGTGTTCACGATGATTCTCGTTTCCAAGTTTTCCACCCAAAACAATTCGTTGGCAACCAGTTGTTACCAAAATCACGAAGAAACGACGAGAAACGCACTAATTCGTCTTATTTCAGTGACATTATTCTATGGCCTGGACTAGTTGTCTGGTTGGTTGAACATGTTCACGTTGGTTGTCACCGGTAAAAAGTGGGACTAATCGAAAATGGAAGAATATTTTGGGCAAAACAGTATTAGTTAGGGCCCGAAGGAAAGAACGAAGCAACACAGAATGGAGAATTGCAAAAGACGGGTCCACAAAAGATTTCATTGTGACAACAAACAGTTCCACTGATACTTAAGAGGCGGGCTGATACTTGAGGATTTTGTGCCCTTCTGGTGCGATTTTCTCGGTTTCTTCGTCATTTCAGTTCTACTGGGGGGCCAAACAATCGATTTAGCGATTAATCTCAAAATCGAAGATTATCGTGAACACTGCCTTTAAGTCAAAGTAAGTCATGCACTTCGCCATCTTCTATTATGCTCACATTTGCGCTGAAAAATATGGCACCAAGTTGAATGTTGGAGTTCTGAGTTGAAAGGGTGGGAGAGGGTGTACAAGGCGTGGGGAACATCCGTTTTGGTTAAATTCCCTGCTTGACTCTAAACTGGATGCACGGAGTGTAGAGTGATCAGTTGGGAATAAGTGGTGGTGTACGGCTCAGGAAGGAGGTGATTCGAGATATGCGCGGTTTTTCAGGAGTCGTATTTGTGCAAAGCTTGAAAAACTAGTCAATTGTTTGTATTTCGTTTGTTAGCGCACATTTTAGAAGAAATTTGAAAGGTCTTAAAGGCACAGGACACCCAGAAAATTATTTCCCAGAGTTCATGCTTTTTTTGGAAAGAGTCACACGCTGATCACAGTGGTATCTCTGAAATCGCCCAAGACCCCCTTTGAACAGAGTTATGGCTCTTCAAAGATGCCTAGATTTTTAGGGTAAAAAATTGGTGGACGAGTTGTTTCACGCCTGTATTTCTTTTCATTTGCAATCGTTTCGCGAGAGCGAGCCAGGATAAGGAGACAGCCCGGCAATGGACTGAAGAACGACGATTTGTTGGAATTCATCCATCCATCGAGCCGCTATAGAGCTCGAAAATCTGTTAGGGGGTCGGGCCTGTGGTGGTCGCTTATTACTCGCTTATTTGGAGGAATTGAGATATCATATTTGGCAAGTGTTATGCAGGAGGGGTCTTCTACATAATTACATGAAAATCTCAAAATTCATATCTGAGGGTGTACTGTGCCTTTAAGGGTAGAGATGCCGAAGATGGAGCGGTTTCTCAAAAACGCTTACAAGACCGTCCAAAAACATGCGTTTTCGATGAATTTGTCCACGTCATTGTCTTTCAATTAATTCCGGTGGAACAGTAAACACACCGTGAGGCACGCCAGCGAGTACGCCGCGAACTCTGAGAAGGTTTGCCGCGGCAGTTCCCGGCAAGTAAAGCGACCCTTAACTGTGCCGCGATAGCTCCGCGGTAGTACCGCAGCGGCTCCACGATCATCACTGCCGTTATGATTCTGTTGCAGTGCCTTGAGCCTCGACAAAGCCGCGACATTGCCTCGATAGTACCGCAGCGGTTCCGTGTTAGAACCGCACCAGCTCCGCGAGGATGCACAAGCTAACCCGCGTCGACTACGTTGCACCGTCCTGTGTGGCATCGCCGCTTCAATCACCCGAGTTTGATTGCCCACTTCCCGTATCTCCTTGCCCGCAGTAACGAGGATACCCTCTGTCCCTATCAGATAGAGAACCTAACAACCGTAGGTGCAAATTTTTCTTCCTAGGCCCCGCACAGTTGTACTATGACTCACAATTAAATTCATATGAGTTTCTCTCAGTCGGTCCTATTTTTGTAAAGGCACGGCCATCGATTCCGGAGCCGCAGCGGCACTTTCGCGGTGCCTCTGTGGTGCCTGTAGGAGCCGGTGTGACTTTATCGCAGAGCTGCAGCGACAATTTGTACCAGAGAAGCGGCGTGGCTGCCACGCTCGTTAGAAACTAATCAGATAAAGTAAGGCCACATTGAGCTCTTCACTTCTCTGAAGGAATTTCGTGTGATCACCCTCTTAACTTGGATCGCGCGATATTCTGAATTCTGTGCGATGAATTTGGAACACGAAACAAATGAAATACTACTACATAATCCAAAAAAGGTTGACATTAGAGAACCTCGAAAAATTAGTATACTTTCACCACAACATTTCGCTTACTAGTGTTGAATAGATTGATAATTTCGGTGCTGTTTATATCAGGTCTTGTATCAGCGTAAGAGGTTCAACTTCTTGTGGTATTAGTACTGAGAAACAATTTCTTATCTGGCTATTTAAATACGAAATGTGCATGAGAAAATACTATTTTTACAAGTACTTTTAGAGCATTTGTATCGTTTTTGTACCAGCTTTTTTTTATTTTGCCGTTTGTGGATTGCCGATTGCCGTTCGCCGGCCATTTTGAGACAAATTTTGTCGATATCCGTTTGCCGATTTTTTAAAATCGTTTGCCGCACATCCCTGATGCGCACGCAATATTAATTAAAAAATGTATTTTATTACAGAACGGGGCGGAGAAAATGATTGAAACTGGAGTAAATGGAAGGAGGCTGAAATAGGATTCTTTCAATGTATCCAGTATAGAAATTTAATGTAAAAAAACTATGTTGGAGCGGAGTGAATTTTTTGGACGTGATAAGGTTCATTCAAATGAACCTAGTTGGTTAAAAACACCCATAAACATGAGAACTAAGAGCATTGAGAGAAAGAGGAGAATCGGGCAAACAGTATAATGGCAATAGATTTGATATTCAATGTGATTTAAGGACCTTAAAACTCGTCCCGGTTTTGTCCCGGTTTTCGGGGTAAAACCGGGACGAGATTTAAAGTCTTTAAATCACATTGAAAACCGGTCCTATTGATGCTAAAATAATTGCCAGATTCTCCTCTTTCTCACAATATCCTTTGCTCTCAGTTTAATGCTAGTTTTGATCAACTAGGTTCGTTTGAATGAACCTTATCACGGCTAAATATTGACGCCCGCTCTAACTTTGTTAATTTACATTAAATTTCTAAAATGGGTACATCGAGAATAGACTACCTTTACCATTTCCCATTTTCTTCGGTTTCAATGCTTTTTTCCTCCCCGTTCTGTAATAAAATACATTTTTTATTAATATTGTGTGCGCGTCCATTCCCGTGTGCGCTGTGTAGCTGCGTACAAACACCGTATCGCACGGCAAGCCGATTTTTTAAGGGATTGCGGCATTCTAGGAGGGTAAAACTCGGGTTTTTACTCCCTACGAATCACATGAATCCTAACATTGTTCCACAACACAAAATAGTTCTGGTTTCCACATCAGAACAATCAAACACAGATTAACTAATCCTTCATAGGTTTATGAAAACATTCGACAGAGAACATTAATTATCGCAAGGGTAGTAGTTCTGTTGTTGGTAATTATTCAATTGTTTTGTATGGAAAAAATGTTTTATCTTTTGTCATAACTTACCGTCTTACAAACAAACCTTACCTCACGGGGTTGTTTTGAAGTTCAGAAATTACACTACCCTTTTTGTTGCCATTTTCGGAATTTTCTCTATTCAGTGCTTTTTTATATTCTTGTTTATCAAAATCAGAAAGTCAAGATCATAGCTGTCCAACTATTCGGAAAACAGCCGATTTCGATTTCCCATAAGGGGTGCCTAAAAATTACCGAGCTAATCGGGGTGCATATTCAGAATCGTCATGCCGGGACGTGTGCCCAGCCCTGGTCGCATGATGCAGCAGCCGTAGTCCGCAATTGCGGACCGGAATTCGGCATAGAGAACGACAGTATAATAGCAAGACTTGGATTATCTGGGCGGCGAAATAATATTTACCTGAGGAGAATGCAAACGGATTGCGGAGAATACTCTAATGAGGAACATTTGTCCCCCCCCCCTTTACCATTACTACAGAAAGCGGCCGGCTGAAAGAAAGCTAAGATAGGGTTACCAGAAGCTTGAGGAAAGTGCCTGATGTCAGAAAAAACCATTACTTGTTATCTGTACTCAAGTACACCCGTTTTCACCTTCACCTGTTCGTCGGCCATCGATTGGCCATGACGCGATCGAGTCGCGCACAGTCGTCGATTTCACCGCTCTGAATCCAGGTCAAAGTGCTTTCGACTTGGGGTATGCCTCCGTCAAAATCCTTTACTAGCTAGGTTATTCGCGCTGTTTTCTCAAGAGAATATTTTACTCACTTCTGTAACCCGAAGGAACCCTGAATTGGGTGCGCATTCGCATCATAACCTATCGTACGCACTGGTCTGTTATGAAGTTTTCTTTCGATTCTTATTCCACAATGATTTGTGTTGTGACCAGTGAGTGATATGAGGAAATACCCGTTTTCCGTCTTTGTGTTTATCCGCTTTGTGTTTTCTTACATTTCACGGGGGAATACGGAAAAATCCGAAAAAATCTAGCTAGAGACGAAACGCGGGCTTCAGTTTTTCTCGTTTTCTTCCCGTTTCGAAGAGATCTTTTCCGTTCTAAGTTTGCTGGTAGTAGTCTTTTTTCTAACAAGACTGACTTTGACGTATGCTAATTAACGGTTTTGAATGTAACATTGTACGTTTTCTTTTTTATACGCTCGGAGAAGCTCACTTGTGAGCTCAGTTTTCGATTTTTCGGATGTATGATGCTCCTCGAAAAATGTATTGAAATTCAAAAAATATCACCCCTATGTCTTATGGTCATGTAGTACTCGCCTTTGCTATCCATTACATGTGAGGTTTTCGCTCCCAGCTGTAATTAAATTAATTGTTTTCTGAATGTTCTACTGAATGAGAAAATTAAACAAATTGAACAAAAGTTTATTAGTAATTAATCGTTTGTTTCAATATTCGACTGTCTCAAGGATTCGAAAAAGTCAGATTTTTTTTTGAATAATGGGCTAATAGAAAATTTCAAAAAAATGGATTCATATCTTGACTTTTTCAACCTTACCGTGGCGGATTTCTGAAGTTCCCGAGTATGTTTTACCTGGCTTTCAATTTTTAGTGCAATTTGATTTTTCCGACTATTCGATTCTCCAAATATAGTTAGGAACTAATCCTTCTTTGACATCGTAAGATATCCAATATTTTGAATACAGTCGGGATTCGAGCTCATCAAAAATACATACGATTCTCCATAGATGTCGGAATCTCTTTCTTTCTTTTTCAACTCACCAACTTTTCAGTTGGTAAGTTGAGTTGGTGAGTTTTCAGTATGGACTGTTACACATACTGCAGTAATTCGAATAATTCGAGTTTTGGACTTTTCGAATATTCCGCTCAGTCAGTAATCTAACTTTTAATAACTTTCAAATACATACTCTGTTCATTCCAGAATTCAAATTACTTGTTTTTTTTTCAGATACTTAATTGATTCGGAAAATTTCCATACTGGTGTTTCTCTTATGCGTACTTCTTATTATTCAATATCAAACATCATTCGCAAGCATCTCAAAAAGAAAAGATTTTTTTCTAAAGTCGAAGAAATATTCTGACGTTTCTCTTCTTATTTATTAGAACCAAGTAGGGGGGGGGGGGGAAATCCAAAGTCAAAAAAAATTGTGCACTTAGAAAATTTGAAAGGGTCATATTCGAGGAGTTAATTTCTTCGTAAATCTCAAACCCATTATTCGATGCACGTATTTATTCAATCGATAAGTTTTTGAAAATTGATATTCGGTGAAATCATTCGTAACCAAACTACCGTCGAATGCCCACATCTAAATTGTATGTAGTGTTCTTGTTCCTGTATGTAATTGACGAGAACCTCCGACCTACTCTGGTGTTCGTAGATGAAGATTCATTGTGATCATTCTTTTTCGAAGGATTTAGCTTCCCGTTTTTCAAGTTTCCGTGCTGTTTCTTATTTCATTGCATGTGATTGACAAGATATATAGTGAAGCTAAATTGTACTTCAGGTTCCCCGTCACCCAGCAGGTTTCAATTTCAGGACAATGACATTGATCTCAAGTGAGGTAACGCATTTCTAAAGAAGTCTCGAGCTTCTTTGTCTGCCAATGCAAGAAACTTCAGAAAACTCCCAGTTGCCCACCATTCTATCCAACGGCCTGCTGCGAACTGCTCCATGCCACCACCGCTTCTTACGTCACCTCGGCTATACAGGTCAGCTCTTTTCTTTCTTACCTAATAATTTGAACTCTTGCCCTAGTTGAACTACCGAATGGGGAGAATAAATGTCATGCTGCCAAGGCTTTACAGATGAACTCAAAAATGTAAAAAAAAACTTTTGCGACATACGACAACTGGACATGTTATTGTGCTGTCCTACGCTGACTAGTTGATATGATATTGTGAAGGCGGAAAGGAAGGAAATTGAGAACAGTGAGCATGGAACGAGGCAATCTCTATACAGAAATGGAGCCGACCGACGGATCTCTTCCTTCTTTTGTGCTATTTATGAATCACATTCATAGTGCATTTACTACGGTTCTTGGCCTTTTATGGACCAAAGAATTCTCTGCTGGTACCAGGCTATGACTAACGCACATTGCTAGTTGCGGCCTGTAATAAAGATTTTACCGAAAGTTGTTTCCGAAAAAAAAGCAGAACTTGCTCCTTATCTTTATTCTCAATGTTTGTCTCGAGTAAGAAAGGAGTATAATGAACTGGAAGAGAAGCAGAGCGTGGAGCTCACTGAATATTTTTTTTCTAAAATCTAGTGCTGGTTCAGTGGGCCAGTCATGGCATCGTAGTAACGCGCCAACATCCTGCGACGTCTTAGTAGGTTCTCGTGATCAGCTCCATCTATTTCCCGAGTCATACTCATATCAACGAAAAAACATTATTTCAGTTGTTCTTGGCTACTATGGTGAGTCTCCTGTACTATGTGATGGAACGAAAAGGATATTTTGTGAATCCGGATGCATTTCGACCAGTCATCGGCATCATGGGAGCCCTCTACGCAATTGGAACAATTATTGCGGTTAGGTATAGTTTTAGTATTTGTTTTTTTTAAACTCTCTTTCCATAAACACCATTTCTTAGCCCATCATGTGCAGAGTTACGTCAACAGGGTACAAAAAACGCTTTGTTTTTTTTTCATTTTTCTTGCTCACAACGCAAAAGATGTGACTGGATAACAATGCGCTAGTCCACAAACAAAAAAAAACATTTATTCATCTCATTATGGATTGATGGAGTTTTCATCAAGATTAGAGAATGGACGAGAAATTCGCGAATCCCCCTTAATCAATTTCTTTGATTGTGTCTCAAGGTGGTTCACATCGATCAGCTTCACCGATTATCTTAGAAAAAAGACACGTCGCGAAAGGCCTACGGCTCGATCAAAGTGGAGTGCATAATAAGTATACAATCTCTTGATTACGAAACCGCTCATTTAACAAACCAGTTTAAACAGGGGTGCAATCTCATCAGATTTTTTTTCAGTAAATCTTCGTCATCAATACCTGCTTCGATTTCATACACTGCCGCTCATAGGAATTGATCGTGCGAGAACGCGTCTTTCGCGTCCTTTGAAGGCATCGTGTGCGCTGAGAATCACTTTCGGTTTTCTGGGTACAATCGAATAAATTGGGCTAGCTGGCATCACACACGAAGCCGTAGGCTCTGGAAATGCTACCGGTAAAAGTATGGTCATCTGAAAACGGCTGTGGGGTCGATCATATCGTTTTTGTGAGTCGATAATCTATCACTTTTTCTCAGAATTTTGATGCGACCGTCAAGAAAACAATATAGGCACGAACTCCACTTGCAGAAATCCTTCAATAATGACGGCGGCCAGATCCCCAAATGCAAAAAATTTGAAAACAATTTTGACCTCGAAAGTCAAATTAATTAATACAGTGTATTAAAACTGGTTCTTCTTTACAATTGACGGTTTTTGATGGCCCTTTTTGGCTTTTCCGTTCACTGGAAAGGCCAATCTGTAGAAAATCATGAGAGAATGATGTATTGTTTTCTGCGCGTGCGATGCATTTGATTTTTCAGTTTTTAGGCTTATCTTGGAGAGAGTCACAGAGTCACACGCTGGTCACAGTGGTGTCTCTGAATCCGTCTAAGACCACCTATGAACAGAGTTACGACTCCCTAAAGATGCCTATATTTTGACGGTGAAAAATTGGTGGACGAGTTGTCTCAGGCCTGTATTTCTCTTCAATCGCTATCGTTGAGCAAGAACGAGTCAGGATAAGGAAACAATCTGGCAGTGGACTAAAGAACGAAGACTCCTTAGAATTCATCCATATGTACATCTAGCCGCTATCGAATTCGAAAATCTGGTAGGGGGTGTGGCCCGTGGTGGTGAGAAAAGGAGGTCGGGCCCGTGGTGGTCGCTTATATCTCCCTTATTTGGAGGAACTGACATCTCGGACTTGGCACATGTTATACAGAGGGGGTCTTCTACACAATCAAATAAAAATGTACTGTACGTTTAAGATAAACTGTTCCATAATCAATTTTCTTCAGACCCGGGTCATACATATAATGTAGGCGATATTCATATGTACTCCTCAACGCCAGCGCGTCACGCGCGAGCATGGCGTTAGTGTAAGGCCTCTTTCAGAGTTCGATCGCCACGCGACGCGATGGGATGGTAATCACGAGCATCGATCGTGATCGCGTAGCACGTCGATACGTATTCAAAACATGCCATTTCGTCGCGCAGCGATCGAACCCTGAAAGAGGCCTAAGAGTGGCCTGACGCCACGACCGCGCAGCCCGCGTGTGTCGCCCCTCCGCCATGTCAGCGACGGCCGTAACGACTTTTTCACCGTTTTCATTATCAAAGGCATCGTATGCGCAGAAAACCGATTTTTTTTACTGTTTTTGTGTAGCTTGGCCTCTATTGTGAACGAAAGTGACGAAGGGGCCATGAAAAACCTTCATTTGTGAAGAAAAGGCAACCGGAACACAGTGAAAGTATAAATTTGAATTTTGAGACGAAACCGTTTCTGGAGTTTTTCTGCATTTGTAGGCCTCGTCACTGCCATTTTTGAAGTTTTTGTGCATGTGGAGTTTGTGCCGTAACTGTTTTTCATGTTGTTGGACGGTCGCATCAGCATTCTTTGAAAAAGTGCCAGATGACTCGTGAGAATTGGTGGCGGATCGTCATCTTTAACCCCTTCCAACCTCATTACCCTACATTTTTGACGCGCCGAAGCTTACTGGTGTGGTGTGCCGCGCTCATTCATGAAAGTTATGTACGCTGGAAAATTAAAATTGGTTTTTAGCGTGAACGATGCCTTTAATCCACAATGAATTTCATTCTGTTCCATATTAGTTATTTGCAGTACTATCTTGAGCTACCACGATGGTGAACGCAAGTGCAGAATTTGCTTGTTTGAAAAAGTTAAGGCACACTTTATTCCGTTCGCCATGGCGTCGCCGCTGGAGTATTCATAGTCTCCCAAAGCGCGTAACGCGCGTGAAGCGCGTGGAAAGTATTCATGCTCCAACGCGACGGTGGCGCGTCACGCGCGTGCATACTGTATTTGTATACTGTATAGCACACTACAACAATTTTATTAGAAATTAAACTCCAGCAATTATTGACATAGCGGTCCTCACCAGAATTTTAAAGGCAGTGCACGCACAGAAAACCGTGTTTTTCACTATTTCGCACAGGTAGGCCGATGAAACTGTGGACTTTTGAAAAAAAAGCCACACAAACTATCAAATTCAGGAGAAATACTCGTTCGAAAATCTCGGAGCATTCAACCTCCTCTCTACGCCTATCTTGGTGTGTTTTAAAAAACACACAAACGCTGGAAGTTTGATCGTCTGAAATGGTGTTCCACCTTGAACTCCCTGGGTTAACCTGATCTTTTTGCCTTTCTATTGCGAAAATTCATCAAAGACAAGAAACTTCAATACACAAGCTTGAATCAGGGATCTCTCGAAATGAAAGTCTTCATTTTTGAATTGCTTGAAGCTGTTGTGACGCTTCCGCTCCTCTTGCTAGATGATCTACCGGAACAACGCCTTTCAGACCACAGAACAGTCTTCACGGGCCGCTCGTCGGTAAATGTCTCCAGACGGGTGGCTTCGGTTTTAAAGTGGCCTATACTGAGCCTAGGTCGAATCGTGGACCTTTTGCGGCCGAACCAAGGACGAAGAGCGTGTCTGCAGGGGCGTAAAATTTGCGGAAAAACGCAGTTTTGACTTAGTTAATCCGACGGTGGAAAACGGGCATTATATGTATTAGAGAGGTATCGCCAAAGGAATATCATTTCGTGGAAGTTTCCTCATAAATATATTTTTTTTTCAGCACATATGTAAAATCCAGTACAATTTACTCTCTATGCATGGGACACTCATTACCATTTTGAGTTGGGTGGGGGGGTGCGCAAAGTGTCCAACATGGAGGGGGAACGCACCTCCGACGGGCCCAAAAACCAGGGCATGCCTTACCATGGCACGAAACCGGTCGGTGGGCGTGACCTATTTTCTCCTAGGCGTTGTCGGCTTTCCCTCAATTTTTTTCTCGCTCAAAGGCACAGTACACCCTCAGATATGAATTCTGAGAGTTTCGTGTAATTGTGTAGAAGACCCCTCCTGTATAACACATTTCGAATGCGAGATCTCAATTCCTCCAAATAAGCGAGATATAAGCGGTCACCACGGGCCCGACCCCCTCCAACCACCACCACCACGGGCCCGCCCCCCTGATTTTCTATCTCAATAGCGGCTAGATAAATGGATGATTTTCAACCGAGTCGTCGTTCTTCACTCCCTTTCCGATCTATCTCCTCGTCCTGTTTTACTCTCGTCCCGCGACTGCGAAAAGAAAAGAGAAATGCAGGCCTGAGACAATTTATACCACTAAATTTTTGCCCACAAAATACAGGCATTTTCAAGGGACCATATCTCCGTACTTAGGAGGTCTTGGAAAAATGGGGTCAATCGAAAATGAAAGAACATCTTATGCAAAACAGTATTAATACGGGCCGAAACAAAGATTGGAGCGACTGTAAAGAGAGAATTTCAGAGGACGGGTCTGCGAAAAACTACTTCGTCACAACAAACAGTTCCACTGACTACGGCTTGCCTTAAATTTCCGGTGGGCTTTTATTAAACCATGTGTTGATAGTTGTGGGTATGGGCCACAGCATTGATAATCCGTTTTCTGAATTCCCTAAATGCCTCAGAGATTTACACGATATTTCCAAAAGTGGGCATTTCCATAGCTTTGCGTAGATAAAAGGGGTGCACGAATAGCAATTTTCATGATGTTCAAAAAAATTGTCTCGGATTGGGCTGAAAACTTGTTTCGTGGGGTTGTTTGGGTGCCAATCACGAATCTGAGACTCATTTGTCAATATTCGAAAAATTCCATCTAATTTGGTCCGAAGCTTCAAAATGGGGGAAATTTCGCTGGAGAAACGCCACTTTTGTCGATTTCGAGAATGCTACGATCAAACCGCCTCAAAAGTTGTACATAGCGGGTATTCGGTCTGCTTAACACTAATCTGCAGCCCGTTTATCGATTTTCGATAGATGAGTATACGGTAGCTTGGTGAAAGTCTCAGATTTGACTCAAAATTTCATTGTGGGTGTTATTTGGAACGCTGAACACGAATTTGAGGTTTTTGATTTTCGAAATTTTTGGGTAAGTAAGGCCAGTTTAAAAGGATTTTTCCTACTGTAACCTACCGTAACCCTAAGTCAGGCGAGGAATAGATCCCAGATTAGGGTTCAGCGCCCAAAATAACCCCCAGATGCAAGTTGTGAACCGAATCCGAAGGCGAATTGAGTTCTTGCCCCCGGCAAGGGCTGTCATGCACACCAACCGAACTATAATAACAAAAATTACACCTAAGGCTGGTTCGTGCCTTTGAATGATCCTTCAGATCGGAAAAAAATCATTCAAGAGGAGTTATCAAATAGAGACGCTTCTTTTATCAACAATAAATCCTTCGAGCCAACTTGGAGCTTCAGTATGATTAGTCTTCATTGTTTCTGCCGGGAGCGTTTGTCTATTATTTCTATAGTAGGTCCAGGTAGTCTCTCAGGAAATCCCATTTTGCATCCCGAGCTGGCCACCTCCCATATTGAAAAGCACTCACAATTAGGCAGTACGCTGGTACATATAATAGATGAGTAGCTACAGTAGTGTGGTAGCCGAGTTATACAGAAGTGAACAAAGGTACGAAATGCGCTATAATCACTCAGATCACCTTTTCGCGGTGTATACTTGATATATAGTATTAAATGATTCTGGTAATATTACCATTTTACAGGTGATTGGAGTAGCTTCCGAACGAAGACTCCTGGTCAACGCTCACATCACCATCGTGACTTCTCTGATGGTCTTCACTGACCTCATCGCCGTCAGTGTCGTTGTGATCATGGCCATCGGTCAGTCGTGCTTTCTCCACAATTCCAAGTTTTTTTTTTCGGCAAATGCTAATTTACAACTCCTCGTTCGTGGAATAGCAGAAACAAACTTAAAGACAAATATCCCACCACGAAAACCTCAAGAAATATCAAGGTTCCTCACCAATAAGGTAGAGTCCTCGCATTCGAATTAGTCTTACGAATGGGCGGAGCTGTGACGGTAGATCGCCGCACGCGATCGAAACGTCGTTGGCCGGTGATGCCGCCAACGCTGCACGGTCAGCTGCAATCATTGCGCCTGGTCCATTCACTAGGATAGATTTGATACGTAAACAACACTACATGCCTCTTGTGCTTGTGCTTCTTCAAAAGAAACCGGGACTGCCTGGAAGAAATATGTTCTGGAGTCAGCGCTTTGAGGACAGATATCCGAAAACATGTAAATCAAGGCTCGCGTCAGAACTTTAAACGCTCATATGCGTTCACCTTGTTGAATTCCGTACCTGAAACTCCTTCAACTTATGTAAAATCTGATTTTTCAGGCAATCGCATCGAGTTCACCGATTCGATTCCGAGGTATTTCGTCGACGAGCGGAAGTTCTATGATGCCATTGGCCCTTTCTGGATGTATCTAGGAGCTTTTTCGCTGCACATATCTGTGGCGGTGAATATGTGCTGTTTACAGACTTACAACTCATTCCTCGCTTTTTTAGAGGTGTGTTTATGCCCACTCAAAATACAGTCGACAAGAGGCTATTTTTTCTTTTGCTCGTTTCTGATCCTCATTTTCAGGATAAAACAAAATCGAAGAGTATGCCACTGAATGAGAAGCCTAAAGAAGACACCGTGGACACGAATTCTCAATGAAGGAATGCCTGGATGGAAGGCTGTGTTTGTAGATAATCACGAAAAGCATTGCTACGGTTACTGTTCAATATGTCAGTATTGAAAGCAAAATACACGTGTGAAGGAATGATCGAGATAGCGACGCTAAAATATTCATAAGGGTAAAACTAGAACGCATTCACAGCTTCAGAAACGTGTTAAGGGTAACCATCACACGCTCCAGAAACGAGCCAATGTAACAGTGTTTGAGCCATCGTGCTTCAACGAAGCGTCTAGGCTCTGCAAGTTTTTGTCAAACCCCACTTCCTCAATACAAACAGCATCAAGCTGATTGCTGTAATACGATAATTTCAGTCCGTTTCTGTCACTGCGAACGGCGTAAGCTTCCTAGTGTAGGCCGTGAGAGTCTAAACTAGCGTCGCTATTTGAACTACTTTCGCGAGCTCTGCGCGGGCCTCGTCTTTAAAGGCATAGTGCACAATCAGATATGAATTTTGTGATTTTTATAAAGTTGTGTAGTAGACCCTTCCTGTATAACACATACCAAGTGCGAGATGTCAATTCCTCCAAAGAAGCGACATACAAGAGACCACTACGGTCCCGACCCCCTTCACTCACCACCACGGGCCACACTCCCTTCCTAATTTTCGAACTCAATAGCGGCTAGGTGGTTGGGTGAATTTGAACCGCGTTTCCGTTCTTCACTCTCTTGCCGGACTGTCTCCCATTCTGGTTCGCTCTCGTGAAACGACTGCGAAGGAAGAGAAATACAGACCTGAGACAACTCATCCACTAGTTTTTCGCTCCCAAATATAGGCGTTTTCCAAGCGTCATAACTCTGTTGGTAGGGGGCCCTGTGTGATTCTAGAGACACTGCTGCGACCAGTGTGTGATTCTCTCTGAGATAAGCATGATACCTGAAAAATAATTTTCTGGGTGCCCCGTGAATATAAGCGTGTTGTTTCTGTATTTATAGTATATGCCTATTAGACTAACGAAGGCTCTTCACCTGTCAACCAGAGCTGCCTCTACACTATTCGTTTCATCCATTGTTCCGTGTCTCTCGTTTTCCTTATTCCGCAATCAGTACCTTATTTATCCGTTTGAACACTAATGTACATCAAACGATAGATAATAAGTTCGATGTGAGAAATCGGTACCCTGAAGTCAGAGTAATATAGGACCGTTCGCGTAAGAATCTAAATGGAGGGTCAACGGACCAAGAAAAATCTGATATATGATTCTTACTGGCTGAATTGGGAGAGCGCGGTCGGAAACCCACCCACTCAGAACTTGGCTTGTTCTAAATGGCCAGCCGGCACGGTGTGCCTGCAGCAAAATATGCCGCAAAAGCCTTCAAAAATAAAAAAAATCTAATTTGAATAATTTGAATCAACATATTTTGACGATTAAACTACTCTATATCGGTGGTTAGGAAGCCGAATTCGCTCTTGGATTCAATTAATCTCGCTGATATCCCTAAGTTGATTTTTAGGTTTGCATTTTAAAGATGTTCCTCAAAATTGAGCATCATGCTTTTACGATAAATCGATTCACCAATATCGATTACCCCTTGTTCCATGCCTAAATCGAAAATTCGTCTACTGTGCTTCTCTGGACCAAATTTCGGTCCGCCATTGCGTCTCGACACGCTTTGCGGCGGCGCGCTTTCGAGTCGGAAGAGTTTCCAGAGCCGCAGCCGCCGATCTGTTGACTGTAGGTGGGTTTTAGAAACTGGAAACCAAATAAAATTGGAGAAAACTGTATAACAAAGCCATTTCGAGTCGCCTTTGGCGCTGGAAACTAGACTGACTCAAGCGCGTGCGGCCGCAAAGCATGCCGAGACTATTGCGGACCGGAATTTGGCCCAGAAAAGCACAGTATGTTGGTTCACTACATATATGTATATTGCATCAAACCTCAGCCAATCACTATTGCGTGCTCAAATTCCTCGTGAGTTGTCGAATCTGATTTCTGGCTCAGATAACATTCCAATGGCGGAGATTGCTTTAGCCGTAAGGCCGCTGTGTTAGGCGATAGGCTTTAAAGGCAGTGTTCACGATAGAAATCGTTTTTCTGTTTTCCCGCCTATCTTGAAAACGGCCCCATGCTGATTCCAATGATATCTCTGAAATCGCAAAAGACCTTCAGAGAACGGAGTTATGGTCCCTCAAATATTGAGCTAAGGAAACATGGTGGACGAGTTGTCCGAGGCTTCTAACTTCCGTATTTTGCAGCCGATGTATGCGAGTTGACCTGATTAGAGAGAGAAGTTGAGAATGGAGGGAAGAACGGGGCTATTGATCGGAAACGATCGCTCATCTCACAATCTCGAGCATTCATTTTTTCACGTCGGTGGGCGTGGAAAGTGCATCTGGGGGTGACGAGCTGATGGGTGTCCAACTTTGGAGCCGTAGGGGACCGTTCCGAGCTCATTTTTCTCAGTTTTTTCAACGTTAGGGTTCAACTAGGCCCCGCAGCTGCCGATCTCCACCAAAAAATCAGACATGGTTTTTATCGTGGACACTGCCTTCAAGATGTGAGACATTGAACAGCGAAATCCATAGAAATATTTCCTAGAAATTATGATAAAAACTCAATAGAGATACTTCGATTGGTGGCGTGATCTGTCAGTCATTCATTTCGTTCTGTTTCCCTGGAGTTTTTCTATGGATGTCGCACTTGGAAGACGCATATCGTCAATTAACAAGAACGAATTTCTGATATCGGCATGGAGCAAGAAATAATCGATATTGGTGAAACGATTTATCGTAGTGGCACAATGCTCAATTTCGATACACATCCTTAAAGGCAGTGGTCGCGATAAAAGATGCTTGTCTTCTTTTCCTCTCTAAACCCTTTTCTGGGTTCAGAGTAGTAGGACCTATAAGAAAAATCGCGAAAAAACCGCTGTTTCGGGCCTAATTTGAAGCCTAAACTTTTTTGTCTTTTGATGGTGGACGAGCCCACTCCACATCATCGGCATCGATGACCTATTATATCAAGAACATCAGCTGGCTTGAAATTGAATTTCAATCAATGACCCCCTCAGATTAATGTACACATCTAGTCAAAAACATTGACTGAAGTGCTTTCTTTCATTGTTCAACTGTTTTTATTAAGCGAATTTGCATTTATTTCGTCCTCTGAATGTCGATGATTTTTGACTGCTCGGCATGATGCGGCGATCTTTTTTTGCTGCGCTGTGCACGTGTGCACGAACTGGCAACTTTGGGCTTTAGATACTCTAATTCTAGCCCGTTTTTCACCGCACAACCCTCCAAGTTTTTCAGCTGTTTTCGATCTGAGCCGATTTTTGTAGTTTTTTAGATAACGTTTTTCATCGCGACCACTGCCTTTAAAAATCAACTCAGTGATATCGGCGAGGTTCTTCGAATACCATTTAATTTACTTCCAATGACATTTTTAAATCTGAATTTTTAGTTATTGAAGAGCTCTCTGAACCGAGCTACGAGGTGGGACCGGCACGGCGAGTACTGTAGCTTACAGTAATCTTCCACAAATTTGAAAACGGATCTCATTTTCGTGTTTAGCTCCTCGAGTAACCCTCTTGGGCAAAGTTAAGAGATAACAAGGGCTTTGAACTCCGGCGGTCGAATATTTTTTCTCCAAATTCCGCCCAGGGCGGATTATTCGGGGCGCTGAACACGAATATGATGTCCGCTCCCAGTTTATCAGACGATTACATTAGGTTATCGTGGTTTTTATACCATTCTTGGGCAGGTGTATAAAAGATTCACTTCACATATAATCCCATGCAGTACTGTTCTCCTCAAGACTTGTGAGAACTTGCGAAGTCCGCGATTGTGATGAGCTGATGTCCAATCGTTGTTGAAACTGTAAACAGTTTTCGTGTTTCCAGCATTTCGTTTTCAAGTACCACATCTTAAGTCTCAGAAATATTCTTCCCGGTATTCCCCCCCCCATTGTTCAATACAAAAAAAACTTGTCGACGGTCCGTAGTGAGTTACACTCAGAAATGTTTCTAAATTTCAAAAACAGTAAGTCTCAGATAATGAAAAAAGTGAACCGGAGGCGAACGAACCCTTTGTCTACTGAGTAAGAAGCGAGACGCTTGCCTCTAGGTCACGATGCCTTCTCCTGATTATAAATTGAAATGCATGATGAAGAAGCCGCGCTGACTAACTCCGTACTTGGAGGTCCTCAGCAGAAATCCCATATGCTTCTAAGGACTCCATCACGAGTCAGATGGCTGCTACAAGTTTTACTTTTAAAGGAGTTTTCGACCAATTGCCAATCCCTAATCACTTTAGTTGATCGAAGTGTAGATATCCTCTGTTTCGGGAGAAATTTATTTCCGTTCATAGCGTGCGTCTGCGCGCGTCTGCTGCGTCTCCTTCTACCCACGCGAAGCGACAAAGTAAAACAAAGGATAAATGAGCCGGTTTAAGAGGCGAGAAAGCACATTCATTCAAGTGGAACAAAAATCCAATACGTAAGGAACTAAAAATTGGACGAGTATCACAGATTACCTTCCAATGTCGGATAGAAAATGCGAACAAACTAAGGCACAAACTGAAAAGCTAAAGTATCCCGCAACATGATGTGGAAGAAATGCAAGAGCACAAATGTCAAAGAGGCAAAGGAGAGTGAATGGTTCGCACGCTCAGAGAATGCGTACTACAATTTGGCAACGAAAGCAAACTTCTCCTACACACGCATGAGCAAGCCGTATGTACAGGAAACATGGACGAGCTGAAACTCGCACTTAGGCAGTGGTTGTCTGAAGATGAGTGGCGCAGGTGGAGCGGAATGTCGTACAGCACATTGAAGGTACATGCTTGACTCGGGACAGCAGTGTGCACGCCTGAAATTCGCTCCTGGAGAGAGGAACTTTAACAGGGTGTAGCTGCACTAACCTTCCACATTTGTTGGCCGAACACCTGATTGTGCTTGTCGGCCCACTCTCTAACCTTAGCCAGGTAATCAGCAAAGTAGTCCTCGCATACCCTTAGGTCAGTATGACCTTGGGCACATCCTGCAACGACAATAGCAACATTCAACTTGCACCTTCTCATATGACAATAGTGATAACAAACCGTTTTCCAGGATTCTGGCTACATCAGGCGCCAAGGTTTTTGATAACACAAGGGGTGTTCCGACTGTTACAGTTGTAGTAGTACTAGTAGTAGTAGTGGTGGCATTTGACAGATCTTCAGGTGGAGTGGTCGTTGTTGTTGTAACGGTTGTAGAAGTTGTTACAGCAGTTGTCGAAGTAGACGTGGAAGCGGTCTTGGTCGTTGAAGTTGGCTGTGGAAACTCTTCCTTCGGTTCTACCGTCTGCGGAGCGCTGTCTATCACCGGAGCAATTGCTGGCGCTGGAAAAGCAGTGGCGTTAAGCCAACTAGCTGGCATACGAGAGATTTTTCTTTTGAATTTTTAAAAAGTTGTTATATTCCTGTGCTCACTTTTGCTAAAGCCTCTCGAAGAATGTCGGCTGTTGAGAACACGCGTTCTCAGTAGGAAGAAAGGCAACGGGGTCTTTCAAAATGCAGGAGTGGATTATAACCTTCAGTTAATAGAAAATCGCAACCGCCCTGAAGAAGGCAGTCCGCAGTACATGCCGCATTCGATCAACACTCTTGACTGTATATCGGATAACAAAATGCTCAGTCCGGTATATTAGTAGGTTTCCACCGCAGTTGCTTATCCCCGAAGAGAAAGGTTTGGTGCGCTTGCGGCCAGTGCCACAGGGTTGACTTTGCTGTATCAATCGTTTTCCCAATCGGGTATGATTCAACGTAATTGCTTGAGTTAACAGCTATAGTCGCATCACTGAGGAAAAAAACGAAGAGAGAAATAGGTATTCAAAACTCTGGTTGCCATGGATTTCTCGAGAGCTTTGGGTAAACGCGCTCTAAGGCGTCGTTTATACTCTCGCCGCCGAGAGGTGCGGCAGAGTGCATTTCTTTGATGCTAATCACGTGGTGCGGTGCGATCAATATTATAGGACTACACATTGCCGTGCCGCTCGGCGGAAGTATAAACGACGCCTAAAGACGGTATAAACGGGGACGACGAACGCTGTGCACGTTGCGTCTACGCGTTGAACACGACCCTGACTCCCTCTTCGATTCGTGTTGCACGTACAGCCCAAGTTTTTATCCCGACAAAGGGCATCAAGAATCTAACAACACCCGTAGTTCTCAGTGGTGGCCATTCATCTACTCACGGAAATTCACGATCGATTGAGTATGGAAGCCAAATTTCAAAATAAAGAATTGGGTTCGGCGTATAAAGTTTGTCCGAATGAGAATGGCCGACCATGGGCCGTCGTGCGTGGCAGACGGCCGTCACATGTGGCGCTCTCGGACGAAAGCTCAAACGGCTGCCAGAACTGATTGATTGCTTGCTGACAGCCGCTGTCGGCCCCGCTCTTAGTGAATGGTGGTGGGGGAAGGCTCGCTGTCGTTTCGCATGCTCATCCGAGAGCTGCGCACGCGGCAGCCGCCTGCCACGCACGACGGCCGCATGGTCGACCAGTCTCATTCGGACACACCTTACAAAGGTTTTAGCAAAACAGGGAAGAATTTACGAGCAGCAGAGGCTTCAACTCTCGATGAACTTCAAGTACTGTTTGTGTTCGTTGCCTCCATTTGCAAGGTTACTTACTGCTTAAGGTTTCCGGTAGTGAGGCATTGGAAGCCAAGCTAGTCGTCGTCGCCGGTAATGATACATTGGAGGCCGACGTTGCTCGATGAGCTTCTCCATCCACAGTTGTCAGATTTACCTAAATTTTGTTATGGAATCTTCATTACAAAGATGGCTGAAGAGATGTAAGAAGACAGAATGGCTCACAGCTGCTTCGACACCGGAGTTCTCTGCGCCGCTTGTGAGCTGAAAAATCGAGTTTTGAACTCTTATACATGTACACTGTTGGGAACTCGAAAACAATGTCATGGCGTAACATTACCTCATTTGAGGGTTCACCTCCTGAACCAACACCAGAGGCACCTGCTCCAGGACTGACATCGACGTCACCTGATCCAGATCCTTAAAAATGAAGTTTGTTTGAATTTCAACTCCATTTGAAAGCGTCATACTTTATCTCCCTTATAAAGGAACAACATTTGGAATGCATTCGTACGACTGCGGGATCACAGAGGATTCAATCTGTGGATAGTGAGTGCTCATGCGCCCACTGAAACCGCCGAAGACAATTCGAAGGATGCGTTTTATGAGGAACTCAATACGTTGCTGGCCAGGATACCTTGTCAACATGCTGTTGTCGTGGGGATTGACGCAAATGCGAAGATGGGACTTGATCAGGAATCCGAAGTACTCGGTAAATGGTTCTACCCAGTGGAGCAAACATCGGACAATGGCTACCGCCTTGTCGACTTTTGTGAACGCAGTGGTCTGATTATTGCATCGACATTCAAGAGGAATCATCGCCGCCATCAGCTTACGTGGCAGGGACCAACCCGGCTAACTCCAGAAGAGCAGCGGAAGCGGAAGATGACAACTTTGAAACTACAGCTTGACTATGTCCTGACGAGGAATATTCCGGTATCGGACATTCGAAGATCTAGAGCTGTGTGGGATGTCGCATTCGATTCGGATCACCGTCCTGTTCTGTTGAACTTCACTGCGAGGATTCATAAGAGGAAGCGAGGGGCTCAGCCTCTCCGAAGGATTGACATGACAAGTCTCAGAGATGAAGAGTGCAGAAGGAATTTCCGACAACGCGTTTCTATTCACATCGGAGTACGGACTAAGAAGAAACTTTGCGACGCGGATTCTTTTGTCAAGTGCATCCAGGACGCTTCGAAAGAGGCACTCCCGGTTGTACAGCCTAAGAAGAAGTTCGCCTACGTCTCAGAAGAAACAACATCTACCTACAACAGAGTATGTGCTCTCCGAACTGCAGGAAACTTCGTGGAGGAGAAGCGTCTCAGGAGGAAGTTGCGCTGGCAGCGTCAAAATGACCGCGAAAGAGAGTGGACGTGTAGAGCTAAGGAGTTCGAGAAGGCTTGGGAGGAGAAGAATCCGAAGAAAGCCTACACGTTGCTGCGACAGTATAGCGGGAAGATGAAGAGATGTTCTCCTGTCTTGAACACTACCAATGGAGTTGCAGTTGGTGATGCGACGCTGCCAATATGGAAGGATTACTTCAGTTCACTACTGAATCGTCCAGCGCCATCAGTACCTGAGCATGTTCAGAGAGCACACTGAGTCTGAAGTTTTGGATTGTGTCCGGAAAATGAAGAATGGAAAGGCAGGTGGAGATGACAACATCACTGCTGAAATGCTGAAAGCTCTTCCTCCGTCTGGGATTCGTGAAATGACCAACACCATCCGTGCCATATGGATGAGCGAAAGGATACCCGATTCGTGGAGACATGCGATCATCGTACCTCTTCACAAGAAGCTATCCGTCACGGATCCTAAGAACTACAGAGGAATCTCTCTACTTCGTGTCATGTACAAGGTTTTAGAACGTATCATTCTCGAGCGACTTATCAAACATCGTGAAGGAACGACCAGAGATGAGCAAGCCGGTTTTCGACCTGGAAGATCGACCATCGACCAAGTGTTCGTCGTGA
This sequence comes from Aplectana chamaeleonis, assembly GCA_029168955.1. Taxonomy (NCBI): domain Eukaryota; kingdom Metazoa; phylum Nematoda; class Chromadorea; order Rhabditida; family Cosmocercidae; genus Aplectana; species Aplectana chamaeleonis. The sequence goes on from JAPDOI010000663.1 coordinate 286,273, forward strand.
GAAAAGTAATTCGAATCGTGGCAGCGGTTTTCGAAGCCATTACAGCTTGCTTTTTTGGACTTTGAAGCCGCGTTCGACTCTCCTCATCGTGATCGATTGCTCTATGCTCTGCGAGCAGATGGAGTCCCGGAAAAGTATGTTCGGTTAATAGAGGACATGAACAAAGGAACAACAGCAGCAGTTCGTACACCTGTCGGATTTTCGTCAGCTTTCGAGGTGAAAACAGGAGTAAGGCAAGGAGCCGTTGCAGGACCTTTTCTTTTCAACTTCGCCGTTGATGACATCATGCGTAGAGTTGCAGAACAGTTTCCTGCGGATGTGATCCTAACACCATCAGGACGCTCCCTTGTCGACCTGGGCACGCCGACGACATTGTGTTATTCGCTGAACACAACGCAAAACTGCAAAGGATTGTGAACCTCGTTTCGAAGTATGCCGCAGCCTATGGACTTCGTCTTCGTCCCGACAAATGCAAGCAGATGTGGGTCTCTCAGAGGCCTTCAACTGGAGTTTGTGTGGACGGACAACGTATCGAACTGGTGGACGATTTCTGTTATTTGGGCTGTTTGCTGAAGAACGATGGTAGTTATGCAGCGGATATTCGACAACGATGTGCCAAAATTTACGTCTGCATTCAATTCTCTAACCAAGTGTTTGTGGTCTACCACCATCGCGAAGGAAGTCAAGTTGCGCGTCTACCTATCCGCTATTCGCCCTATCATGATGTACGGATCGGAGACGTGGGCAGCACCGAAAACGCAGATGGAAAGGTTGGATTGCACGGAGAGGAAGCTTTTAGGCGTTTGCTTGGATATTTCTGGCCGCGTGTATGCCATAACGAAGACCTTTACAAGGAAATCGACGCAGTACATCAACGCTTGACACGAGGGAGGTGCCAGCATCTCCTAACGCCATCTCAAGCAGCAATGGAAAGTCGACTTCGACTGCTCGGGCATATACTAAGAAGAACGCCGGATCGTCTCGTACAACACGCTTTAAAAATGCTTCCAAATCCTGTCTGGAAACGGCCACCTGGGCGTAGGCGAAAGTTCTGGACGGATGTGGTTAAAGAGGATTTAAAGTCACTCGGCATCGAAAGACAGTTCAGGCGCGATGTTTCGTTTCGCAGGAAATGGAATAGTGACAGCTGGATGGAATGTGTTCAAATTGTGGCTGAAGACCGTGAAAAATGGACACGGCTGACTACTAGGACGGCACACCTCGGTGAAGATGCGGAATGACCGCGTCAGGCGAAAGCCAACCGATTAAGTCAAGTAAGTCATAAAGGAACAGAAAACCAAACCTTCTGGAAATGAGTCAATCGCTTGGGCAGCAGATGCAAAGATTGACGTCTCATTTATGGCTGGCTCAGATCCACTGGAATCGCCTTCGATCGTCTGCACTGTCTGGCGGAGAGCAGTAGCCTGGACGGCTAAATAAAAAAACTGTTAATGGCTTTGTTGATTTTGAATTCCAGAGAAAGGCGTTGCCATGAACTTGAGTTTTGTTGCTCGAAACTTGTTCTACTCTGCCAACCTATAGCTAGATGCTTCCGAGGACGCGACCTGAAACGCCGCCCCATTCCGTGTAGCGAGAATTTACGGGTTTTAGCTACGATAGCTTAAACCCGCATATTCTTGTGTCGACGGTACAAGGGTGCAAATTCTACGCATATTCTTCGTAAAAACGAAGGCTAAATTCGATACATTGATCTCTCTGTCGCTAAACCCGTGTATTCTCGCTAAAATTTTGTAGCGAGAATCTACGTATTTAACGACAGCCTGTGTTGAAATGCTCAAACCCACGTGCTACGCGGAACGCAGGGATGCCGTTCGGACAGTGTTGGTCCAGTCATCTCACTGAGTGATTACTCGATGCCGTGTGGGTGGCCGTGGAGGGTGACTCGGTGCCGCTCTCTGGGAGACCATGTTGAGGATAATTTTGACCGTTGGGATGCTGCAGGGCGTGGGGAAGAAACGGCGATGCGCTCGATCGCAGCTGGGATCACCTTTCTGGCACAGATCAAGACTGGGAGAGGTCGATCAACCGAAAGCTGTAGCGAGAATTTACGTCGAATATGCGGGTGCTGTAGCTAAAATTCCAACAACTGAGGCTAAACTTTCCGTAATTTATTGTGCTTCTCTGGGCCAAATTCCGGTCCGCAATTGCGTCTCGACACGCTTTGCGGCCGCTCGCTTTCGAGTCGGAAGAGTTTCCAGAGCCGCAGCCGCCGATCTGTTGACTCTAGGTGGGTTTCAGAAACTGGAAAGTAAAGAAAGTTGGAGAAAACTGTATAAAAAAGCCATTTCGAGTCGGCTTTGGCGCTGGAAACTCGCCTGACTCGAGCGCGTGCGATCGCAAAGCGTGTCGAGACGCCATTGCGGACCGGAATTTGGCCCGGATAAGCACAGTACGTAAAATCTCGGGTCAAAATTAGACTAGATGCCTCCGAAACCCTGGGCATCTCCAGTTTCTGTGTGAGGCATCTAGCTACGCGCTGGCAGAGTATGTGCAGTAGCTGTCATAGATCCATTGACATGGCGTTTTTGCATAATGACTGATGAGAAAAATTCCCCAACCAAGAAAACCAATCCCATCAGCAATCACCACTTCTCGCCGCATTTTGTGCAAAAAGCGCGAAAGTCGATAATATTGATTATCGATTGATGACGTGTCAGGAGTACTAATTCTGAAAAGTTCAGTACTTACCTCCGACGACCTGTGTTGATTGGCTGCAGATTCACCCACACATCCTGGTCCCCACAGCCGTAGCAGGAAAATGCAGTTTTCGTGCCCCACGGCTAAGTCAGTATGTAAACCCACGATTTTGAGGTACCCTTCAAAGTTAAGGTATCAAGTTCAAATTGGCATAGGAGCGACCTGCATCCATTTCCAAAGCCTCCTGTCCAAAAATGAGCTCCCTAGCTCAATTTTAAGTGTACCAACAAGATCATGTACGCCGTCTGAAAAAAGGAGATTAGCAATAAAAAAGCGTGGTCATTCACTTTTTACTCGAAAACCAGTGAACCATTCCAAACCATTTTTGGGTGAAATTGCCAATTTTCGCGCTCTTTTCAATGCAATTTAGCTCTAATTTCTACGTTCACTCTGAACTGAGATTTCGAAAAAGGGGTTGCGCGCGTGGCCGATTCAAAACCAAATCTGGTGCGCGCTTCGCGCGCACCACAATTTGCAATTAGAAGGTATTGTGAACCTCTGTGTAAACTTGTCAGAAAATAATCTGTAACAGAATTAAGACCGAAAATTAAACAGATTGTGCATATTTTTTTTTAAATTCACCCCTATAAAATTCTTTGTTTCAGAACCATTTCAATAAATGTTCTTCATAGGTTTCCCGCACATTGCATAAAGGTGTCGCCGTCCGGCACACCAAGGTCTCTAGTCCATAACACCTTAGGATCCGTATCTAGGGATTTCATGGAGTCTTTGGTCACAAGGAACAGTTTCGCCACCCTGAACTGTCGATCGCTGTCGAGTGATATCCAAAAAACTGCGCTATCCAGACTTCTGAGCTATTTCCATGCACCGTTTGCTGCTTTGTAGGAAACCCGCCTCAATGATAGACCCGTCACCAGCGTCGGAGAGTACACCATCTACTGTAAGGAAGGATTTCAATGGTATGGTCAAGGAATTCGGCTCAACGTCGTGCCGGAATGCATTCGTACGACTGCGGGATCACAGAGGATTCAATCTGTGGATAGTGAGTGCTCATGCGCCCACTGAAACCGCCGAAGACGATTCGAAGGATGCGTTTTATGAGGAACTCACTACGTTGCTGGCCAGGATACCTTGTCAACATGCTGTTGCTGTGGGGATTGACGCAAATGCAAAGATGGGACTTCATCACGAATCTGAAGTACTCGGTAAATGGTTCTACCCAGTGGAGCAAACATCGGACAATGGCTACCGCCTTGTCGACTTTTGCGAACGCAGTGGTCTGATTATTGCATCGACATTCAAGAAGAATCATCGCCGCCATCAGCTTACGTGGCAGGGACCAACCCAGCTATCTCCAGAAGAGCAGCGGAAGCGGAAGATGACAACTCTGAAACTACAGCGTGACTATGTCCTGACGAGGTATATTCCAGTATCGGACATTCGAAGATCTAGAGCTGTGTGGGATGTCCCCTTCGATTCGGATCACCGTCCAGTTCTGTTGAACTCCACTGCGAGGATTCATAAGAGGAAGCGAGGGGCTAAGCCTCTCCAGAGGATTGATATGACAAGTCTCAGGGATGAAGAATCCAGAAGGAAATTCCGACAACGCATTTCTATTCATATTGGAGTGCGGACTAAGAAGAAACTTTGCGACGCGGACTCTTTCGTCAAGTGCATCCAGGACGCTTCGAAAGAGGCACTCCCGGTTTTACAGCCCAGGAAGAAGCTCGCCTACCTCTCAGAGGAAACAACTTCTACTTACAACAGAGTATGTGCTCTCCGAACTGCAGGAAACTTCGTGGAGGAGAAGCGTCTCAGGAGGAAGTTGCGCTGGCAGCGTCAAAATGACCGCGAAAGAGAGTGGACGTGTAGAGCTAAGGAGTTCGAGAAGGCTTGGGAGGAGAAGAATCCGAGGAAAACCTACACGTTGCTGCGACAGTATAGCGGGAAGATGAAGAGATGTTCTCCTGTCTTGAACACTACCAATGGAGTTATAGTTGGTGATGCGACGCTGCCAATATGGAAGGATTACTTCAGTTCACTACTGAATCGTCCAGCGTCATCAGTACCTGAGCTCCCGCATGTTCAGAGAGCACATTACTATGTCAGCGAGGAACCGCCGACTGAGTCTGAAGTTTTGGATTGTGTCCGGAAAATGAAGAATGGAAAGGCAGGTGGAGATGACAACGTCACTGCTGAAATGCTGAAAGCTCTTCCTCCGTCTGGGATTCGTGAAATGACCAACACCATCCGTGCTATATGGATGAGCGAAAGGATACCCGATTCGTGGAGACATGCTATCATCGTACCTCTTCACAAGAAGCTATCCGTCACGGATCCCAAGAACTACAGAGGAATCTCTCTACTTCGTGTCATGTACAAGGTTTTAAAACGTATAATTCTCGAGCGACTTATCAAACATCGTGAAGGAACGACCAGAGATGAGCAAGCCGGTCTTCGACCTGGAAGATCGACCATTGACCAAGTCCATTATGTAAGCTTTCATCAACATGCTCTCTATCTTGATGAGTCTATTCTCTTCCTCCAGAGCTGCGTTGAAAACCGCTTGACCCCTGCCTTCGTCGGAAATATGTTGAATCGTTTTGGCGCTTATCGAACGCAAGCTGTGCGCCACGCTGTCAACGACCTGAGAGCAGCTCTCCTTTCGTCCGCCATCACCAGGCAGAAACAACATCGCTCGCAGTGCATAAGAAACATCGTCACACTTAGAACGACAATACGAACGCTACTGAGTGATCAGTGTTGGGATTGCTGTGCCGGTACCATGGTCAAGCATGTGATATCCTTAGAGCCACGACGAGGACTAAGCTCAGACGCAAGTTGGAGGAGTTGCAACGTCACAACTCTCTATCTCGTAGTTTCATCCTCCCTAATGCTGTACCTCCGAGGCGTTGCACGATTATTGACGAAAGCGTTATTGACGATGATGTTGAAGCAGCATTAAACCTTGGTCCAAGTTTTGCTCCTCGTCCACTCGTCAATGAGAAGGTGAAGACAGAAGTGATCACTGCTTTACAGAGATACGCCTATGCCCAGAGGTGGAAAGAACAAATTGGATCGACCGCACCCACCCGCCAAGATCAACTAATAGCGAAAATGCCGTTTCCACGAAAACAAGCTTGTGCTCCTACAATAATACCAAGATGGACAGCAAGATTGGCGGTGTTAGAATCTGACATTCTTCACATTATCGAAAACCATAGCAGAGTTCGTTCTCCAGACAACATGACCGCTTCAGAACGAGCGGGTCTCAGGAAAAGCGCTACAACTGAAATCAACTGTGCGATTCTCCGTTGGGGATAAATGCGGTGGATTTGTCGTTATGACGCGAGATAGGGACATTGCGTTGTGCCAGGAAGCACTGTCGGATCTGGAAATATATTCAGTATCTTCCATGAGCGAGTACAATACCAACTTGAAGCTATTGAATTCGACAATCAAGCACATTCTGGGCTCGAAAATAGACAAGAACATCATCAAACGACTCATCTCTGCGCACCCTACTATGCCTACCTATTATCAGTTGGTCAAAACACATAAGCTTCCCACCACCAGCCCAAGACAGCAAGTAACAAACGCGGTAATCAAAACTCGGCCCATCGTGTCCTCGTGTAATGGACCTACGGATGCGATTAGCTGGTTTCTCCATCAGATATTGTCACCTCTTCTACGGTTTGTTCCATCGCACCTGGTGAACACCGACCAATTCTTACAACACCTGGGGAATGCCGATTTGACGTCTACGTATGTGGAATATCACAGCTTCGACGTTACTTCTCTGTATACCAATGTCGACACCATCGCAGCAGTGGCAGCTTGTGGAAGTTCAATCCGTCGAAATCAGCAAGAGATTCACATGTATGGCCCAGCCACAGGAAATCGAAAGACTGCTCACCGCTGTTGTAGATTTCAATTTTCAGTTTCCATAACATCGTCTACCGCCAGAAACGTGGCCTAGCAATGGGTAGCAGGCTCGCCCTCTGCTGGAATTATTGTTTATGGATAGCTTTGAAAGGAGTACTCTGACGGCGGATGTGATATTCTACGGCCGGTATATTGACGACATATTCATCGTAGCCAAAGAACAGGGAACGCTGCGTCAGGTTCTATCGGATCTCAATGCGCGGCACAATTCGATAAAGTTAACGGCTGAAGAACCCGGATCTGATGGTTACCTACCCTTCCCTGAATACTGAAGTCAAACTCTCTGGCCATCAGTACAAACTGCCTGGTACTCAAAACCCGCGTCAAGAAACATCCTGCTGCATTGCGTAGCTGCCACCCTCTTTCATGAAGAGCAGCGTGGTCCAGAATTTGGCCGAACAGCAAGAAATCTGACAACCGACAAGAGGGAAGACGTAGAGAGACGAATAGCGCTTATTCTGAATGAAAACGGCTACGTGGAAAACAACGTTCAGACCTGGCGACCATTTCGGCACCCTCTGTTTAACACCAATCTAGTCCTCCCCTACGTAAACGAGTCGTTTGCCAAGGATGTAAACTGCGCTGTGCGGAGATCCGCCCTTCCACTCCGTTTGGTATTCCGCCCTCCGCCAACGCTCCGTCAGCTCCTTACGTCGTCAAGACCGTATGAAGACAGATGTGTGAGGAAAGGTTGCACCTACTGCACTGCTGATAGAAAAATATGTCAGATTAGAGACGTGGTGTACAAAATTGAATGTGACGTCTGTGGAGAATTTTACATTGGCGAGACAGGCAGACCTTTTTGCGGTGTCAGCTGAATGAGCACATGAGGGCACTACGAACTCCTCAAACATACCCAAACAGTGCCTTTTCAAAGCACAGGCTAACAAGACATCTCAACGACAGCTTGCCTACCATGACAACGAGTATCATCCGCATGAACATTCCGGACACCGCGGAACTGGAAAAATACGGGAGGCACTGCAAATAAAACGGCTTTCACCGCCTATGAACAATCGAGAAGAGATGAGAGAGGCATTGAGATTGTTAACATCGCAAAGTAATTAGAGGATGATATCGATCATTGACCACGCATTTGGCCCATCCCACCAACAAGGGTCTTCTGTCATCCACTTGGGTTACGAGCCGGTCGCAGAAGTAACGATAACCTTCCCGCCCCACCCACGCGTGCGTTTCTGAATTCTTATTCTCTCTTCTTTGCTGAAAATGATTTGATGTGATGTTATATATTACAGTCGCCTGATGAAGGGTCTATGACCCGAAACGTTGCGGATAAAGGGATTTGGTGATTTATCTCTACGCAAGCAGCTTCAGACTACATTACCAGTTATCAACATTGACCAAGTGTTCGTCGTGAGAAGAGTAATTGAATCGTGGCAGCGGTATTCGAAGCCATTACAGCTTGCTTTTTTAGACTTTGAAGCCGCGTTCGACTCTCCTCATCGTGATCGATTGCTCAATGCTCTGCGAGCAGATGGAGTCCCGGAAAAGTATGTTCGGTTAATAGAGGACATGAACAAAGGAACAACAGCAGCAGTTCGTACACCTGTGGGATTTACGTCAGCTTTCGAGGTGAGAACAGGAGTAAGGCAAAGAGCCGTTGCAGGACCTTTTCTTTTCAACTTCGCCGTTGATGACATCATGCGTAGAGTTGCAGAACAGTTTCCTGCGGATGTGATCCTAACACCATCAGGACGCTCCCTTGTCGACCTGGAGTACGCCGACGACAATGTGTTATTCGCTGAAAACAACGCAAAACTGCAAAGGATTGTGAACCTCGTTTCGAAGTATGCCGCAGCCTATGGACTTCGTCTTCGTCCCGACAAATGCAAGCAGATGTGGGTCTCTCAGAGGCCTTCAACGGGAGTTTGTGTGGACGGACAAAGTATCGAACTGGTGGACAATTTCTGTTATTTGGGCTGTTTGCTGACGAACGATGGTAGTTATGCAGCGGATATTCGACAACGATGTGCGAAAGCTACGTCTGCATTTAATTCTCTAACCAAGTGTTTGTGGTCTACCACCATCGCGAAGGAAGTCAAGCTGCGCGTCTATCTATCCGCTATCCGCCCTATCATGATGTACGGATCGGAGACGTGGGCAACACCGAAGACGCAGATGAAAAGGTTGGATTGCACTGAGAGGAAGCTTTTTAGGCGTTTGCTTGGATATTTCTGGCCGCGTGTATGCCATAACGAAGACCTTTACAAGGAAATCCACGCAGTACATCAACGCTTGTCACGAGGGAGGTGCCAGCATCTCCTAACGCCATCTCGGACAGCAATGGAAAGTCGACTTCGACTGCTCGGGCATATTCTAAGAAGAACGCCGGATCGTCTCGTACAACACGCTTTAGGAATGCTTCCAAATACTGTCTGGAAACGGCCACCTGGGCATAGGCGAAAGTTCTGGACGGATGTGTTTAAAGAGGATTTGAAGTCACTCGGCATCGAAAGACAGTTCAGGCGCGATGTTTCGTTTTGCAGGAAATGGAATAGTGACAGCTGGAAGGAATGTGTTCAAATTGTGGCTGAAGACCGTGAAAAATGGACACGGCCGCCTACTAGGACGGCACACCTCGGTGAAGATGTGGAATGATCGCGTCAGGCGAAAGCCAGCCGATTAAGTCAAGTAAGTCAGGTTTTGACAATGTACAGTTGACCGCAATGTTAAAAGGACATGGTGCGGTTGCGGACTCGCACTAAATTACGGTAGAATCTGGCACTTTGCCGGATTTCGTCATCCAAACGTCGGCTCTCTGCTCATGAGAATATCAGCTGTGGCGCCGATCAATGACGAAATCTGGCAAAGTGCCAGATTCTATCGTAGTTTCAGTGCGAGTCCGCAACCGCACCATGTCCTTTTAACGTTCCGGTCAACTGTACAACTGGTACATGAATTTCACCCGGTTTCGTTAGCGTCAAAGAGAGATACCTAACAGGTGCTAAATAGCAAAATTTAGTTTTGGATTGGTTTCCACGAAAATTTTGATAGATTTTTCTCTCAAAAGTTTAAAGAACGATTAGGAAGACCTTCTAACGGCGAATAAGTGCTACGGGTCTGGGATATTAAAAGCCGGGTTCTGACGGAATTCACCTAGTTCAAAATATTACCACGAAATTGCAATTAAATTCCATATTTTGAAAAAATGCAGTTTTGAAACCTTAGCTTGTGTATGGTTAAGGCAAGATTTATTGTGGTGCCCCATAACATACTGAGGTTTGGTTAAGTTTCGCTGAACCTGGACCTAGATACGATTAAAAACAATATCTGCGAAAACGTGATGTCAATAGAATTATGACCGCTACTGTATCTCCAAACTCTGGATTGGGGAGATCCGAGTCGCAGCTCCGTAGGAGCGAGCGCGTCGAGCGTTGCGGGTTGACCCAGCTATGGATAAAATGATTGCTATCGCCCATAGCTAATTTTCCTATACCCAACGTTCCTCCGATTCTTCTTTTCTAGCAACTACTCCTTCTTCCTTCCTTTTCATTCTCTTTTCTCTTTTTATTAATGTTCGTGTAGCGAATCTATATTTATTTTCCAAATTAGCTTTGCTGCACATTTTCTTCCCTTCATTGTATCTGTTTTGATCGGATCGTTTCTCGCTTCCAGAAGTGTGTGTTATTAGACGAATATAAGAAGAGAAAAAGGAATGGAAAGAAGGAACGAAAAATGTGAGCTGAGAAAGAAGAATGGAAGAATTTTCGGCCATGTAGAAATCAGCAATGAGCAACCTCGATCGCTTTCGTCGATAAAGAGGTCAGCCCGCACGCTCGACACGCGAGCTTCTAGCTGCGACGCGATTTCCGAGTACCTAGAGAATGAATGTATGTATACTGTGTAAAATGCTGTGAACCCACGGATTGTCTCGTCGATTTCGAGTGGAGTTTCTTCTTTCTTCAGCAGCCCTTCTTCAGGGGTAGCGCTAATCTCAGAAGGCTCTAAATTCACTAGTAAACACAATCCAAAAAAGATATAAGAAAGAAAATAACAATGTGTAATGATCTGCCAAAACCTAAAGAACCAGCTCACTTTGTTGTGCAGCTTCCAGTGGCTTCTGGATTTTAGTAGTGGCAGTGGTAAGGGCTTTCGTGTCTTGACAATGTTCGATTCCACACACTACAACTGCTTCGGGGATTTTCTGAAACAGAGAAAAACTATTGTGAGGCAATTTAACTATTTTAGATAAAGTATTCGGAAACTGCACAAGAGTCAACTTTTCAGAGATCTGTGGTAACCTCCAGCAGCTCCGAACTCTGTGAACTCACCTCATGCTTTTTCACATCAAATTCACCAGTCCATTCTCCACCAAGCACAGCGATTTGAATCGTGACGCAACCAGATTCATCCTAGAATAGAGATTCGGATATTCTTATTTGGAGAGCTTTTCAGACTCGTAAACACGCCGATAGCTCACCGAAAAGAGGTCGAAGATACTCAGAGGTAGGCTGAATTGCACAAACGATCGTCCATTGCTAACTTTGGTACCCTAAAACAGAGGCTTTAATCACATGTCTTCTTTTCTTCACGGGTTATTTCGATCCAGGAAAATAGCAGTTTAATTGTAAACTGAACTTACTAAGTTTCTTGTAGATATGGAGCAAGATAATGGCTTGGTAAAAGTGAATTGCGCGGCAGACTTCATGCTTTAGGGACGTGTTTACAATGTTTTGCTGCTATGATTTTTTCAATGTTTGAAGTTGAATGCTAGGACCTTAACAATTTTTAAGAAAGGGTCTCAATTAATGAAAAAGACGAGCTCCGTTTCAACTGGAAACTCTCAACGGGAGATCGCTTGTGTCCTGTTGAATATTTCAGTGAAGCATCAAAATACGTATCGTCAATCACTGGTGGAGAGGTAGCCGCGCCGCTCCTATGATAGCTTTATCATAGAAGTCGAGCTGTTGTTTCTGATAAAACACAATCGTAGAAATGGAGCAGCCACCGCTAAGCTTCCAAGATAGCGTAATAAGAATTCCAACGCAGCTACGTAAGGGTAAAATACAAACCATATTATCAACTTCTAAGAACCGAACTGAAAGCGGTTAGCGAGAGCGGTCACATTGAGTAAGGAAATTTTTTTTCGAAATCTCGGAAACCAAAAACGAAGCAACTGTAAGGGTTCCTGAAAATAGAATGCTAAATATGTACCATAGAAAATCGGCAAACAGTGAGTTTGGAAATTTTCAAAATTCTTCTGTGGTAGGGACATATAACCTAGCTCCCTCATTTTGAGCCGGTCGGTATGAGGCTCATCATGCTTATCATGTCGAAATCTCCTTATCACTATTATATTTTGCCATACCCGACCGCTTCGCTACTTGCTCCGCTCGAACTCATCCGAGCAAGCGAGGTTTAATATTTGATTTTCCCCGTATTTCAAAGCGTTTTTGGCAACTCGGAAGCCGTGTGCCCAAAAAGAAACATCCATGGATAATGGGAAAATTTCGAGAAGGCAGTGTCTGGTTAATTGGGCTATACAATCCAAAAGTAATAATCGTACTTTGGCATTTCCTGTCTTTCTATTACTTTCACCTTCTTTAGAAAACAGAGGACTGTTTCTGCAGAAAATCTGTGCCGTACGGTACATTCTCGCGACCAGCATTGATTTTCCTCGAGCCTTTGCTCGGTTTCCCATTTTGAGTTCTTGAAGCAACCAGGAATTTGTCACCCAAGGCCAACGGGGCTACAATTTTTGTTTGAATTTTTCTTTTCGTCTGCTTTTCTTCAGAGAATTTGCCTTTCCACATCGTATCTTCCCCGTTCTAATAGAAATCGAAAAAAAGTAACCGGTAGCTTGCTGCCTCGGTGCCGTACCGGAGCCGAAGCGCCAAATTCTAGGCAGATTAGCGGTATAATCAAGGCTTAGCCTGAATCCCAGTGTCTCGACCACGCTAAAATACTGCAAAGCCGGGAGCCGGCCCTATATGTATCTGCCGCGATTACCGCCACTGCGCATCAACATTCGAACCATGAACTTCACTTTGTAGTCCGACGCGTTATCGAGTGAGACATGTCCGCACGACGAAGAAACTTGCGGTGAAGCCGCGGTATTTTCAAGGTGAATTCGCGGCAGAGAGTTCTTCTCGGGCAATTCGCTTCATTTTCGTAGTAGTTCTGCGTTATTTTCTCGGTGAAGCCTCGGCAGCCACTTTTCGATAGTTTCCCGGCAAGCCCGCTTCATTTTCGCGGTAATTTCGCGGTTCGTTGTGTTAAAGCTCAAATGCCAATGCCGAAGAGTTAAAGCGAAGGTGAAAAAAAAACCAGAAAACTTCTTTGGTTGAACAACACATTCAACTGGGCACGTTTCAATCGCTCCTGACTTTCAATAACTTCTTCCCAGAGCAATACATGAAATCAAATTGTGAAACACTGTGAACCTTGAGATTCATCACTGGCTTCACATTTTCATCTGGTCGTGGCACTCCGTAGCCCTGAGTTTGGAATCCTCCAACCGACGTCGCTTTGCCGTTGTCCATGAATGTGATCGCCATTTTCATATCCTGGAAATCGTACACTTCAAAAATGAGGTTAATCACTCTGAAGGACACATTCTTTCTAATTGAAGTATTTCATTGATTATCAGCTACATGTTGGGCTAAACGGACACTAATCTGATACTTCAGCTGAAGGTTCCAGTAGAGTATTGATACTTAATTCAATCACTTAATTGGAATATTTTAATCAACTTTTTGTGGAGTAATTTAGACTTTTTCATCCTTTTCATCATTAAGCTGAAGACTACGACATCTACGACTAGTGAAAATTTCTCCATTAATTTATGAAAGGAATTTCTCTAGGCTGCCTCTGCCTGTGTTGAGTGCCATCTGCCAATTTCCGGTACCGATTCTGTGGGCGGTAGAGCCTGTCGATTGACAAAGTTGTAACTCGTGTTCGGCATACATTCATAGTGTAATAGCCTCGTTGACGACGAGTAATATTTGCTGAGGAGGTTGTGAAACGAGTTTTCAGCGAGGCTCAGATTAATGGAGCATACGTTCTCACACAACCTAAGCATACCCTGGGATGGCCTGCATTATGCGACTCAACGAACCCCCAAGGTCAGCATCACACGCCAAAAAGCGCATAGAAACTAGAACGCACTTGCGACCAGAGATGAAAGTATTACTTTGCCATTGATCAGATTAGCAGAGTAATAACGGAATCTCATTCTTTTTTCTTTGAGGGTCATAGAAATGTCAGAGGAGATTTTTTTCAATACTATAATGACGGCTCCGCAACTTTCCGCAATTTTTTTCAGGCTAGAAGGTTTACTTCTAGCAACAGAAAACGGATGAAATTGGGGAATGTATATGGTAGCCTTCAGACATAGATATTCGATGGTGGTTTTCGGAAGATTTAATGAATCGGAAATTGTATTCTCAGAATCCCTTGGATCAACAAATGGTTTACGAGATTTACTCACTAGGGACTGATCTCAGCACAAACTGGAAGTTCCAAAACGGTCTGCTGAGTGTTGTGAGGAAGGTGAGAAGAAACCATTCAAAGTTTGTTAAATTTCGAGCATATGGGTAGATCAAAAGCTTAGGAAAATTCAAATTTCTGGATTTCACATATTTGAAGACTTTGAGCCCAAATTGTGTTCAGGAGGGATACTTGGGGTGCTTAACACGAATACAAGGTCCATTTTCAGTTTCTCGAAAGATTTCTGTAAGTCACAGTAGGAAAAAATCATTCTCCCACAGTAACCCACCGTAGTATTGCGAAAAACTGAAAATGGACCTTATAATCGTGTTCAGCGCCCCAAATCGCGCACAATCTGTTTTCTCTAGTGAAATCCAAATGAGGCGAAATTCATACATATTCGAAACTCGAACATTCGAGTTCGTCAGAGAATATTCGACTCGGTCCCAACTCGTCCACTCAATCCAATCGCGCTATTCTAACGTAAGTCAATTGAATAGCAAGTCTGAAAGGTTACAATGACTCAAAGAAGCAGTCCAAGCTCAGTCGTGATTTTTTATATAAATGCCCGGCTGCTGTTGATAGAAGCTTTGCTTAGCTTAAAAACTCAATTTCTTTGGATAAACGAGAAAAAAGCAAGGGAAGATTCCACCACGCCCCCCCCCCAGAAAAGAGAAATTGAGCCCCGCCCATTGGGATGTTTTCGATTCAAAAAAGGACGAGATGCGCGACGGGTTTTACCCAAATTCTTTATTTTTGAATTTGGTATCGTTCTAGCTTTATATTGCAAACTGTTCCAGAGTGAAAGCTCAAGGCTCCCCTAGAAACGAAATTGTGAACCTCAATAATGTGTGTTATTTAAGGGCGAAATTTTGGTGGACGAGTTGTGTCAGGCCTGCATTTCTATTCATTCGTAGTCGTTGTGCGAGAGGAAACCTAGATGAAGAGACAGACCGGCAAGGAAACGATAACCGAAGATGCTACTCAAATTCATCCATCCATATTTCGGCTACTGAATTAAAAATACAGAAAAAGGGCGTAGACCGTGGTGCTGGTTGAGGGGATCGTGCCCTTGGTTGTCGCTCATGTCTCGCTTATTTAGATGAAGTCGGATCTCGCACTTGGCAAGTGTTTTATAGAAGGGGTCTACTACACAAGTGCTTGAAAAAAAAACAAAAAACAAACTCAGATTAGCTGAGCTGACTTTTGAACATGACACTCGTCAGGTGTAAGATGTAGTAGGGCACGCTCTACGTAGGGCCCAAATACTTACTTATTGCCTTGACAGTACTGAGCCTCATCGAGTCTGATAACATAATAGTCTCAGGACATTATTCAATGAAAGACGATTTTTTCTAGGAAGTTCGGCCATGGAACTCATCAAGATTGTTTAAGAGACATACTGTACTGATTTCAGCTCGTCCGAATAAATATACTCTGTCCATTACGCAATTAATTTCAAGGATTCAAAAGCAACTCAGTCCAAGAAAGCGTTCGCAGATTATTGGGTGTTTCTGACTAGAAGTTATCATCGGAAAGCCCTCCCTGGCACCTGACTCCTGTCCTGTTATTATCACGCTAGAAAAAATCCCATATAAAATAGTGAACTTGCCAAAGTATGCTCGAAAAGTTAGAGCGCCTGCAAACAGAAAATCTCCGGATTAAAAGGGGTGAAGGAATAAGCAATACTCGGATGCAATGACTATTTATACTATCCTACTTTGCAGGTTTGCAAACTAGAATTCTCCAGCAATTGGAGCTCACGAGACTATCTGCACTAGAACCATGGAGCCGAAGTACATGAAAGATAATCTAATCAGAATATTCGTTACACTAGAAGGATTAGTTGGAGCAGAACAGTAATAAGGTTTATAGAAGTGCCTTTAGAATTGAATCCTCCATCAAAGTCGTGGTCCGCGAAAATTGTATGCGGGCGATGCCTTTGAGGTCACCCTTCTTCTCCTCTAAACTTCAACTGCTTGTACAGGTGAATCAAGTAAAGATGAGTTAAAAGCCGAAAAAAAACCAAAAAAACATAAAAGTAGAATCCTTTGTAATGGAAAAACAGACTAATGTCATATCTCCGATTTCCGAAATCGTCTCAATTTTTAGCTACACGACACACTAGCCCCTCGATAGTAAACAGACCTCCATTGCGTGTCCGATGCCGATTGCCGACCACCATTTGCCCTTTTTCACATCTTGCCCGATCGAAAACTCGACCATATCGCCGACAGCCTTCCAGGTTACGGTATTCTTGCCCTGTGTGTGCTCACACACCGATGCATCTGATCGCTTTACGAGTTCTGAAAGTGTTTCTTGATATTTCACGCCTATCTACACGAGGTGCAATGCTAAATGGCCCGCAATGTCTTCGCGGTTCAGATTAGGGTGTTAGGAAGGGAGGAGGCACCAACATTTGTCCTATACCGGTTAAGTCAAACGCTACAATACCCACACTAATTTTCTCAAAAAAAGCCACAAAAAACCCGAAGTCGCGACTTTTCCGACTTTTCGTCATAACACAGCTCAAAGTGACCCGTTCGGTGAGCTGGGGTCACATTTGGAATCAGCATCGAGAGCTCTTCATTTTAAGCACATACATTTCTTAACCTGTTCCCGTTTGAAGCGAGAATAAACCTGGCACATGTAAAGAGGATGAAAAATCGACTTTTCCGGATTGGGCTGCCGCAGTTCCTATTTGAAAGAGGATAAGAAAGTAAAGTTGCGGGCGAAGTTCCAGGTCGATTGGTCCCGTTTGAGCAGAGAACAGGTCATCGGTGCTGTTTTCATTAACTCGATTTTTCTGTTGACCCTATATGCCTTGTTTGCAGGTCAAGAAATTTGTGTGCTCAAAATGAAGAGCTCTCGATGCTGTTTCCAATTATGCCCCCAGCTCCCCGAAAGGGTCATTTTGAGCCGTATTATGACGAAAAGTCGCAAAAGTCACGACTTCGCGACTTTTGCGGCTTTTCTGAGTAAATTAGTGCGGGTATTGTACACTGCGTATCATAATGATAACACACCCCTCCTAAGGCATCGTACGGGCAGAAAAACATATAGTATTTTATCATGTTTTTTTATACCTTGGCTTCTTTGGTGAACAGGAATGCCGGAAGAACCTCCTTAAAAATTATTCACTTGTAAAGGAAAATCAGTTCGAATACACTATTAAAGGCATCGTACACGATGAAAACCGAATTCCAGGTTTTGTGTTCAGTCGGACCATTGGGCCATAATAATGTCACTCAGAAAGTTTGGAGTTTCAAAATCGCCTCTGAATGGAGATTCGCTTACCTCAAAAGGGCTTCTTGGGTTTTGGGGGCCGGCCTTGGGGTCGATCCGTTGTTACAAGGAACAAAACTCCGTGGTCGCTGCCGGCGATTGTGCGTTGACTCGTCGTAGGTCGCAATTCACACGCCACTCGATTTCACGTTCGGCATTGATCGAAAGCAGCTGACAGCAATGGACCCAGCAGCTTATTAACCCTTTTTAGTTCCGTTCAGGAAAAAAAGATCGCTTGTCTGAATGGCGTCCTCGGTGAATTGCTTCCAACGCTGCGCCAAGGAACGAATCGGAAAAGTATTCCTTTCTTTCTCCGCGCAGCTATCCCAAGTTTATGTTGGCGGGAACTTCAAATTTGTATTAAGCTTTCTTGAGATGGGTTTTTCCTTTAAAGTTGACGTTTTTGAGGAGACTTTTTGCAACCCTTAGTCACTATAGGGATATAACAACACGAAAAAGTCAAAAACCCAGGTATGGTTTTCATCGTGTACGATGCCTTTAATATGGATCCGAATTTCACGCCGAAATAGTTTTTGAAGTTTTCCTCCATGTGGAGCTTGTACCATGAATATTTTCCATGCTGTCTAACAGCCGCATCAACATTCTATGGAAACGTGCTAGATGATCGACCCAGAAGTGCTAGATGATAGATCCCACAGCAGTTGTCCGGTCGCGATCCCTTTTAAGGTGATCGTGTTCAGAGTTTCGTTGGTGATGTCAGCTAACCCGAAAGGTTTGATTGTATACAAAAATTGAAAATGATTCCCAACGTGCACGATGCCTTAAACTTGGTCGAAATTATGCGTAATCGGATGTTTGGTACAATAAAAGAGCAACAAGGCCCAATCGACAAATACACATGTAGATTTGTGCTCACGCATTTTTTGTCGAACAAGCATTCCCAATGATCCAATGGTGTCTTATGATTTTTTTACGCAGTGTGAAACAAAAAGAAATCCTAGAAAAATGCACAAACACTTATTCTTACTCTTTTGAAGTATACAGGAGTTCTCCCGCATCCTGATCACAAATGGATGTGGAGAAAACGGTGCATCTCACTCATCGAACTCGAGGTCGGCAAATACGAGGGGTGTTCTTCTATCGCTATGATACTCATTGTCAGTGAATTACGGGCAACCTTTGCCATGTCAAGGTTATGTTTTTATTCTGCTAGATGTGCCCCTCAATTGACCTCCAACAACTTGTAGTGATTTTCCCTGTTACAAATGTAAAGCCCACACTAGCGGTGTTATTAGGAGCCGGAAAGAGCCTTGAAGAAACCAGAAAAAAACCCGCGCCGGTGGATGCCAGTTAGTCACGCAGTGAGGAAGATGATTTGAAAATTGCTCTCAACGCTCCCTTCAAAGAACCTCTCGCCTCACACGTCTGCAGGCGCGGCGCTATTCTCATAGAACACGCAGACGAAACACCTGAAGATGGCCACTTGTTGAACAACCACGAACAAACAATCGCGCAGAACAGTTGAAAGAGCTGGAAGAGCTCGACGAGCAAAGCTATTTTGAGCCAAAAGAGTAATGATCAGCTCAGTTTTAGCAACTGAATAAGAAAGCGAAGCTCAAAACTGTGGCGCCTCATAGAATACTCGAAGTGTTGGTATGCGTATATGAGAAAAGCCAGTTAAAAGCCTCATTCGCGCCGGAAACCATTTTCTATTTTTAAGCTCAATTTAGTGAATGAGTCCAGCAGACCACACCGGTAAACTTTGGTGCGTCAAATACGTTTGGTTATAAGGTTGGAAGTGGTAAAAGATGAGGATCCGCCACCACTTCTCACCAGTCATCTAGCACTCTTCCATAAAATGTTGATGCGACCGTCAAACAACATGAAAAACAGTCATAGCACAATTTACACATGCAGAAAAACCTCGAAAATGACGGCGACGATTCCTCTAAAAACAGAACAACCAAAAAACGATTTTGAAGCGGAATTCAAATTAAAATTTACAATGTGTTCCGACTGGATTTACCCTGCAAATGAAGGTTTTTCATGGAACTTTCCGACATTTTTGTTCACCAGAGAGGCCAAGGTGCACAAAACATCAAAAAAATATTATACGGTTTTCTGCGCGGCCCTTCAAAGGTAGTGTTCACGATGAATATCGCACTCGAGTTCGACCCAAAAATAGGATTGTTCGGTCGTAAGGTGACTAATAGTAAAGAAAGAACGAAGAGAAACGTTGGGAATAAGCTAAAATAACTGTTTCTAACGTTCAGGGCGTAGACGAGAATCATGGGCCTGTTTATTTCCGCAAGCGCGCGCGAATAATGTTATACAGCCATTCGGCTCTCGTAAACAAAATTAATGATACCCAATTGATAAAGGGTAGGGTATAAAAGAAGTGGAGAGCGGTGTGCCTTCTTTCTTGCACCGTCCTCCTCCAGGGGTCAGCACTCTGCCAATTCGAGACTTGATGCTTCGCGGAAAGCGGCCTTTGGCCGGGAACATACTTCCGACAGCGACAGTGCACATCAGGCATATCGATTTTCGGTCGATATGGATGGTAAACATCGCGTCGCGTCGCTCGTCGCCGGAAGTATGATCCCGGCCTTTATCACACTTTATTATCATTAGGCACCAAATTCACCTTTAGCGCCGTCATCAAAGCTTATTCGCGCAAAGGGTGAATTTGCTGAGCGGCTGAACATCAATCTGCGCAAAGAGTGAATTTGCCGCGAGCGATAGTGAACTATCATTATCAATCTTGACCGAGGAGTGCGATCTGTTTCTGCATGTGATAAACGATTTCAGCAAACCCGCGCTGGATACGCTGCAGGCAAAAATGAAAAAGGCTGCTTGCTATCGCGATCGAATTCTAGAGCTCAGACAGAGGGCTCCTGAGATACCTCCCCCGTGAGGGGCTAAATTTGTTTCCACTGCGAGGCTGGCCACCTCGCAGTGGGTCGTGGCGGCTCCGGCCCGCTAGGATCCGTGGCCGGAAAGGATCGCTGAAATCTTGCAACGCTTCCACTCCAATGTCGCAGTAGACTCACTTAATTTCGCGTAACATTCACCTTATTTTCGCGGCATATTCACCCCATTCTCACCTATCCTAGCGGCAAATTCACCCATACAGTGAAATTAGAGCTGCAAATTAGGACTTCACGCCGGCTTGTACATGAGCATCAAGTCTTTTTTGCTGAGGCATAAAGTCTCAAATTGGCAGAGCAGTTGAGGCTCTGAACGGACTAGAAAATAGGAAAACAGCACCACCGGGTGCTCAAGATATACCAAAATTAGAGTGAAAACATAGAAAAATTTAGAGCCAATTCGAAGGAGCCGATTGGGGGGGGGTAGGCTGGATAAGAGCACCCAGCGCGCGCTCATCGCTAAATGTGCGCGCTAATCGCGAAATCTGCGCGAATCGATCGGGCTGGACGCGGCGGAGTTGCTTGGCAATTCGCCATCGAAACGTGTGCGGCGCCACAAGCTCGTCCGCATGGGGGTGGACCGGGATAGGCAGGCTCACTGGGATAACTTTCAAAGCCGTTTTTATCGAGTTCTGGCCCGTTTTCGGCGCTTTCTTCGACCCTATCCTCACCAGTATCTGCCAACTTAGTGTTTCACACTGAAACCTCGAGAACGAGATTTATCGTAGACACTGCCTCTAAGTAATTTAGCGAAATTCCGATCATTGAATATAATAATCTTTGGTGGCCTTGCAGGCTCATGGAAGTCTTCTCATTTATCTCTGCGACACAATTGACGCGAAACAGTAAATGACAGATCTCTGTGCGTGTTCGCCAAGGACATTAAAAGGAACTGAAAATTCGTCCCGGTTTTTGAAGGCTTGGAGGTAATTTTCACTAGAGAGGAGGTTTTCAGAATATTCCAGAAGGCACTTTCAGAGTTTCTTCAGCTCTTTCAGCTGTTTCACCTTTTCCTTTCAAGGCACAGATCCAAAAAAAGTTTATTTTTTCCTAGAAGTTCCAATCCGACGGCATGGCAAAACTTTGGGACTGTGTGTCTATGTTTCTTTTACTTGTCTTGGAAAAAATATTGCGCTCATAACAGGTGCGCCCCTTGAAAAAACCTTCCCCAGAACGGATTTTCGTGCCGTCGGAAGCCTCCGTCAGACTTGGTCGAAAAACCGACTGAGTCCGGTGCGGAAAAACCAACCTCGGGTGTCCTTGTGTGCGCGTGGAACACCAGTATATACTGGCCGCTCGACACGCGCGCCGACCGCATGGACGGACAGTGCATTACCCGAGTCTGCGGTAATTATCCCGCCCAGCCGCTAGAGACCTCGTCCAACCCCTGGCAACCTCAGATGGTGCTCGGCGAGCTGGCCGAGTAGTATGTCGGTGTGCCGGCCGCATCGCGTGTCGGTATTCTGCTAGGCTATCTTGCAGCACGTGCTCCTGCAATTAAATTTTGCAGAACATACTCCTGCGAGGAGAGTTCCCACATGTGTTGCTTTTTGAGGCACGTACCCCTGCAATAGAGCCTCTGGGTGGTTATGGTAACTTGAGGTGACTGTATATTCGAAACGCACTGAATGTGGCGATTATTGGGGTTGTAGAGATTACCTGAGGGACGATCCCGATTGCTGCATGTGACTGGAATATCACAAATTCGTCGCGTTTCCATTTGTTGTGGGACCTGCACCTTTCCATCAGCGTCGACTTCTACGGCTTCGAGAGGGAAGAAGAACGTCTAGAATGTCTCATTCACTCGAAGGTATATTATGTTAGTCCTGAGGTTTACCACATGTATAAAATTTTTAACGTTACCAAAAAGTAATGTTATAAGTATTGTCTGTACGAATGAAATGAATCTGTCGGGAAAAAATTTACTGTGGGTTTACAAATTCCACTCCTGGTAGAAAGAACAGGGTACATATGTAGCCTATCCACCCAGAGCCATTATGCTTCCAGACCGAGAAATTTCCGGTGATAGAACTCGAGAAATCTTTCCCTTTTCCAAGAAATGCGAGTTTTAATCCTTCTGATGCTCACATTGTTGCGGCCATTGGAACCCGTGGAGAACTGCAGCGCCGCGAAACTTCTATCAAGTGCATTACTGCATTTCCCCGACTAACACTTATGAATACAATCTGATCTTCGACTACTACAACCACAAACAGCACATTTCTTTTCGTTTACATGCGCAAAAAACCGGTTCAGCGTGATTATAGTGAAACTATCCAGGATTAATGACGCCACATGTGTGGTGGAACTGCCAAGGGGTCAGTCGCGAGAGAGGCAAGTTTTTTCGTCATCAAATGGAGTATGGTCAGACAAGTGGAACCCCTCACAATGTGGGAACAATGACCCATCATATGTGTTATGCTCATGAAGAACACTGGGTCAACCAACAACTGGTTTCGCGTTTTGAGAGGGAGGACAATGCGGCGGAAAGATGGAATGCTGAGAATCCACAGGTAAGAAGTAAGCACTAGCAATAATTGGCATAGAGGGCAGCATCAGGCAATTCACACTCAGCCGATTTGTTGAGCTTCAGGGAAATTCAGCGATCTCCACCCGAAATCAGCTATCGAGGAATTTCATTACATCGGATTTTGTTTGAGTAAGAGTACAGGGATGATAACAAAAAAAGATAATAAAACAACCAGACAGAAGTAGGCGATTACCACGAACATTTATGGCCTTATTTCGAGCCACCTTGAAATTGTGGACCATTTTTCTTCCTTGTTCTTCCGAATCTTCCTTGTTCCGATTCTGGTGTTACATGGGCCACAAACTAAGGAGCGAAACAAGGAGAGGTTGAAGAGGAAGTAGGGGCAAAACTGATTATCTTTTTTGTCCTTTTAGAATCTTGGTTCCCGTACTGTGGTAGAGTACATGAATCTTACTAACTATCACATAGTATGCCCTGGTCGGAAGTAGTCAAAATGAATGTTTCTAGGACGTTTATATTGTTTTTGTAAAGCAAAAATAGAAATGGGTGCCTTTCTGTGTAGATTGGCTGACCTTGTTAAAGGCAGTAGTCACAATGAAAAACGTCATCGAAAAAAAATCAGTTTAGATCGAAAACAGCTGAAAAACTTAGAAGGTAGAACAGTGAAAAACGGGCTAGAATTAGAGTTTCTGGGGCCCAAAGATGCCAGTTCGTGCACACGTGCACAGAGCAGCCCAAAAAGATCACAGTCTCATGCCGAGCAGTCGAAAATCATCGACATTCGGAGGAAGGAATAAATGCGAATTTTCCTAATAACAAAAGTTGAGCAGTGAAAGAAAGAGATGAGCCAATGTTCATTGATTGAAATTCAATTTCAAGCCAGATGATGTTCTTTATAATAGAGATCATCGATGCCGATGATATGGAGTGAGCTCGTCCACCATCATAAGATAAGAAAGTTCAGGCTTCAAATTTGGACCAACACAGTGGTTTTTTCCCAATTTTTTCTTATAGGTCCCACTACTCTAAACCCAGAAAAGGGTTTAGAGAGGTAAAGAAGACAAGCATATTTGATAGCGACCACTGCCTTTAAGGGAAATGATCGGTATTTAAAAAAATCATGATTTCTAGATGGAAGTGTGTTTCTTTAAGAATTGAGACGAACAGGTTATACCATGACAGTTTTAATGTTCATTCAATGGCCACATGTCATTATATTTCTAAGTGATAAATACCCGATTCAAGATTCTACCTATTCGGACTTCGAAGTCATTTTCAGGCGGACTTAAAGGCAGTGGTCGCGATCAAATATGCTTGTCATTTTTTTCCCTCTAAACCCTTTTCTGGGTCTCGAGTAGTAGGACCTAAAAAAATCGCGAAAAAACCACTGTTTTGGGCCAAATTTGAAGCCTGAACTTTCTTGTCTTTTGATGGTGGACGAGCCCACTCCACACCATCGGCATCGATGACCTCTTATGTCAAAAACATCAGCTGGCTTGAAATTGAAATTCAATCAATGAACCTTCGGATTTATGTACACATCTACTCAAAAACGTTAACTAGAGTGCTTTCTTTCATTGCTCAACTGTTTTTATTAGCTCAAATTGCATTTATTTCTTCCTCTGAACGTCGATGATTTTTGACTGCTCCACATGAGACTGCGATCTTTTTCGTCAGCGCTGTGCACGTGTGCACGAACTGGCAACTTTGGGCCTTAAAAACTCTGAGTCTAGACCGTTTTTCACCGCGCTACCTTCATAGTTTTTCAGCTGTTTTCAATCTGAGCTGATTTTTATAGTTTTTTCATTAACGTTTTTCATTGCGACCACTGCCTTTAACATTATGAAGACACAAATTTGAGGCCACAAAATAAATGAATGATCCCTAGCGCGGAATGATAGTGAATTAAGATGTTCCTTAGAACTTTTTTACACAGAAGCGCTGAGGAAAAGCCTTCTAGCAATAATACACTCAAAACTTGAACACAAACACAAATCACTGCTTCCATGGAACCGGCTATTCGAAAGCAAGAAAATTTCTGCCTTATTTTCGAGACAGTCTCACAAGGAAGAAAAGTACAACGAGATAGCCCCACAAAACTCCCAATGAGAAGTCTATCTAAAATACCTCAAAGAGCACTCATATTTCCGCTCAAACCTATTTTTTTGTGCTGCGGGAAGCAGAATTAGAAGCATCAGTAATGGTTCCGCCCTTTATATTTTTTAGGTATATGGATTCCATTCTGTCTTCATTTTAAAGAAAATTCGTTAGAAAAAGAGGCTTCGTATTCAGTCATGCGCCTTCTCTTCCTTGTTCTGAATGAACAAGCGACACCGAGAAAAGAAAAGACTAATGCTATTTAAAGCTCTTTTCTATACACCTTTAAAGGTGCATCGTACTCAGTGATCTGAGAAGAATGCGAAATAAAATTTAGTGAGATCCTCAAATAAGAAAAATTTGGAGAAAAAATGAGAACTCCAAGACAATTCTGGTTTTGTCCATTCGTGCTACTGTAGGAAGCGCCTAATAAGGAAATTGGTGATATAATAAATCGGAGAATTTTTCAATAGAATTTCAGCGAGACTGGTCATTTACAAGAAGAGTGTTGGGCCCACTAAGGAGAAGGTGCAAAAAATA
The DNA here is from genome assembly GCA_029168955.1 of Aplectana chamaeleonis. Taxonomy (NCBI): domain Eukaryota; kingdom Metazoa; phylum Nematoda; class Chromadorea; order Rhabditida; family Cosmocercidae; genus Aplectana; species Aplectana chamaeleonis. The sequence continues at coordinate 311,647 of JAPDOI010000663.1, forward strand.
CCAATTCCTCACTGTGGTACCATGGCGGCAAGCTTACAATCGCTCTGTCTCCTATGCCTCTAAAGATTCTTATTGAAACAAAAAAAAGCAATTTCTGGTGGCGAAGCTCCAGAAAAAAAAGAAGTTTTTAGTGATTTCGGGAATGCTTTCATAGATGGTTCCAGATATGGTTTTATCTACCATACCTTTGATAGAGAAAAGGAAGATTAATACGAAACATTCCCTTCCAACCGAAAAATTTCATCAATTTTCAAATAGCTCGAAAACTTTCTTTGTAACAGATGACTTTTTCTTGCGCAGACTTCATGATCAGTTAATCTCTGACTTTTTGTCATACTTAGTAAACCCACTCCGAAACAAGATCTAACCAATGCCATGCATTCGTGTAGCCAGACTTCATAACGGGCACCGGCTGCCATCCATCTCGACAGGCAAACCAGTTTTTACTGCTTATAGAAAGAAACAAGCCACATCATGGCATTATACCACGATTCTGAGAGAATCCTATTGTGCCCAGAAGAATAGTGGGGAAAATGCTAGTTGGAAACCATTAAAATTCGAGAGAAAGTGACAGTTTCATAGAGAGTTTGCGCACAAAATATCAGTTTTCTTACGCCAAGGAGGTAAACTGATATTAAGTTGGAAGGTTATACAGGCATCATTTAGAGGTTTCGCTCAATGTTGAAATTGAAATTCTGAATGTTGGAATCTCCATAAGACTTTCCAAAGGGAGAAAGCATGAAATTCTCTTCAACTTGAGACCGAAATTTCCCTTTTTAGGTGAATACAGAGAACATCCTGGGTAAGGAAATTATTATATACGCTTGGGTAAGGAAATTATTATATACGCTAATTTCCAGAATTTTAACATGCATTTGGTTACCCACTGGTATCCCAACCAAATTTTAGGTGGGATTTAATAACAAACGTCACCTAAGGTGATCCTCCACAGAGCACGTTTTGACAAATAGCATAGTAACACCGCGGTCAGATATAGACGATTCGCCACGTTCGCTTGACGATACAAGACTTTGACATGTTTCTTAAAGGCAGTGTCCACGATAAAATCAGTCCCCGAGTTTTCACCGGAAATCAAGAGGTTCGAGACCTATTTAACCGAAAACGTTGAAAAAAACGGCTAAGAACGAGCACGATCGAGCCCTAGTTTGAGTGTTCTGCTCACGCAACGCCCACTCCCACAACGGCTACCGATAAAGTTGTCCAACTCAAAATTTCAGTTCGAGAAGGTAATCGAATATCAAACGGGGTAAGTTTAGTTAAGAGGAGAGGACTAAGGCCCTCTGAATGAGTGCTGATTCCTTAAAGGCAGTGGTCGCGCTTAAATATGCTCGTCTTGTTTTCCTCTCTAAACCCTATTCTGGGTCTCGAATAGTAGGACCTATAAGAAAAAATCGCGAAAAACCACTGTTCTGGTCCAAATTTGAAGCCTGAACTTTCTTGTCTTTTGATGGTGGACGAGCCCACTCCACATAATCGACATCGATGACCTCTTATATCAAGAACACCAGCTGGCTTCAAATTGAATTTCAATCAGTGAACCTTCGAATTTATGTACTCATCTAGTCAAAAGCATTGACCGAAGTGCTTGCTTTCATTGTTCAACTGTTTTTATTAGGTGAATTTGCATTTTTTTCTTCCTCTGAATGTCGATGATTTTTGTCTGCTACGCATGAGACTGCGATCATTTTTAGAGGCGCTGTGCACGTGTGCACGAACTGGAAACTTAGGTTCTTAATAACCATAATTCTAGCCCGTTTTTCATCGCGATACCTTCATACTTTTTCAGGAGTTTCCGATCTAAACTGATTTTTGTAGTTTTTTCGATAACGTTTTTCATCGTGATCACTGCCTTTAAAATGGGTTTTCCAATTATTTATAGATCAGAGGCTGTTGAAAGATGTGGGCGTTGCGTGAGCGGAACACTCAAGTTTAGGGCCGTATAGGGCTCTTATGTGCTTGTTACAAGTCGATATTTCAACATTACTGGCGAAGATGGACTCGGACCTCTCGATTCCCGGTGAAAACTCGGAGACTGATTTTATCGTGGACACTGTCTTTAAGTACATGCCGCTATTTGATAGATTTCCCTCTTTACGATCAACTGTGGTGTCAACACGTCAAAACGTCTGTGGATGTGTGAGCGTGTTGGACCGGCTATTGTTCACTATGATTTATCTATGCTATACACTCAAAAGTTGCAATCGTTTCTCGCGCAGTCATGCCTTGTATCCTCTGTTTCGCAGGGAAATTTAGATTGTTTCTTCGCGTGCCTGTGCGGAGCGAACAGAGGGACAGCGAGAAAGTGCTATGAAGGAGTAGACGCAGCATACAGCAGCACACACACGTGATTGACAGCAGTGAATTTCTCTCCGAAATAGAGAATAACTGATCTAGGCAAAGTCTAGGAAAATCGATTTCTGTTCGGTATTTGTCTTCATAGTGATTAAAGGCAGGGTTCGTGATAAAAACAGATGTTGAGTTGTCCTCATGAGTATGTATATTAACCAACACAAAACTACAAAGAAGTGAAAATTCGGAATTAAAATGAACAGAAACAAGTTAGAGCAGATAATTCCTAGGTGTACCCTTGCCCCTAATCAGCGAGATTTCTCTAGATGCCTGTTTTTTTGTCTTTTCTTCAGCTGTTAAAGGCACAGTCCAACCTCAGAGGTAATTTCTGATATTTTGGTCCGGTGGCCGTCTATAGCAACCCTGCCAAGCGCGAAATCTGATTACGCTCAAATAAACGAGAAAAAGCTAGTAAAAAGTCGACCACGTCCCCTTGAAAGAAAAAATGGACAACGCCCACTGGCAGGTTTCCGACCTCAATAGGGAAGAGACGCGTGATTGATTTAATCCGAAATCTATGTTCTTCCTTTTGTTTTCGGCCTGGCTTTATATTATGACCTGCTTCAGAATGATGGTTGCGAATAACGAGAAATTACAGGCTCGAGATAGCTCATCCGCCAACGTCTACCAGTTCAAATTCAAAATTTTTGAGGAGGCGCTACTCAGTTCGTTGTTAATTCTGAACGATTCTGGAGACACCATTGTGATCAGCGTGGAATTTTCTCCGAGATAGGCATAAAAACAAAAAATCGATTTTGAGCCTGGACTGTGGCTTTAAAGTCGTTAGTAGTTTCTCGAAATAGTAAGAAGCTACTCCGAGAGCAGAATGAGCGGCAAAAAACCAAGCAATTATAGCGATCTCGCAATTGGGGCGGGCGGACACCCAGCAGTTAGCCGTTCTATCTTTTTCCACCCCATTTTTCACTGACTTTTCACTTATCTTCACTTCTGTGATGGTCAGATCCATCTTTTTATGAGGATAATACAGCGACCGTTTCTATCGCTAACCCTGCATGGTTTTTGTCTTCGATTTAGTCTGACGCATGGAGCAGATGGCCGGCAGTGCGATGTTGGCGGCCTCACTGGAGAATGGGGTCTCGATTCGCTCGGGTGATCTACCGTCGCCACCCCGTCCATTCATTAGACTAAAATTATTAGGCGAACTCTACTGGCCTAGCGTGACGGGCACACTCACCATGCAGTTAGAGAGGTCCACATCCCGTCTATCATTTGTGAAGGATGGTCGAGCGAATTCGGCAACAAGCAGATCGCCCTGCAGGTCAAATGAAAGCGACTGGACATTGGTCAGATTGTCCATCTGGAGCACCTTGTCGACAACGTGGCCATCCATCAAGCCAATTTGACCGTTTCGCACGAAGGCACCAACAGAATCTTCCTGCAACATGCCGGCGTAAATCGATAGAATGTTTATTCATTTTTATGCAATGTTTATTCATTTATGTCAGTATTCTTTGGTACTTGACCAGAATAGTCTATAAGTGAATTACCTTGAGCGATTCAGCGGAAATGTCAAGGCTGCGCGAAACTGCTTCGCATGAACCTTGGGATAATTTTGAGAATTACTCAGTAAACTACATTCGGGTCAACTCAGTGAGTCAAGGAGAGCCTTCAGAAAGGACTCTATAGACAGCAGGCAGATCATAGAAACCATGTATCACTATACAAGACATTGAAACTTTTTGGGTTACTCAGAACCCAGCAATGGAGAAATTTTAGGAACAGGTCTTTGACAGAATTTTCCGCTATGTAGTTCTCTACAGGATTTTCAAACTTTTGATCGATGCGAGTAGGTGAAAGATTCACTGCTATAGCTAGTGTGTTGCTAGAGGTCAGTCAAGTCCAAATAAAAAATAAAGCTACAGACTCGGCGTCTTCGTTTCAGGCCTATACAATTACTTGGGGGGGGGGTGCCAACTTGCAAGCCAGCGCTTTTATTTTTCCAGATATATCTTGTCCCATTTTACAGACCCCGTAGGGATAGAAGGCTTAGTTGGCCTGGGGCGAAGACCGCACCCGAGCGTGTGCTGCGAATGCAGCGCCAACTGCCACTACACCACACGCGCCCCAATCCTAAATGCGAAGTTCGAAACATGGCCTCGGGAAATTATGAGACTTCCTCGTAAGAATCCCAAAACGCTTCTTTCTAGAGGCGTTTTCCTACAAGACTGCACTTTTGCTTAGCATCTCAGGGCATTTTAAAAACAATTTCCACTTTAGAAACAGCAACCTATTTTCCTATGCTGTTGCGCAGATACAGTACCGCGCATGTTTTTTTTGCAAAAACGGCGTTTGGCGGCGTTTTTTGTGCTCACAAAGCGCCGCATCGCCATAACTCACATGAAATTTGACGAGATTAGATTTTCAGAAAGTTTTCGTTTTCCTCTCAGTCAGGCAAATGCAGCGATACGTGTAGAAAGTCTTTTGAACTCCCGTATTTAGTTGAAAAATGCCTTTTTTCTTTCTAAAATTCACATTGACCACAGGTCAAAACATTACAGATGTCTGCGTTGATCAGTTCATAGTGAGATATTTTGTAGTGCAATTATGCAATTTTCTATGAGATTCTGGAGTTGAATCTACCACTTTGTAACACTATCGTGCACCACTCAATGACACCAATTCATGAATGACTTCCAATTTAAAATCCGACTACTTTGAGTCTAGTCATGGCAATTCGGCGCTTTGTGAGAGCAAAAAATGCCGCAAAACGTTTTTTTGTAAAAAAAATGCGCGGTATTGTACATGAGCTGAAGTAGAGAAAAAATAGCGGAACGCAGAATTCGTGTCTTCGGAAATGATTTGTACTCTGAATTTCTTAGGCAAGTGTACTCCTTTTCTGCTTCTTCAACCTAAAATTCCTTCGAAATAGGGATTTTTCCGACGTCTGAATTTTTCGAACCGTTCCCGACGTCTAATTTTTTCGAAATCCGCGGTCCCCCCAAACACACTAAACAGGCGTAATTAAATATTTTAGAGGTTCCTTCAACAGTTTTTCTCCAATATTTGAGAGTTTCGAGGAAACTTTCTCCTATCTTTTACTTCGTGGACTTGCCTACACAAAAACATTGAAAACTAGAAAACGGTTGTTTGTGGTAAGCATTGCCTTCAGTTTCTTCAGGGTTGAGCCAGTAATGTCCCCAGGCTGTCCCGATCCGCTTCGAAGATGTCGAAAAGAGATGGAATGTGGGAACTATTCTACGATTCAGTCTGCAATTTTGAGACTGCAGAAATTTTTATCGCAACAACTGGCTTTGTGATAGGTTCGAAACAAATCTGGTTTGCCAATGCTCTCTATCGATGAGAACAAAGTTGATAGCAGGATCTTAAAGTTACATTCAATCAGACTTCTGAGCAGTGTGCTGCGCAGTCGAAATAATATAGAAGATTTTTTTAATAATGCAATTGTAGGGGCTGAGATATACGTAGACGATTTTGAGGTTTTCTCTCGGCTCCTTGTCATCCCTACCGGTTTCTCTTCTCCGAAGAACACTCCGGCCCAAAAGTCCTTGAGCAGTGATCTGGCGGTCATCCTGAATACGATGTCAGTACTGACGTCGTCGTAGGTCCACACCAATGACATAGCCTCATTCTCGTAAGCGCAGTAGGGATCCTAAACGAGAAATTATCTCCAACAGTTATGTGACAATTGGAATAGATTTCGCGGTGAACCGGATGGATTAATAATAGCTCAAAGCAAATCGCTGTGTGGTGGATTCGCATAACGAGAGAGTGCGCACCGATCAGTGGATTTGTAAGTGATTAACTGCTGCTAGCTAGGAATAGAGTCACAGAAAAGAATCAGGTACCTTAGCTTGGGCTCCATTGAGTGATTTGGCATTGAGGATAGTTGCCGACACAAGGGCGAGAAGCCAAACAAGCCACATCGTCCTTCTGTGAGAGTTTCCCAGTGCAACCACAGGTGTGGTGACAGAGACGGCGCCCACTCCGCCTCTCTTCAAACCCGACTCCGCCCAGTATTTGAAAAGGGTCAGGTTCAGGGAGAACACATACTGGAAAGGAAATTACCAAAGAACAAGGGCGTCTAGTCTGCAACAGTAATGACATGAATACGTCATGTTAAGAGTATTGAAAGTTGCAGACCCCATATGGTCTGTGAGAAGCTCTGGAGCTATAATAATCCTTTCCCAGAAACGGGTCGAATCCAGACTTGTGGTGGAATAAAGTCAAATAAAATGTGTAAGAAGGAGACCAATATCTGGATCTCAAAGGAGAGAAACTAATAGAGTTAACGACAGTGCTTATGATGAAAACGTTTTTCCTCATTTCTACAGGAATGTAAGCTTTGATTCCCTCTCAAGGAGCAGGACGGAGAGAACGGCGAAAATCAACTAGCAACTGAGCGAAAATCTTGTTTATCAACCAATTGGGTCACCCGTCCGTGGCATGGAAGAGTTGCCGAACCAAAGAAGCGTTCGCCAAAGTTTTGCATACTCGTTACCTCAAATGATGCTGACATTCAAACGTGCTCAAATGTAAGCGCATATTTTCAATGAAGTTTTGGCTAAAATAAAAGAGATCAAAATCACTTACGGCCCTTCACGAAGTGAAATTCAGGTCCGTATATGCGCAAAATTGACAAGGGTAATCGTATTTGGACCACGTTATTCCAGCGCGATTATCGTCTAGATGCGTCCTGCAGCAGCGGTTGTCTGGAAATACGGACCGGAGTTTTGCTCCAAGAGCAGTGCCTGAGAAGTTTGATGCGGAAAACCATCACCTACATTTCGAATACCAGCTTTCCGAACCAAATCAAACTCGCAAAACAGGCATAACTAAATACCTCGGGATTTTTTTTACAATTTTATCTCCGAAGTTGAAGGGTTCATTGAGGACTTTTTAGGTTTACTGTAGGTTACGATAGGTAATATGCCATTTATTGTGCAAAACCTACCTCAGTATTCCGATATTCGACAAGTGGACATTGAATTCGCACTCAGCGCCCCAAATAACCCCCACATAGAAACTTTGAGACAAATCTGAGACTTTGACCAAAGTACAGTATTGACTTACTTGACTTAATCGGTTGGCTTTCGCCTGACGCGGTCATTCCGCATCTTCACCGAGGTGTGCCGTCCTAGTAGTCAGCCGTGTCCATTTTTCACGGTCTTCAGCCACAATTTAAACACATTCCATCCAGCTGTCACTATTCCATTTCCTGCGAAACGAAACATCGCGCCTGAACTGTCTTTCGATGCCGAGTGACTTCAAATCCTCTTTAACCACATCCGTCCAGAACTTTCGCCTACGCCCAGGTGGCCGTTTCCAGACAGGATTCGGAAGCATTCCTAAAGCGTGTTGTACGAGACGATCCGGCGTTCTTCTTAGAATATGCCCGAGCAGTCGAAGTCAACTTTCCATTGCTGTCCGAGATGGCGTTAGGAGATGCTGGCACCTCCCTGGTGTCAAGCGTTGATGTACTGCGTCGATTTCCTTGTAAATGTCTTCGTAATGGCATACACGCGGTCAGAAATATCCAAGCGAACGCCTGAAAAGCTTCCTCTCCGTGCAATCCAATCTTTCCATCTGCGTCTTCGGTGCTGCCCACGTCTCCGATCCGTACATCATGATAGGGCGAATAGCGGATAGGTAGACGCGCAACTTGACTTCCTTCGCGATGGTGGTAGACCACAAACACTTGGTTAGAGAATTGAATGCAGACGTAGCTTTCGCACATCTTTGTTGAATATCCGCTGCATAACTACCATCGTTCTTCAGCAAAAAGGGCAAATAACAGGAATCGTCTACCAGTTCGCTACGTTGTCCGTCCACACAAACTCTCGTTGAAGGCCTCTGAGAGACCCACATCTGCTTGCATTTGTCGGGACGAAGACGAAGTCCGTAGGCTGCGGCATACTTCAAAACGAGGTTCACAATCCTTTGCAGTTGTACGTTGTTTTCAGCGAATAACACAATCTCGTCGGCGTACTCCAGGCCGACAACGAGAAAAGAAGAGGGGCGCCCTGATGGTGTTAGGATCACATCCGCAGGAAACTGTTCTGCCAACTCTACGCATGATGTCATCAACTGGCTGAAGTTGAAAAGAAAGGTCCTGCAACGGCTCTTTGCCTTACTCCCTGTTTTCACCTCCGAAAGCTGACGTAAATTCGACAGGTGTACGAACCGCTGCTGTTGTTCCTTTGTTCCATGTCCTCGATTAACCGAACATACTTTTCCGGGACTCCATCTGCTCATGAGCATTGGAGCAATCGATCACGATGAGGAGGAGAGTCGAACGCGGCCAAAGTCCAAAAAAGCTAGCTGTAATGGCTTCGAATACCGCTGCCACGATTCAATTACTCTTCTCACGACGAACACTTGGTCGATGGTCGATCTTCCAGGGGCCGCATGCATGAACGACTTACCCGCGAGGTAAGGGTAAATGTAACTCGGAATCTCTGCATTTCCTGTGCTCTATGCGGCTGTCTCGTTTTTCCGCGGAGAAGCTGAGACAGACGCATAAGCTGCTGAACAACTGAGATTCCGAGGCTCATTACCGCCTCAGTAGATAAGCCGTTCCATCTGCTCCCGACTTGGCAGGTCAAAAACTCCAGCTTTGCTCATCTCTGGTCAGTTCCTTCACGATGTTTGATAGGTCGCTCCGAGAAATAGGTATACGTTCTAAAACCTTGTACATTACACGAGAAGTAGAGATTCCTCTGTAGTTCTTAGGATCCGTGACGGATAGCTTCTTGTGAAGAGTACGATGATCGCATGTCTCCACGAATCGGGTATCCTTTCGCTCATCCATATGGCACGGATGGTGTTGGTCATTTCACGAATCCCAGACGGAGGAAGAGCTTTCAGCATTTCCAGCAGTGATGTTGTCATCTCCACCTGCCTTTCCATTCTTCATTTTCCGGACACAATCCGAAACTTCCAGACTCAGTCGGCGGTTCCTCACTGACATCGTAATGTGCTCTCTGAACATGCAGGAGCTCAGGTACTGATGGCGCTGGACGACCAGTAGTGAACTGAAGTAATCCTTCCCATATTGGCAGCATCACCAACTGCAACTTCATTGGTAGTGTTCAAGACAGGAGAACATCTCTTCATCTTTCCGCTATACTGTCGCAGCAACGTATGTAGGCTTTCCTCCGGATTCTTCTCCTCCCAAGCCTTCTCGAACCCCTTAGCTCTACACGTCCACTCTCGTTCGCGGTCACTTTGAAACTGCCGACGCAACTTCCTCCTCAGAACCAGCTACTCCTCCACGAAGTTTCCTGCAGTTCGGAGAGCACATACCCTCTACTTCCCCACAGCTCGCGCACTTAGTTCGGCTGCAGTTTG